>CM037005.1:21121388-21378983 GCA_020826895.1 Aquilegia kansuensis
TTGGCTTATGTTGTAAAATTGAGAAAATGGCACAAAACATGTATTGTATATATATAAAATTGACCAAAGCCCTTAAAAACCCAAGATTTTGGCTAGGGTATTTAAAATATGTTTAGGGTTTTAGGGTTTAAAGTTTAGGTTTGCGATTAGAGTTGGGCATGCTTCCATAGGTGGGCTTATGTTGTAAAATTGGGAAAATAGCGCAAAACATGTATTTTTAATATATAAAATAGCCAAAAACTCTAAACAAAACCAAGATTTTGGCTAGGGTACTTAAAATATGTTTAGGGTTTCATGGTTTAAAGTTTAGGTTTGCGATTAAGGTTGGGAATACTTCCTTAGGTGAGCTTATGTTGTAAAATTGAGAAAAGGGCGCAAAACATGTATTTTATTTTATATATAAAATAGCCCAAAGCTAAAAAAAAACCCAAGATTTTGGTTAGGGTACTTAAAATATGTTTAGGCTTTTAGGGTTTAAAGTTCAGTGTTGCGGTTAAGGTTGGGCATACTTCCCTAGGTGGGCTTATGTTGTAAAATTGAGAAAATGGTGTAAAACATGTATTTTTTATATATAAAATAAACTAATGCTCTAAAAAAACCAAAGATTTTGTCTAGGGTACTTAAAATATGTTTAGGGTTTTAGGGTTTAAAGTTTAGCTTTGCGATTAAGGTTGGGCATACTTCCCTAGATGGGCTTACGTCGTAAATTTGAGAAAAGGGAGTAAAACATGTATTTGTGATTTATGAAATAACCCAAAGCTCCAAAAAAACTCAATATTTTGGCTAGGGTACTTAAAATATGTTTGAGGTTTTAGGGTTTACAGTTTTGGGTTGCGGTTAAGGCTGGGCATACATCCCTATGTGGGTTTATGTTGTAAAATTTAGAAAATGGTGCAAAACATGTATTCTTTATATATAAAATAACCCAAAGCTCTAAACATTTCAAGATTTTGGCTAGGGTACTTAAAATAGGTTTAGGGTTTTAGGGTTTAAAGTTTAGCTTTGTGATTAAGGTTGGGCATACTTCCCTAGGTGGGCTTATGTTGTAAAATTGATAAAATGTCGCAAAACATATATTTTTGAATATAAAATAGCCCAAAACTCTATAAAAATCCAAGATTTTGGCTAGGGTACTTAAAATATCTTTAGGGTTTTAGGTTTAAAGTTTGGGGTTGCGGTTGAGGTTGGGCTTACTTCCCTACGTTGGCTTATGTTGAAAATTTGAGAAAATGACCCAAAACATGTATTTTTTATATATAAAATAGCCCAAAGACCCCAAAAACGCAAAGTTTTGGATAGGGTACTTAAAATATGTTTAGGGTTTAAAGATTAGGGTTGCGGTTAAGGTTGGGCATACTTCCCTACATTGGCTTATGTTGTAAAATTGAAAAAATGGCTCAAAACATGTATTTTTTATATATAAAATAGCCCAAAGCCCTAAAAACCCAAGATTTTGGCTAGGGTACTTAAAATATGTTTAAGGTTTTAGGGTTTAAAGTTTAGGTTTGCGATTAAGGTTGTGAATGCTTCCCTAGGTGGGCTTATGTTGTTAAATTGGGAAAATAGAGCAAAACATGTATTTTTGATATATAAAATAGCCCAAAACTCTAAGAAAACCCGAGATTTTGCCTAGTGTACTTAAAATATGTTTAGGGTTTCATGGTTTAAAGTTTATGTTTGTAATTAAGGTTGGGAATACTTCCTTAGGTGAGCTTATGTTGTAAAATTGAGAAAATGGCGCAAAACATGTATTTTATTTTTTCATATAAAATAGCCCACAGCTCCAAAAAAAACCAAAGATTTTGGCTAGGGTACTTAAAATATGTTTAGGCTTTTAGGGTTTAAAGTGTAAGGTTGCGGTTAAGGTTGGGCATACTTCCCTAGGTGGGCTTATGTTGTAAAATTGAGAAAATGGCGTAAAACATGTATTTTTTATATATAAAATAAACCAAAGCTCTAAAAAAACCAAAGAATTTGTCTAGGGTACTTAAAATATGTTTAGGGTTTTAGGGTTTAAAGTTTAGCTTTGCGATTAAGGTTGGGCATACTTCCCTATGTGGGCTTATGTTGTAAAATTGAGAAAATGTTGCAAAACATGTTTTTTTGATATATAAAATAGCCTAGAACTCTAAAAAAACCCGAGATTTTGGCTAGGGTACTTAAATTATATTTAGGGTTTTTGGGTTTAAAAATTAGGGTTGCGGTTAAGGTTGGGCATACTTCCCTAGGTGGGCTTATGTAGTAAAATTGAGAAAACTGCACAAAACATGTATTCTTCATATATAAAATAGCCCAAAGGACTAAAAAAACCCCAAGATTCTGGCTAAGTTATTTAAAATATGTTTAGGGTTTTATTGTTTAAAGCTTAGATTTGCGGTTAAGGCTGGGCACACTTCCCTAGATGGGCTTATGTTGAAAAATTAAGAAAATGGCGCTAAACATGTATTTTTGATATATAACATAGCCTAAAGCTCCAAAACATCCAAGATTTTTGTTAGGGTACTTAAAATATGTTTAGGGATTTAGGGGTTTAAAGTTTAGGGTTGCGGTTAAGGTTGGGCATACTTCCCTAGATGGGCTTATGTTGTAAACTTGGGGAAATGGAGCGAAACATGTATTTTTCATATACAAAATAGCCCAAAGCTATAAAAAAAAAAACACAAGGTTTACGCTAGGGTACTTAAAATATGTTTAGGGTTTTAGGATTTAAAGTTTAGGGTTGCGGTTAAGGTTGGGCATACTTCCCTACGTTTGCTTATGTTGAAAAATTGAGAAAATGACCCAAAACATGTATTTTTTATATATAAAATAGCCCAAAGCCCCCCAAAACACAAGATTTGGCTAGGGTACTTAAAATATGTTTATGGTTTTAGGGTTTAATGATTAGGGTTGCGGTTAAGGTTGGACATACTTCCCTACGTTGGCTTATGTTGTAAAATTGAGAAAATGGCGCAAAACATGTATTTTTCATATATAAAATAGCCCAAAGCCCTAAAAAACCCAAGATTTTTGCTAGGGTACTTAAAATATGTTTGCGGTTTTACGGTTTAAAGTTTAGGGTTGCGATTAGGTTTGGGAATACTTCCCTAGGTGGGCTTATGTTGTAAAATTTTGAAAATGGCGCAAAACATGTATTTCTGATATATAAAATAGTCCAAAGCTCCAAAAAAACCCAAGATTTTGGTTGGGGTACTTAAAATATGTTTAGGGTTTTAGGGTTTAAAGTATAGGTTGCGGTTAAGGCTGGGCATACTTACTTAGGTTGGCTTATGTTGTTAAATTGAGAAAAGGGCGCAAAACATGTATTTTTGATATATAAAATAGCCCAAAGCTAAAAAAAACCAAGATTTTAGTTAGGGTACTTAAAATATGTTTAGGGTTTTAGGGTTTAAAGTTTAGGGTTGCGGTTAAGGTTGGGCATACTTCCCTAGGTGGGCTTACGTCGTAAATTTGAGAAAAGGGCGCAAAACATGCATTTTTGATTTATAAAATAACCAAAAGCTCCAAAAAAACCCAATATTTTGGCTAGGGTACTTAAAATAAGTTTATGATTTTAGGGTTTAGAGTTTATCTTTGCGATTAAGGTTGGGCATACTTCCCTAGGTGGGCTTATGTTGTAAAATTGAGAAAATGGCGTAAAACATGTATTTTTGATATATAAAATAGCCCAAACCTCTAAAAAACCAAATATTTTGTCTAGGGTACTTAAAATATGTTTATGGTTTTAGGGTTTAAAGTTTAGCTTTGCGATTAAGGTTGGGCATACTTCCCTAGGTGGGCTTAAGTCGTAAATTTGAGAAAAGGGTGCAAACATGTATGTTTTAGAAATAAAATAGCCCAAAGCTTTAAGAAAAACCAAAGATTTTGGCTAGGGTACTTAAAATATGTTTAGGGTTTTAGGGTTTAAAGTTTAACTTTGCGATTAAGGTTGGGCATACTTCCCTAGGTGGGCTTATGTTGTCAAATTGAGAAAATGGAGCAAAACATGTATTTTTGATATATAAAATAGCCCAAAACTCTAAAAAAAACCCAAGATTTTGGCTAGGGTACTTAAAATATGTTTAGGGTTTTAGGGTTCAAAGTTTAGGGATACGGTTAAGGCTGGGCACACTTCCCTAGGAGGGCTTATGCTGTAAAATTAAGAAAAGGGCGCTAAACATGTATTTTTCATATATAAAATAGCCCCCACAAGGTTTACGCTAAGGTACTTAAAATATGTTTAGGGTTTTAGGATTTAAAGTTTAGGGTTGCGGTTAAGTTTGGGAATAATTCCCTAGGTGGGCTTATATTGGAAAATTGTGAAAATGGCGCAAAACATGAATTTTTGAATATAAAATAGCCCAAAGCTCTAAAAAATCAAAGATTTTGGCTAGGGTACTTTAAATATGTTTACGGTTTTAGGGTTTAAACTTTAACTTTGCGATTAAGGTTGGGCATACTTCCCTAGGTGGGCTTAAGTGGAAAATTTGAGAAAAGGGCGCAAACATGTATTTTTTAGAAATAAAATAGCCCAAAGCTTTAAAAAAACAAAAGATTTTGGCTAGGGTACTTAAAATATGTTTAGGGTTTTAGGGTTTAAAGTTTAACTTTGCGATTAAGGTTGGGCATACTTCCCTAGGTGGGCTTATGTTGTAAAATTGAGAAAATGGAGCAAAACATGTATTTTTGATATATAAAATAGCCCAAAACTCTAAACAAACCCGAGATTTTGGCTAGGGTACTTAAAATATGTTTAGGGTTTCATGGTTTAAAGTTTAGGTTTGTGATTAAGGTTGGGAATACTTCCTTAGGTGCGCTTATGTTGTAAAATTGAGAAAATGGCGCAAAACATGTATTTTATTTTATATATAAAATAGTCCAAAGCTCCAAAGAAACCCAAGATTTTTGTTAGGTTACTTAAAATATGTTTAGGCTTTTAGGGTTTAAAGTTTAGGGTTGCGGTTAAGGTTGGGCATACTTCCTTAGGTGGGCTAATGTTGTAAAATTGAGAAAATGGCGCAAAACATGTATTTTTTAATATAAAATAGCCCAAAGCTCTAAAAAAACAATGATTTTGGCTAGGGTACTTAAAATATGTTTAGGGTTTTAGTGTTTAAAGTTTAAGGTTGCGGTTAAAGTTGGGCATACTTCCCTACGTTGGCTTATGTTGTTAAATTTAGAAAATAACGCAAAACATGTATTTTATATATATAAAATAGCCCAAAGCTCTAAAAAAACCTAAGATTTCTGCTAGGGTACTTAAATTATGTTTAGGGTTTTAGGGTTTAAATATTAGGGTTGCGGTTAAGGTTGGGCATAGTTCCCTAGGTGGGCTTATGTACTAAAATTTAGAAATGCCGTAAAACATGTATTTTTGATATATAAAATAGCCCAAAGCTAAAAAAAACAAAAGATTTTGTTTAGGGTTCTTAAAATATGTTTAGGGTTTTAGGGTTTAAAGTTTAGCTTTGCGATTAAGGTTGGGCATACTTCCCTAGGTGGGCTTAAGTGGAAAATTTGAGAAAAGGGCGCAAACATGTATTTTTTAGAAATAAAATAGCCCAAAGCTTTAAAAAAACTAAAGATTTTGGCTAGAGTACTTAAAATATGTTTAGGGTTTCAGGGTTTAAAGTTTAACTTTGCGATTAAGGTTGGGCATACTTCCCTAGGTGGGCTTATGTTGTAAAATTGAGAAAATGGAGCAAAACATGTATTTTTGATATATAAAATAGCTCAAAACTCTAAAACAAAACCCAAGATTTTGGCTAGGGTACATAAAATATGTTTAGGGTTTTAGGGTTCAAAGTTTAGGGTTGCAGTTAAGGCTGGGCACACTTCTCTAGGTGGGCTTATGCTGTAAAATTTAGAAAATGGCGCTAAACATGTATTTTTGATATATAAAATAGCCAAAAGCTAAAAAAACAAAAGATTTTGGTTAGGGTACTTAAAATATATTTAGGGATTTAGGGGATTATAAATTAGGCTTGCGGTTAAGGTTGGGCATACTTCCCTAGGTGCTATATTGTAAAATTTGGAAAATAGCTCAAAACATGTATTTTTGATATATAAAATAGCCCAAAGCTCTAAGAAAAACCCAAGGTTTTCGCTAGGGTACTTAAAATATGTTTAGAGTTTTAGGGTTTAAAGTTTAGGGTTGCGGTTAAGGTTGGGAATCATTCCCTAGGTGGGCTTATATTGTAAAATTGGGAAAATGGAGCAAAAGATGTATTGTTTATAAATAAAATAGCCCAAAGCTCTAAAAAAAAACCCAAGATTTTGGCTAGGGTACTTAAATTATGTTTAGGGTTTTAGGTTTTAAAGATTAGGGTTGCGGCTAAGGTTGGGCATATTTCCCTAGGTGGGCTTATGAAGTAAAATTGAGAAAACTGCGCAAAACATGTATTCTTCATATATAAAATAGCCTAAAACTCTAAACAAAAGCCTAGATTTGGTCTATAGTACTTAAAATATGTTAAGGGTTTTAGGGTTTAAAGTTTAGGTTTGCGATTAGGGTTGGGAATACTTCCCTAGGTGTGCTTATGTTGTAAAATTGAGAAAAGGGTGCAAAAGATGTATTTTTGATATATAAAATAACCCAAAGCTCCAAAAAAAACCCAAGATTTTTGTTAGGGTACGTAAAATATGTTTATGATTTTAGGGTTTAAAGTTTAGGGTTGCGGTTAAGGTTGGGCATACTTCCTTAGGTGGGCTTATTTTGTAAAATTGGGAAAATAGCGCAAAAAATATATTTTTTATAAATAAAATAGCCCCAAGCTCTTAAAAAAACCAAAGATTTTGGATAGGGTACTTAAAATATGTTTAGGGTTTTAGGGTTTAAAGTTTAGCTTTGCGATTAAGGTTGGGCATACTTCCCTATGTGGGCTTATGTTGTAAACTTGAAAAAATGTAGCAAAACATGTATTTTTGATATATAAAATAGCCCAGAACTCTAAAAAAACCCGAGATTTTAGCTAGGGTACTTAAATTATATTTAGGGTTTTTGGGTTTAAAAATTAGGGTTGCGGTTAAGGTTGGGCGTACTTCCCTAGGTGGGCTTATGTAGTAAAATTGAGAAAACTGCACAAAACATGTATTCTACAGATATAAAATAACCCAAAGCACTAAAAAAACCCCAAGATTCTGGCTAAGTTACTTAAAATATGTTTAGGGTTTTATTGTTTAAAGCTTAGGTTTCGATTAAGGCTGGGTACACTTCCCTAGATGGGCTTATGTTGTAAAATTAAGAAAATGGCGCTAAACATTTATTTTTGATATATAACGTAGCCTAAAGCTTCAAAAAATCCAAGATTTTGGTTAAGGTACTTAAAATATGTTTGGGGATTTAGGGTTTAAAGTTTAGGGTTGCGGTTAAGGTTGGGCATACTTCCCTAGATGGGCTTATGTTGTAAACTTGGGAAAATGGGGCAAAACATGTATTTTTCATATATAAAATAGCCCAAAGCTATTAAAAAAAACACAAGGTTTACGCTAGGGTACTTAAAATATGTTTAGGGTTTTAGGATTTAAAGTTTCGGGTAGTGGTTAAGGTTGGGAATAATTCCCTAGGTGGGCTTATATAGGAAATTGGGAAAATGGGGCAAAACATGTATTTTTGAATATAAAATAGCCCAAAGCTCTAAAAAATCCAAGATTTTGGCTAGGGTACTTTAAATATGATTAGGGTTTTAGGGTTTAAAGTTTAGGGTTGTGGTTAAGGTTGGGCATACTTCCCTACGTTTGCTTTTGTTGAAAAGTTGAGAAAATGGCCCAAAACATGTATTTTTAGGTGGCCCAAAAAACCCAAGATTTTGGCTAGGGTACTTAAAATATGTTTAGGGTTTAAGGGTTTAAAGTTTAGGTTTGAGATTAGGGTTGGGAATAGTTCCTTAGGTGGGCTTATGTTGTAAAATTGGGAAAATAGCGCAAAACATGTATTTTTGATATATGAAATAGCCCAAAACTCTAAACAAACCCGGGATTTTGGCTAGGGTACTTAAAATATGTTTAGGTTTTCATGGTTTAAAGTTTAGGTTTGCGATTATGGTTGGGAATACTTCCTTAGGTGGGCTTATGTTGTAAAATTGAGAAAAGGGCGCAAAACATGTATTTTATTTTATATATAAAATAGTCCAAAGCTCCAAAGAAACCCAAGATTTTGGTTAGGGTACTTAAAATATGTTTAGGCTTTTAGGGTTTAAAGTTTAGGGTTGCGGTTAAGGTTGGGCATACTTCCCTAGGTGGGCAAATGATGTAAAATTGAGAAAATGGCTCAAAACATGTATTTTTTAATATAAAATAGCCCAAAGCTCGAAAAAAACACATGATTTTGGCTAGGGTACTTAAAATATGTTTAGGGTTTTAGTGTTTAAGGTTGCGGTTAAAGTTGGGCATACTTCCCTACGTTGGCTTATGTTGTTAAATTTAGAAAAAACGCAAAACATGTATTTTATATATATAAAATAGCCCAAAGCTCTAAAAAAACCTAAGATTTTGGCTAGGATACTTAAATTATGTTTAAGGTTTTAGGGTTTAAATATTAGGGTTGCGGTTAAGGTTGGGCATACTTCCCTAGGTGGGCTTATGTAGTAAAATTGAGAAAATGGCGTAAAACATGTATTTTTTATAAATAAAATAGCCCAAAGCTCTAAAAAAAACCAAAGATTTTGTCTAGGGTACTTAAAATTTGTTTAGGGTTTTAGGGTTTAAAGTTTATCTTTGCGATTAAGGTTGGGCATACTTCCCTAGGTGGGCTTATGTTGTAAAATTGAGAAAAGGGCGCAAAACATGTATTTATTTTATATATAAAATAGCCCAAAGCTCCAAAAAAAACCAAGATTTTGGTTAGGGTACTTAAAATATGTTAGGCTTTTAGGGTTTAAAGTTTAGGGTTGTGGTTAAGGTTGGGCATACTTCCCTAGGTGGGCTAATGTTGTAAAATTGAGAAAATGGCGCAAAACATGTATTTTTTATTATAAAATAGCCCAAAGCTCTAAAAAAATCTATGATTTTTGCTAGGGTACTTAAAACTTGTTTAGGGTTTTAGTGTTTAAAGTTTAAGGTTGCGGTTAAAGTTGGGCATACTTCCCTACGTTAGCTTATGTTGTTAAATTTAGAAAATAACGCAAAACATATATTTTATATATATATAATAGCCCAAAGCTCTTAAAAAACCTAAGATTTTGGCTAGGGTACTTAAATTATGTTTAGGGTTTTAGGGTTTAAATATTAGGGTTGCGGTTAAGGTTGGGCATACTTCCCTAATTGGGCTTATGTAGTAAAATTGAGAAAATGGCGTAAAACATGTATTTTTGATATATAAAATAGCCCAAAGCTAAAAAAAACAAAAGATTTTGTCTAGGGTACTTAAAATATGTTTAGGGTTTTAGGGTTTAAAGTTTAGTTTTGCGATTAAGGTTGGGCATACTTCCCTTGGTGGGCTTAAGTCGAAAATTTTAGAAAAGGGCGCAAACATGTATTTTTTAGAAATAAAATAGCCCAAAGCTTTAAAAAAAAAAAAGATTTTGGCTAGGGTACTTAAAATATGTTTAGGATATTAGGGTTTAAAGTTTGACTTTGCGATTAAGGTTGGGCATACTTCCCTAGGTGGGCTTATGTTGAAAAATTGAGAAAATGGAGCAAAACATGTATTTTTGATATATAAAATAGCCCAAAACTATAAAAAAAAACCCAAGATTTTGGCTGAGGTACTTAAAATATGTTTAGGGTTTTAGGGTTCAAAGTTTAGGGTTGCGGTTAAGGCTGGGCACACTTCCCTAGGTGGGCTTATGCTGTAAAATTAAGAAAAGGGCGCTAAAACAACCAAAGATTTTGTCTAGGGTACTTAAAATATGTTTAGGGTTTTAGGGTTTAAAGTTTAGCTTTGCGATTAAGGTTGGGCATACTTCCCTAGGTGGGCTTAAGTCGAAAATTTGAGAAAACTGCGCAAACATGTATTTTTTAGAAATAAAATAGCCCAAAGCTTTAAAAAAAACCAAAGATTTTGGTTAGGGTACTTGAAATATGTTTCGGGTTTTAGGGTTTAAAGTTTGGGTTTGCCATTAGGTTTGGGAATACTTCCTTAGGTGGGATTATGTTGTAAAATTGAGAAAAGGGCGCAAAACATGTATTTTTGATATATAAAATAGCCCAAAGCTCTAAAAAAGACCAAATATTTTGTCTAGGGTACTTAAAATATGTTTAGGGTTTTAGGGTTTAAAGTTTAGCTTTGCGATTAAGGTTGGGCATACTTCCCTAGGTAGGAAAAGGGCGCAAAACATGTATTTTTTATAAATAAAATAGCCCAAAGCTTTAAAAAAAAACAAAAGATTTTGACTAGGGTACTTAAAATATGTTTAGGTCTTTAGGGTTTAAAGTTAAACTTTGCTATTAAGGTTGGGCATACTTCCCTAGGTCGGCTTATGTTGTAAAATTGAGATAATGGAGCAAAACATGTATTTTTGATATATAAAATAGCCCAAAACTCTAAAAAAAACCCGAGATTTTTGCTAGGGTACCTAAAATATGTTTAGGGTTTTAGGGTTTAAAGTTTATGGTTGCGGTTAAGGTTGGGCATACTTCCCTATTTGGGCTTATGTAGTAAAATTGAGAAAACTGCGCAAAACATGTATTCTTTATATATACAATAGCCCAAAGCACTAAAAAAACCCAAGATTCTAGCTAGGGTTTAAAGTTTAGGGTTGCGGTTAAGGCTGGGCACACTTCCCTAGGTGGGCTTATGTTGTTAAATTTAGAAAATAACGCAAAACATGTATTTTATATATATAAAATAGCCCAAAGCTCTAAACAAACCTAAGATTTTGGCTAGGGTACTTAAATTATGTTTAGGGTTTTAGGGTTTAAATATTAGGGTTGCGGTTAAGGTTGGGCATACTTCCCTAGGTGGGCTTATGTAGTAAAATTGAGAAAATGGCGTAAAACATGTATTTTTTATAAATAAAATAGCCCAAAGCTCTAAAAAAAAACCCAAGATTTTGTCTAGGGTACTTAAAATTTGTTTAAGGTTTTAGGGTTTAAAGTTTATCTTTGCGATTAAGGTTGGGCATACTTCCCTAGTTGGGCTTAAGTCGAAAATTTGAGAAAATGGCGCAAACATGTATTTTTAAGAAATAAAATAGCCCAAAGGTTTAAAAGAAGCCAAAGATTTTGGCTTGGGTTCTTAAAATATGTTTAGGGTTTTAGGGTTTAAACTTTAACTTTGCGATTAAGGTTGGGCATACTTCCCTAGGTGGGCTTATGTTGTAAAATTGAGAAAATGGAGCAAAACATGTATTTTTGATATATAAAATAGCCCAAAACTCTAAAAAAAAACCCAAGATTTTGGCTAGGGTACTTAAAATATGTTTGGGGTTTTAGGGTTCAAAGTTTAGGGTTGCGGTTAAGGCGGGGCACACTTCCCTAGGTGGGCTTATGCTGTAAAATTAAGCATAGGGCGTTAAACATGTATTTCGATATATAAAATAGCCCAAAGCTTTAAAAAAAACCAAAGATTTTGGCTAGGGTACTTAAAATATGTTTAGGGTTTTAGTGTTTAAAGTTTAAGGTTGCTGTTAACGTTGGGCATACTTCCCTACGTTAGCTTATGTTGTTAAATTTAGAAAATAACGCAAAACATATATTTTATATATATAAAATAGCCCAAAGCTCTAAAAAAACCTAAGATTTTGGATAGGGTACTTAAATTATGTTTAGGGTTTTAGGGTTTAAATATTAGGTTTGCGGTTAAGGTTGGGCATACTTCCCTAGGTGGGCTTATGTAGTAAAATTGAGAAAATGGCGTAAAACTTGTATTTTTGATATATAAAATAGCCCAAAGCTATAAAAAACAAAAGATTTTGGTTAGGGTACTTCAAATATGTTTAGGGTTTTAGGGTTTAAAGTTTAGGGTTGCGGTTAAGGTTTGGCATACTTCCCTACGTTTGCTTATGTTGAAAATTTGAGAAAATGGCCCAAAACATGTATTTTTTATATATAAAATAGCCCAAAGCCCCAAAAAACACAAGATTTTGGCTAGGGTACTTAAAATATGTTTAGGGTTTTAGGGTTTAAAGATTAGGGTTGCGGTTAAGGTTGGGCATACTTCCCTACGTTGGCTTATGTTGTAAAATTTAGAAAGTGGCGAAAAACATGTATTTTTTATATATAAAATAGCCCAAAGCCTTAAAAAACCATGATTTTGGCTAGGGTACTTAAAATTTGTTTAGGGTTTTAGGGTTTAAAGTTTAGGTTTGCGATTAGGGTTGGGAATAGTTCCCTAGGTGGGCTTATGTTGTAAAATTGGGAAAATACCGCAAAACATGTATTTTTGATATATAAAATAGCCCAAAACTCTAAACAAACCCGAGATTTGGCTAGGGTACTTAAAATATGTTTAGGGTTTTATGGTTTAAAGTTTAGGTTTGCGATTAAGGTTGGGAATACTTCCTTAGGTGGGCTTATGTTGAAAAATTGAGAAAATGGAGCAAAACATTTATTTATTTTATATATAAAATAGCCCAAAGATCCAAAAAAACCCAAGATTTTGGTTAGGGTACTTAAAATATGTTAGGCTTTTAGGGTTTAAAGTTTAGGGTTGTGGTTAAGGTTGGGAATACTTCCCTAGGTGGGCTAATGTTGTAAAATTGAGAAAATGGGGCAAAACATGTATTTTTTAATATAAAATAGCCCAAAGCTCTAAAACAATCTATGATTTTGGCTAGGGTACTTAAAACTTGTTTAGGGTTTTAGTGTTTAAAGTTTAAGGTTGCGGTTAACGTTGGGCATACTTCCCTTTGTTAGCTTATGTTGTTAAATTTAGAAAATAACGCAAAACATATATTATATATATATAAAATAGCCCAAAGCTCTAAAAAAACCTAAGATTTTGGCTAGGGTACTTAAATTATGTTTAGGGTTTTAGGGTTTAAATATTAGGTTTGCGGTTAAGGTTGGGCATACTTCCCTAGGTGGGCTTATGTAGTAAAATTGAGAAAATGGCGTAAAACATGTATTTTTGATATATAAAATAGCCCGAAGCTATAAAAAAAAAAAGATTTTGTCTAGGGTACTTAAAATATGTTTAGGGTTTTAGGGTTTAAAGTTTAGCTTTGCGATTAAGGTTGGGCATACTTCCCTTGGTGGGCTTAAGTCGAAAATTTGAGAAAAGGGCGCAAACATGTATTTTTTAGAAATAAAATAGCCCAAAGCTTTAAAAAAAACCAAAGATTTTGGCTAGGGTACTTAAAATATGTTTAGGATTTTAGGGTTTAAAGTTTAACTTTGCGATTAAGGTTGGTCATACTTCCCTAGGTGGGCTTATGTTGAAAAATTGAGAAAATGGAGCAAAACATGTATTTTTGATATATAAAATAGCCCAAAACTATAAAAAAAACCCACGATTTTGGCTAGGGTACTTAAAATATGTTTAGGGTTTTAGGGTTCAAAGTTTAGGGTTGCGGTTAAGGCTGGGCACACTTCCCTAGGTGGGCTTATGCTGTAAAATTAAGAAAAGGGCGCTAAACATGTATTTTTGATATATAAAATAGCCAAAAGCTAAAAAAAACGAAAGATTTTGTCTAGGGTACTTAAAATATGTTTAGGGTTTTAGGGTTTAAAGTTTAGCTTTGCGATTAAGGTTGGGCATACTTCCCTAGGTGGGCTTAAGTCGAAAATTTGAGAAAACTGCGCAAACATGTATTTTTTAGAAATAAAATAGCCCAAAGCTTTAAAAAAAACCAAAGATTTTGGTTAGGGTACTTAAAATATGTTTAGGGTTTTAGGGTTTAAAGTTTAGGTTTGCGATTAAGGTTGGGAATACTTCCCTAGAAGGGCTTATGTTGTAAAATTTAGAAAATGACGCAAAACATATATTTTTGATATATGAAATAGCCCAAAGCTCTAAAAAAACAAAGATTTTGGCTAGGGTACTTAAAATATGTTTAGGGTTTTAGGGTTTAAAGTTTAGGGTTGCAGTTAAGGTTGTGCATACTTCTCTAGTTGGGCTTATGTTGTAAAATTGAGAAAATGGCGTAAAACATGTATTTTTGATATATAAAATAGCCCAAAGCTCTAAATAAAACCCAAGATTTTGGTTATGGTACATAAAATATGTTTAGGGTTTTAGGGTTTAAAGTTTGGGTTTGCCATTAGGTTTGGGAATACTTCCTTAGGTGGGATTATGTTGTAAAATTTAGAAAAGGGCGCAAAATATGTATTTTTGATATATAAAATAGCCCAAAGCTCTAAAAAAACCAAAGATTTTGTCTAGGGTACTTAAAATATGTTTAGGATTTTAGGGTTTAAAGTTTAACTTTGCGATTAAGGTTGGGCATACTTCCCTAGGTGGGCTTATGTTGAAAAATTGAGAAAATGGAGCAAAACATGTATTTTTGATATATAAAATAGCCCAAAAGTATAAAAAAAAAACCCACGATTTTGGCTAGGGTACTTAAAATATGTTTAGGGTTTTAGGGTTCAAAGTTTAGGGTTGCGATTAAGGTTGGGCATACTTCCCTAGGTGGGCTTAAGTCGAAAATTTGAGAAAACTGCGCAAACATGTATTTTTTAGAAATAAAATAGCCCAAAGCTTTAAAAAAAACCCACGATTTTGGCTAGGGTACTTAAAATATGTTTAGGGTTTTAGGGTTCAAAGTTTAGGGTTGCGATTAAGGTTGGGCATACTTCCCTAGGTGGGCTTAAGTCGAAAATTTGAGAAAACTGCGCAAACATGTATTTTTTAGAAATAAAATAGCCCAAAGCTTTAAAAAAAACCAAAGATTTTGGTTAGGGTACTTAAAATATGTTTAGGGTTTTAGGGCTTAAAGTTTAGGTTTGCAGTTAAGGTTGTGCATACTTCTCTAGTTGGGCTTATGTTGTAAAATTGAGAAAATGGCGTAAAACATGTATTTTTGATATATAAAATAGCCCAAAGCTCTAAATAAAACCCAAGATTTTGGTTATGGTACTTAAAATATGTTTAGGGTTTTAGGGTTTAAAGTTTGGGTTTGCCATTAGGTTTGGGAATACTTCCTTAGGTGGGATTATGTTGTAAAATTGAGAAAAGGGCGCAAAACATGTATTTTTGATATATAAAATAGCCCAAAGCTCTAAAAAAGACCAAATATTTTGTCTAGGGTACTTAAAATATGTTTAAGGTTTTAGGGTTTAAAGTTTAGCTTTGCGATTAAGGTTGGGCATACTTCCCTAGGTAGGAAAAGAGCGCAAAACATGTATTTTTTATAAATAAAATAGCCCAAAGCTTTAAAAAAAACCAAAGATTTTGGCTAGGGTACTTAAAATATGTTTAGGTCTTTAGGGTTTAAAGTTAAACTTTGCTATTAAGGTTGGGCATACTTCCCTAGGTCGGCTTATGTTGTAAAATTTAGATAATGGAACAAAACATGTTTAGGGTTTTAGGGTTTAAAGATTAGGGTTGCGGTTAAGGTTGGGCATACTTCCCTATGTGGGCTTATGTAGTAAAATTGAGAAAACTGCGCAAAACATGTATTCTTCATATATAAAATAGCCCAAAGCACTAAAAAAACCCAAGATTCTAGCTAGGGTTTAAAGTTTAGGGTTGCGGTTAAGGCTGGGCACACTTCCCTAGGTGGGCTTATGTTGTAAAATTAAGAATAGGGCGCTAAACATGTATTTTTGATATATAAATTAGCCTAAAGCTCCAAAGAAAACCCAAGATTTTTGTTAGGGTACTTAAATTATATTTAGGGATTTAGGGGTTTAAAGTTTAGGGTTGCGGTTAAGGTTGTGCATAATACCCTAGGTGGGGCTTATATTGTAAAATTGGGAAAATGGCACAAAACATGTATTTTTGATATATAAAGTAACCCAAAGCTCTAACAACAACCCAAGATTTTGGCTAGGGTACTTAAAATATGTTTAGGGTTTTAGGGTTTAAAGTTTAGGGTTGCGGTTAAGGCTGGGCATACTTCCCTATGTGGGCTTATGTTGTACAATTGAGAAAATGGCGCAAAACATGTATTTTTGATATATAAAATAGCCCAAAGTCCCAAAAAACACAAGATTTTGTCTAGGGTACTTAAAATACGTTTAGGGTTTTAGGGTTTAAAGATTAGGGTTGATTAAGGTTGGGCATACATCCCTACATTGGCTTATGTTGTAAAATTGAGAAATGGCGCAAAACATGTATTTTTCATATATAAAATAGCCCAAAGCCCTAAAAAAACCCAAAATTTTGGCTAGGGTACTTAAAAAATGTTTGGGGTTTTAGGGTTTAAAGTTTAGGTTTGCGATTAGGGTTGGGAATACTTTCCTAGGTGGGCTTATGTTGTAAAATTGAGAAAACTGCGCAAAACATGTATTCTTCATATATAAAATAGCCCAAAGCTCTAAACAAAACTCGAGATTTTGGCTATAGTACTTAAAATATGTTTATTGTTTTAGGGTTTAAAGTTTAGGATTGCGATTAGGGTTGGGAATACTTCCCTAGGTGGGCTTCTGTTGTAAAATTGAGAAAAGGGCGCAAAACATGTATTTTTGAAATATAAAATAGCCCAAAACCCAAGATTTTTGTTAGGGTACGTAAAATATGTTTATGATTTTAGGGTTTAAAGTTTAGGGTTGCGGTTAAGGTTAGGCATACTTCCCTAGGTGGGCTTATGTTGTAAAATTGGGAAAATAGCGCAAAACATGTATTTTTTATAAATAAAATAGCCCAAAGCTCTAAAAAAACCAAAGATTTTGGATAGGGTACTTAATATATGTTTAGGGTTTTAGGGTTTAAAGTTTAGGTTTGCGATTAAGGTTGGGAATACTTCCCTAGAAGGGCTTATGTTGTAAAATTGAGAAAATGACGCAAAACATGTATTTTTCATAAATGAAATAGCCCAAGGCTCTAAAAAAACCAAGATTTTGGCTAGGGTACTTAAAATATGTTTAGGGTTTTATAGTTTAAAGTTTAGGGTTGCAGTTAAGGGTGGGCACACTTCCCTAGGTGGACTTATGTTGTAAAATTAAGAAAAGGGCTCTAAACATGTATTTTTGATATATAAAATAGCCCAAAGCTCCAAAAAACACAAGATTTTGGCTAGGGTACTTAAAATATGTTTAGGATTTTAGGGTTTAAAGATTAGGGTTGCGGTTAAGGTTGGGCATACTTCCCTACGTTGGCTTATGTTGTAAATTTTAAAAAATGGCTCAAAACATTTATTTTGGATATATAAAATAGCCCAAAACTCTAAACAAACCCAACATTTTGGCTAAGGTACTTAAAATATGTTTAGGCTTATATGTTTAGGGTTTCATGGTTTAAAGTTTAGGTTTGCGAATTGCGATTAAGTGTGGGAATGCTTCCTTAGGTGGGCTTATGTTGTAAAATAGAGAAAAGGGCCCAAAACATGTATTTTCTTTTATATATAAAATAGCTCAAAGCTCCAAAAAAACGCAAGATTTTTGTTAGGGTACTTAAAATATGTTTAGGCTTTTAGGGTTTAAAGTTAAGGGTTGCGGTTAAGGTTGGGCATACTTCCCTAGGTGGGCTAATGTTGTAAAATTGAGAAAATTGAGCAAAACATGTATTTTTTAATATAAAATATCCCAAAGCTCTAACAAAACCCATGATTTTGGCTAGGGTACTTAAAATATGTTTTGGGTTTTAGTGTTTAAAGTTTAAGGTTGTGGTTAAAGTTGGGCATACTTCCCTACGTTGGCTTATGTTGTTAAATTTAGAAAATAACGCAAAACATGTATTATATATATATATAAAATAGCCCAAAGCTCTAAAAAAAACCTTAGATTTTGGCTAGGGTACTAAAATTATGTTTAGGGTTTAAGGATTAGGGTTGCGGTTAAGGTTGGGCATACTTCCCTAGGTGGGCTTATGTAGTAAAATTGAGAAAACTGCGCAAAACATGTATTTTTCATATATAAAATAGCCCAAAGCTCTAAACAAAACCCAAGATTTTGGCTAGGGTACTTAAAATATGTTTAGGGTTTTAGGGTTTAAAGTTTAGGGTTGCAGTTAAGGCTGGGCACACTTCCCTAGATGGGCTTATGTTGTAAAATTAAGAAAAGGGATCTAAATATGTATTTTTGATATATAAAATAGCCCACAGCTCCAAAAAAAACATGATTTTTGTTAGGGTACTTAAAATATGTTTAGGCTTTTATGGTTTAAAGTTTAGGGTTGCGGTTAAAGTTGGGCATTCTTCCCTAGGTGGGCTTATGTTTTAAAATTGAGAAAATGGCGTAAAACATGTAATTTTGATATATAAAATAGCCCAAAACTCTAAATAAAACCCAAGATTTTGGTTATGGTACTTAAAATATGTTTAGGGTTTTAGGGTTTAAAGTTTAGGTTTGCCATTAGGTTTGGGAATACTTCCCTAGGTGGGATTATGTTGTAAAATTTAGAAAATGGCGCAAAACATTTATTTTTGATATATAAAATAGCCCAAAGCTCTAAAAAAACCAAATATTTTGTCTTGGGTACTTAAAATATGTTTAGGGTTTTAGGGTTTAAAGTTTAGCTTTGCGATTAAGGTTGGGCATACTTCCCTAGGTAGGAAAAGAGCGCAAAACATGTATTTTTTATAAATAAAATAGCCCAAAGCTTTAAAAAAACCCAAAGATTTTGGCTAGGGTACTTAAAATATGTTTAGGTCTTTAGGGTTTAAAGTTAAACTTTGCTATTAAGGTTGGGCATACTTCCCTAGGTCGGCTTATGTTGTAAAATTGAGAAAATGGAGCAAAACATGTATTTTTGATATATAAAATAGCCCAAAACTCTAAAAAAACCCCGAGATTTTAGGTAGGGTGCTTAAATTATGTTTAGGGTTTTAGGGTTTAAAGATTAGGGTTGCGGTTAAGGTTGGGCATACTTCCCTATGTGGGCTTATGTAGTAAAATTGAGAAAACTGCGCAAAACATGTATTCTTCATATATAAAATAGCCCAAAGCATTAAAAAAACCCAAGATTCTGGCTAGGGTTTAAAGTTTAGGGTTGCGGTTAAGGCTGGGCACACTTCCCTAGGTGGGTTTATGTTGTAAAATTAAGAATAGGGCGCTAAACATGTATTTTTGATATATAAAATATCCTAAAGGTCCAAAAAAACCCAATATTTTGGTTAGGGTACTTAAAATATGTTTAGGGATTTAGGGGTTTAAAGTTTAGGATTTCGGTTAAGGTTGGGCATAATTCCCTAGGTGGGGCTTATATTGTAAAATTGCGAAAATGGCGCAAAACATGTATTTTTGATATATAAAGTAAACCAAAGCTCTAACAACAACCCAAGATTTTGGCTAGGGTACTTAAAATATGTTTAGGGTTTTAGGGTTTAAAGTTTCGGGTGGCGGTTAAGGCTGGGCATACTTCTCTATGTGGGCTTATGTTGTACAATTGAGAAAATGGCGCAAAACATGTATTATTGATATATAAAATAACCCAAAGCCCCCCAAAACACAAGATTTTGGCTTGGGTACTTAAAATATGTTTAGGGTTTTAGGGTTTAAAGATTAGGGTTGCGGTTAAGGTTGGGCATACATCCCTACGTTGGCTTATGTTGTAAAATTGAGAAATGGCGCAAAACATGTATTTTTTATATATAAAATAGCCCAAAGCCCTAAAAAACCCAAAATTTTGGCTAGGGTACTTAATAAATGTTTAGTATTTTATGGTTTAAAGTTTAGGTTTGCGATTAGGGTTGGGAATACTTTCCTAGGTGGGCTTATGTTGTAAAATTACGAAAATAGCGCAAAACATGTATTTTTGATATATAAAATAACCCAAAACTCTAAAAAAACCCAAGATTTTGGCTAGGGTACTAAAATTATGTTTGGGGTTTTAGGGTTTAAAGATTAGGGTTGCGGTTAAGGTCGGGCATACTTCCCTAGGTGGGCTTATGTAGTAAAATTGAGAAAACTGCGCAAAACATGTATTCTTCATATATAAAATAGCCCAAAGCTCTAAACAAAACCCAAGATTTTGGCTATAGTACTTAAAATATGTTTAGGATTTTAGGGTTTAAAGTTTAGGATTGCGATTAGGGTTGGGAATACTTCCCTAGGTGGGCTTATGTTGTAAAATTGGGAAAATAGCGCAAAACATGTATTTTTTTATAAATAAAACAGCCCAAAGCTCTAAAAAAACCAAAGATTTTGGATAGGGTACTTAATATATGTTTAGGGTTTTAGGGTTTAAAGTTTAGGTTTGCGATTAAGGTTGGGAATACTTCCCTAGAAGGGCTTATGTTGTAAAATTGAGAAAATGACGCAAAACATGTATTTTTGATAAATGAAATAGCCCAAAGCTCTAAAAAACACAAGATTTTGGCTAGGGTACTTAAAATATGTTTATTGTTTTAGGGTTTAAAGTTTAGGGTTGCAGTTAAGGCTGGGCACACTTCCCTACGTTGGCTTATGTTGTAAATTTTAAAAAATGGCGCAAAATATGTATTTTTGATATATAAAATAGCCCAAAACTCTAAACAAACGCGAGATTTTGGCTAGGGTACTTAAAATATGTTTAGGGTTTCATGGTTTAAAGTTTAGGTTTGCGATTAAGGTTTGGAATACTTCCTTAGGTGGGCTTATGTTGTAAAATTGAGAAAAGTGAGCAAAACATGTATTTTCTTTTATATATAAAATAGCCCAAAGCTTCCAAAAAAACACAAGATTTTGGTTAGGGTACTTAAAATATGTTTAGGCTTTTAGGGTTTAAAGTTTAGGGTTGCGGTTAAGGTTGGGGATACTTCCCTAGGTGGGCTAATGTTGCAAAAACATCTATTCTTCATATATAAAATAGCCCAAACCACTAAAACAACCCAAGATTCTGGCTAGGGTTTAAAGTTTAGGGTTGCGGTTAAGGCTGGGCACACTTCCCTAGGTGGGCTTATGTTGTAAAATTAAAAATAGGGCGCTAAACATGTATTTTTGATATATAAAATAGCCCAAAGATCCAAAAAAAACCCAAGATTTTTGTTAGTGTACTTAAAATATGTTTAGGGATTTAGGGGTTTAAAGTTTAGGGTTGCGGTTAAGGTTGGGCATAATTCCCTAGGTGGGGCTTATATTGTAAAATTGGGAAAATGGCGCAAAACATGTATTTTTGATATATAAAATACCCAAAGCTCTAACAAAAATCCAAGATTTTGGCTAGGGTACTTAAATTATGTTTAGGGTTTTAGGGTTTAAAGATTAGGGTTGCGGTTAAGGCTGGGCATACTTCCCAATGTGGGCTTATGTTGTACAATTGAGAAAATTGCGCAAAACATGTATTTTTGATATATAAAATAGCCCAAAGCCCTAAAAAACCCAAAATTTTGGCTAGGTTACTTAAAAAATGTTTAGGGTTTTTGGGTTTACAGTTTAGGTTTGCGATTAGGGTTGGGATTACTTTCCTAGGTGGGCCTATGTTGTAAAATTGGGAAAATAGCGCAAAACATTTATTTTTGATATATAAAATAGCCCAAAACTCTAAACAAACCCGATATTTTGGCTAAGTTACTTAAAATATGTTTAGGGTTTCATGGTTTAAAGTTTAGGTTTGGGATTAAGGTTGGGAATACTTCCCTAGGTGGGCTTATGTTGTAAAATTGAGAAAAGGGCGCAAAACATGTATTTTTTATATATAAAATAAACCAAAGCTCTAAAACAACCAAAGATTTTGTCTAGGGTACTTAAAATATGTTTAGGGTTTTAGGGTTTAAAGTTTAGCTTTGCGATTAAGGTTGGACATACTTCCTTAGGTGGGCTTATTTTGTAAAATTGAGAAAATGGCGCAAAACATGTATTTTTTAATATAAAATAGCCCAAAGCTCTAAAAAACCAATGATTTTGGCTATGGTCTTTAAAATATGTTTAGGGTTTTAGGTTTTAAAGTTTAGGGATGCGGTTAAAGTTGGGCATAATTCCCTACGTTGGTTTATGTTGTAAAATTGAGAAAATAACGGAAAACATGTATTTTTTATAAATAAAATAGCCCAAAGTTCTATAAAAACACAAGATTTTGGCTAGGGTACTTAAATTATGTTTAGGGTTTTAGGGTTTAAAGATTAGGGTAGCGGTTAAGGTTGGGCATACTTCCCTAGGTGGGCTTATGTAGTAAAATTGAGAAAACTACGCAAAACATGTATTCTTCATATATAAAACAGCCCAAACCTCTAAACAAAACCCAAGATTTTGGCTATAGTACTTAAAATATGTTTAGGGTCTTAGGGTTTAAAGTTTAGGTTTGCGATTTGGGTTGGGAATACTTCCCTAGGCGGGCTTATGTTGTAAATTGGGAAAATAGCGCAAAACATGTATATTTGATATATAAAATAGCCCAAAACTCTAAACAAACCCGAGATTTTGGCTAGGGTACTTAAAATATGTTTAGGGTTTCATGGTTTAAAGTTTAGGTTTGCGATTAAGGTTGGGAATACTTCCTTAGGTTGGCTTATGTTGTAAAATTGAGAAAATGGCGCAAAACATGTATTGTTTTTTATATATATAAAATAGCCCAAAGCTCCAAAAAAAACCCAAGATTTTGGTTAAGGTACTTAAAATATGTTTAGGCTTTTAGGGTTTAAAGTTTAGGTTTGCGATTAAGGTTGGGAATACTTCCCTAGGAGGGCTTATGTTGTAAAATTGAAAAAATAGCGTAAAACATGCATTTTTGATATATAAAATAAACCAAAGCTCTAAAAAAAACCAAAGATTTTGTCTAGGGCACTTAAAATATGTTTAGGGTTTAAAGTTTAGCTTTGCGATTAAGGTTTGGCATACTTCCTTAGGTGGGCTAATGTTGTAAAATTGAGAAAATGACGCAAAACATGTATTTTTTAATATAAAATAGCCCAAAGCTCTAAAAAACCCAAGATTTTTGCTAGGGTACTTAAAATATGTTTAGAGTTTTAGGGATTAAAGTTTAGAATTGCGGTTAAAGTTGGGCATACTTCCCTACGTTGGCTTATGTTTGTAAAATTGAGAAAATAACGCAAAACATGTATTATATATATATATAAAATAGCCCAAAGCTCTAAAAAAAACCAAGCTTTTGGCTAGGGTACTTAAATTATGTTTAGGGTTTTAGAGATTAAATATTAGGGTTGCGGTTAAAGTTGGGCATACTTCCCTAGGTGGGCTTATGTAGTAAAATTGAGAAAATGGAGTAAAACATGTATTTTTGATATATAAAATAGCCCAAAGCTAAAAAAAACCAAAGATTTTGTCTAGGGTACTTAAAATATGTTCAGGGTTTTAGGGTTTAAAGTTTAGCTTTGCGATTAAGGTTGTGCATACTTCCTTAAGTGGGCTTATGTTGTAAAATTGAGAAAATGGCGCAAAACATGTATTTTTTAATATAAAATAGCCCAAAGCTCTAAATAAATCCAAGATTTTGGCTAGGGTACTTAAAATATGTTTAGGGTTTTAGGGTTTAAATTTTATGGTTGCGGTTAAGGTTGGGCATACTTCCCTACGTTGGCTTATGTTGAAAAATTGAGAAAATGACGCAAAATATGTATTTTTTATATATAAAATAGCCCAAATCCCAAAAAAACACAAGATTTTGGCTAGGGTACTTAAAATATATTTAGGGTTTTAGGGTTTAAAGATTAGGGTTGCGGTTAAGGTAGGGCATACTTCCCTACGTTGGCTTATGTTGTAAAATTGAGAAAATTGCGCAAAACATGTATTTTTTATATATAAAATAGCCCAAACCCTAAAAAACCCAAGATTTTGGCTAGGGTACTTAAAATATGTTTAGGGTTTTATGGTTTAAAGTTTAGGTTTGCGATTAGGGTTGGGAATACTTCCCTAGGTGGGCTTATGTTGTAAAATTGGGAAAATGGCGCAAAACATGTATTTTTGATATATAAAATAGCCCAAAACTCTAAACAAACCCGAGATTTTGGCTAGGGTACTTAAAATATGTTTAGGGTTTTATGGTTTAAAGTTTAGGTTTGCGATTAAGGTTGGGAATACTTCCTTAGGTGAGCTTATGTTGTAAAATTGAGAAAAGGGCGCAAAACATGTATTTTATTTTATATATAAAATAGCACAAAGCTCCAAAAAAAACCCAAGATTTTGGTTAGGGTACTTAAAATATGTTTAGGCTTTTAGGGTTTAAAGTTTAGGGTTGCGGTTAAGGTTGGGCATACTTCGCTAGATGGGTTTATGTTGTAAAATTGAGAAAATGGCGTAAAAATGTATTTTTGATATATAAAATAAACTCAAGCTCTAAAAAAACCAAAGATTTTGTCTAGGGTACTTTAAATATGTAGGGCTTTAGGGTTTAAAGTTTAGCTTTGCGATTAAGGTTCGGCATACTTCCTTAGGTGGGCTAATATTTTAAAATTGAGTTAATGGCGCAAAACATGTATTTTTTAATATAAAATAGCCCAAAGTTCTAAAAAAACCCATGATTTTGGCTAGGGTACTTAAAATATGTTTACGGTTTTCGGGTTTAAAGTTTAGGGTTGCGGTTAAAGTTGGGCATACTTCCCTACGTTGGCTTATGTTGTAAAATTGAGAAAATAACGCAAAACATGTATTTTATATATATAAAATAGCCCAAAGCTCTAAAAAACCCCAAGATTTTGGCTAGGGTACTTAAAAAATATGTTTAGGGTTTAAAGATTAGGGTTGCGGTTAAGGTTGGGCATACTTCCCTAGGTGGGCTTATGTAGTAAAATTGAGAAAAGGGCGCAAAACATGTATTTTTGATATATAAAATAAACCAAAGCTCTAAAACAACCAAAGATTTTGTCTAGGGTACTTAAAATATGTTTAGGGTTTTAGGGTTTAAAGTTTAGCTTTGCAATTAAGGTTGGACATACTTCCTTAGGTGGGCTTATTTTGTAAAATTGAGAAAATGGCGCAAAACATGTATTTTTTAATATAAAATAGCCCAAAGCTCTAAAAAACCAATGATTTTGGCTAGGGTCTTTAAAATATGTTTAGGGTTTTAGGTTTTAAAGTTTAGGGATGCGGTTAAAGTTGGGCATAATTCCCTACGTTGGTTTATGTTGTAAAATTGAGAAAATAACGGAAAACATGTATTTTTTATAAATAAAATAGCCCAAAGTTCTATAAAAACACAAGATTTTGGCTAGGGTACTTAAATTATGTTTAGGGTTTTAGGGTTTAAAGATTAGGGTAGCGGTTAAGGTTGGGCATAGTTCCCTAGGTGGGCTTATGTAGTAAAATTGAGAAAACTACGCAAAACATGTATTCTTCATATATAAAACAGCCCAAACCTCTAAACAAAACCCAAGATTTTGGCTATAGTACTTAAAATATGTTTAGGGTCTTAGGGTTTAAAGTTTAGGTTTGCGATTTGGGTTGGGAATACTTCCCTAGGCGGGCTTATGTTGTAAATTGGGAAAATAGCGCAAAACATGTATATTTGATATATAAAATAGCCCAAAACTCTAAACAAACCCGAGATTTTGGCTAGGGTACTTAAAATATGTTTAGGGTTTCATGGTTTAAAGTTTAGGTTTGCGATTAAGGTTGGGAATACTTCCTTAGGTTGGCTTATGTTGTAAAATTGAGAAAATGGCGCAAAACATGTATTGTTTTTTATATATATAAAATAGCCCAAAGCTCCAAAAAAAACCCAAGATTTTGGTTAAGGTACTTAAAATATGTTTAGGCTTTTAGGGTTTAAAGTTTAGGTTTGCGATTAAGGTTGGGAATACTTCCCTAGGAGGGCTTATGTTGTAAAATTGAAAAAATAGCGTAAAACATGCATTTTTGATATATAAAATAAACCAAAGCTCTAAAAAAAACCAAAGATTTTGTCTAGGGCACTTAAAATATGTTTAGGGTTTAAAGTTTAGCTTTGCAATTAAGGTTGGGCATACTTCCTTAGGTGGGCTAATGTTGTAAAATTGAGAAAATGACGCAAAACATGTATTTTTAAATATAAAATAGCCCAAAGCTCTAAAAAACCCAAGATTTTTGCTAGGGTACTTAAAATATATTTAGAGTTTTAGGGATTAAAGTTTAGAATTGCGGTTAAAGTTGGGCATACTTCCCTACGTTGGCTTATGTTGTAAAATGGAGAAAATAACGCAAAACATGAATTATATATATATATATAAAATAGCCCAAAGCTCTAAAAAAAACCCAAGCTTTTGGCTAGGGTACTTAAATTAAGTTTTAGGGTTTTAGAGATTAAATATTAGGGTTGCGGTTAAAGTTGGGCATACTTCCCTAGGTGGGCTTATGTAGTAAAATTGAGAAAATGGCGTAAAACATGTATTTTTGATATATAAAATAGCCCAAAGCTAAAAAAAACCAAAGATTTTGGCTAGGGTACTTAAAATATGTTTAGGGTTTTAGGGTTTAAAGTTTAGGGTTGCAGTTAAGGTTGTGCATACTTCTCTAGTTGGGCTTATGTTGTAAAATTGAGAAAATGGCGTAAAACATGTATTTTTGATATATAAAATAGCCCAAAGCTCTAAATAAAACCCAAGATTTTGGTTATGGTACATAAAATATGTTTAGGGTTTTAGGGTTTAAAGTTTGGGTTTGCCATTAGGTTTGGGAATACTTCCTTAGGTGGGATTATGTTGTAAAATTTAGAAAAGGGCGCAAAATATGTATTTTTGATATATAAAATAGCCCAAAGCTCTAAAAAAACCAAAGATTTTGTCTAGGGTACTTAAAATATGTTTAGGGTTTTAGGGTTTAAAGTTTAACTTTGCGATTAAGGTTGGGCATACTTCCCTAGGTGGGCTTATGTTGAAAAATTGAGAAAATGGAGCAAAACATGTATTTTTGATATATAAAATAGCACAAAACTATAAAAAAAAAACCCACGATTTTGGCTAGGGTACTTAAAATATGTTTAGGGTTTTAGGGTTCAAAGTTTAGGGTTGCGATTAAGGTTGGGCATACTTCCCTAGGTGGGCTTCAGTCGAAAATTTGAGAAAACTGCGCAAACATGTATTTTTTAGAAATAAAATAGCCCAAAGCTTTAAAAAAAACCAAAGATTTTGGTTAGGGTACTTAAAATATGTTTAGGGTTTTAGGGCTTAAAGTTTAGGTTTGCAGTTAAGGTTGTGCATACTTCTCTAGTTGGGCTTATGTTGTAAAATTGAGAAAATGGCGTAAAACATGTATTTTTGATATATAAAATAGCCCAAAGCTCTAAATAAAACCCAAGATTTTGGTTATGGTACTTAAAATATGTTTAGGGTTTTAGGGTTTAAAGTTTGGGTTTGCCATTAGGTTTGGGAATACTTCCTTAGGTGGGATTATGTTGTAAAATTGAGAAAAGGGCGCAAAACATGTATTTTTGATATATAAAATAGCCCAAAGCTCTAAAAAAGACCAAATATTTTGTCTAGGGTACCTAAAATATGTTTAGGGTTTTAGGGTTTAAAGTTTAGCTTTGCGATTAAGGTTGGGCATACTTCCCTAGGTAGGAAAAGAGCGCAAAACATGTATTTTTTATAAATAAAATAGCCCAAAGCTTTAAAAAAAACCAAAGATTTTGGCTAGGGTACTTAAAATATGTTTAGGTCTTTAGGGTTTAAAGTTAAACTTTGCTATTAAGGTTGGGCATACTTCCCTAGGTCGGCTTATGTTGTAAAATTTAGATAATGGAACAAAACATGTATTTAAGATATATAAAATAGCCCAAAACTCTAAAAAAAACCCGAGATTTTGGCTAGGGTACTTAAAATATGTTTAGTGTTTTAGGGTTTAAAGATTAGGGTTGCGGTTAAGGTTGGGCATACTTCCCTATGTGGGCTTATGTAGTAAAATTGAGAAAACTGCGCAAAACATGTATTCTTCATATATAAAATAGCCCAAAGCACTAAAAAAACCCAAGATTCTAGCTAGGGTTTAAAGTTTAGGGTTGCGGTTAAGGCTGGGCACACTTCCCTAGGTGGGCTTATGTTGTAAAATTAAGAATAGGGCGCTAAACATGTATTTTTGATATATAAATTAGCCTAAAGCTCCAAAGAAAACCCAAGATTTTTGTTAGGGTACTTAAATTATATTTAGGGATTTAGGGGTTTAAAGTTTAGGGTTGCGGTTAAGGTTGTGCATAATTCCCTAGGTGGGGCTTGTATTGTAAAATTGGGAAAATGGCACAAAACATGTATTTTTGATATATAAAGTAACCCAAAGCTCTAACAACAACCCAAGATTTTGGCTAGGGTACTTAAAATATGTTTAGGGTTTTAGGGTTTAAAGTTTAGGGTTGCGGTTAAGGCTGGGCATACTTCCCTATGTGGGCTTATGTTGTACAATTGAGAAAATGGCGCAAAACATGTATTTTTGATATATAAAATAGCCCAAAGTCCCAAAAAACACAAGATTTTGGCTAGGGTACTTAAAATACGTTTAGGGTTTTAGGGTTTAAAGATTAGGGTTGATTAAGGTTGGGCATACATCCCTACATTGGCTTATGTTGTAAAATTGAGAAATGGCGCAAAACATGTATTTTTCATATATAAAATAGCCCAAAGCCCTAAAAAAACCCAAAATTTTGGCTAGGGTACTTAAAAAATGTTTGGGGTTTTAGGGTTTAAAGTTTAGGTTTGCGATTAGGGTTGGGAATACTTTCCTAGGTGGGCTTATGTTGTAAAATTGAGAAAACTGCGCAAAACATGTATTCTTCATATATAAAATTGCCCAAAGCTCTAAACAAAACTCGAGATTTTGGCTATAGTACTTAAAATATGTTTATTGTTTTAGGGTTTAAAGTTTAGGATTGCGATTAGGGTTTGGAATACTTCCCTAGGTGGGCTTCTGTTGTAAAATTGAGAAAAGGGCGCAAAACATGTATTTTTGAAATATAAAATAGCCCAAAACCCAAGATTTTTGTTAGGGTACGTAAAATATGTTATGATTTTAGGGTTTAAAGTTTAGGGTTGCGGTTAAGGTTAGGCATACTTCCCTAGGTGGGCTTATGTTGTAAAATTGGGAAAATAGCGCAAAACATGTATTTTTTATAAATAAAATAGCCCAAAGCTCTAAAAAAACCAAGATTTTGGCTAGGGTACTTAAAATATGTTTAGGGTTTTATAGTTTAAAGTTTAGGGTTGCAGTTAAGGGTGGGCACACTTCCCTAGGTGGACTTATGTTGTAAAATTAAGAAAAGGGCTCTAAACATGTATTTTGATATATAAAATAGCCCAAAGCTCCAAAAAACACAAGATTTTGGCTAGGGTACTTAAAATATGTTTAGGGTTTTAGGGTTTAAAGATTAGGGTTGCGGTTAAGGTTGGGCATACTTCCCTACGTTGGCTTATGTTGTAAATTTTAAAAAATGGCTCAAAACATTTATTTTTGATATATAAAATAGCCCAAAACTCTAAACAAACCCAACATTTTGGCTAGGGTACTTAAAATATGTTTAGGCTTATATGTTTAGGGTTTCATGGTTTAAAGTTTAGGTTTGCGAATTGCGATTAAGTGTGGGAATGCTTCCTTAGGTGGGCTTATGTTGTAAAATTGAGAAAAGGGCCCAAAACATGTATTTTCTTTTATATATAAAATAGCCCAAAGCTCCAAAAAAACGCAAGATTTTTGTTAGGGTACTTAAAATATGTTTAGGCTTTTAGGGTTTAAAGTTTAGGGTTGCGGTTAAGGTTGGGCATACTTCCCTAGGTGGGCTAATGTTGTAAAATTGAGAAAATTGAGCAAAACATGTATTTTTTAATATAAAATATCCCAAAGCTCTAACAAAACCCATGATTTTGGCTAGGGTACTAAAAATATGTTTTGGGTTTTAGTGTTTAAAGTTTAAGGTTGTGGTTAAAGTTGGGCATACTTCCCTACGTTGGCTTATGTTGTTAAATTTAGAAAATAACGCAAAACATGTATTATAGATATATAAAATAGCCCAAAGCTCTAAAAAAAACCTTAGATTTTGGCTAGGGTACTAAAATTATGTTTAGGGTTTAAAGATTAGGGTTGCGGTTAAGGTTGGGCATACTTCCCTAGGTGGGCTTATGTAGTAAAATTGAGAAAACTGCGCAAAACATGTATTTTTCATATATAAAATAGCCCAAAGCTCTAAACAAAACCCAAGATTTTGGCTAGGGTACTTAAAATATGTTTAGGGTTTTAGGGTTTAAAGTTTAGGGTTGCAGTTAAGGCTGGGCACACTTCCCTAGATGGGCTTATGTTGTAAAATTAAGAAAAGGGCTCTAAATATGTATTTTTGATATATAAAATAGCCCACAGCTCCAAAAAAAACCATGATTTTTGTTAGGGTACTTAAAATATGTTTAGGCTTTTATGGTTTAAAGTTTAGGGTTGCGGTTAAAGTTGGGCATTCTTCCCTAGGTGGGCTTATGTTTTAAAATTGAGAAAATGGCGTAAAACATGTAATTTTGATATATAAAATAGCCCAAAACTCTAAATAAAACCCAAGATTTTGGTTATGGTACTTAAAATATGTTTAGGGTTTTAGGGTTTAAAGTTTAGGTTTGCCATTAGGTTTGGGAATACTTCCCTAGGTGGGATTATGTTGTAAAATTTAGAAAATGGCGCAAAACATGTATTTTTGATATATAAAATAGCCCAAAGCTCTAAAAAAACCAAATATTTTGTCTAGGGTACTTAAAATATGTTTAGGGTTTTAGGGTTTAAAGTTTAGCTTTGCGATTAAGGTTGGGCATACTTCCCTAGGTAGGAAAAGAGCGCAAAACATGTATTTTTTATAAATAAAATAGCCCAAAGCTTTAAAAAAAAACCAAAGATTTTGGCTAGGGTACTTAAAATATGTTTAGGTCTTTAGGGTTTAAAGTTAAACTTTGCTATTAAGGTTGGGCATACTTCCCTAGGTCGGCTTATGTTGTAAAATTGAGAAAATGGAGCAAAACATGTATTTTTGTTATATAAAATAGCCCAAAACTCTAAACAAACCCGAGATTTTGGCTAGGGTACTTAAAATATGTTTAGGGTTTCATGGTTTAAAGTTTAGGTTTGCGATTAAGGTTGGGAATACTTCCTTAGGTTGGCTTATGTTGTAAAATTGAGAAAATGGCGCAAAACATGTATTGTTTTTTATATATATAAAATAGCCCAAAGCTCCAAAAAAAACCCAAGATTTTGGTTAAGGTACTTAAAATATGTTTAGGCTTTTAGGGTTTAAAGTTTAGGTTTGCGATTAAGGTTGGGAATACTTCCCTAGGAGGGCTTATGTTGTAAAATTGAAAAAATAGCGTAAAACATGCATTTTTGATATATAAAATAAACCAAAGCTCTAAAAAAAACCAAAGATTTTGTCTAGGGCACTTAAAATATGTTTAGGGTTTAAAGTTTAGCTTTGCAATTAAGGTTGGGCATACTTCCTTAGGTGGGCTAATGTTGTAAAATTGAGAAAATGACGCAAAACATGTATTTTTAAATATAAAATAGCCCAAAGCTCTAAAAAACCCAAGATTTTTGCTAGGGTACTTAAAATATATTTAGAGTTTTAGGGATTAAAGTTTAGAATTGCGGTTAAAGTTGGGCATACTTCCCTACGTTGGCTTATGTTGTAAAATGGAGAAAATAACGCAAAACATGAATTATATATATATATATAAAATAGCCCAAAGCTCTAAAAAAAACCCAAGCTTTTGGCTAGGGTACTTAAATTAAGTTTTAGGGTTTTAGAGATTAAATATTAGGGTTGCGGTTAAAGTTGGGCATACTTCCCTAGGTGGGCTTATGTAGTAAAATTGAGAAAATGGCGTAAAACATGTATTTTTGATATATAAAATAGCCCAAAGCTAAAAAAAACCAAAGATTTTGGCTAGGGTACTTAAAATATGTTTAGGGTTTTAGGGTTTAAAGTTTAGGGTTGCAGTTAAGGTTGTGCATACTTCTCTAGTTGGGCTTATGTTGTAAAATTGAGAAAATGGCGTAAAACATGTATTTTTGATATATAAAATAGCCCAAAGCTCTAAATAAAACCCAAGATTTTGGTTATGGTACATAAAATATGTTTAGGGTTTTAGGGTTTAAAGTTTGGGTTTGCCATTAGGTTTGGGAATACTTCCTTAGGTGGGATTATGTTGTAAAATTTAGAAAAGGGCGCAAAATATGTATTTTTGATATATAAAATAGCCCAAAGCTCTAAAAAAACCAAAGATTTGTCTAGGGTACTTAAAATATGTTTAGGGTTTTAGGGTTTAAAGTTTAACTTTGCGATTAAGGTTGGGCATACTTCCCTAGGTGGGCTTATGTTGAAAAATTGAGAAAATGGAGCAAAACATGTATTTTTGATATATAAAATAGCACAAAACTATAAAAAAAAAACCCACGATTTTGGCTAGGGTACTTAAAATATGTTTAGGGTTTTAGGGTTCAAAGTTTAGGGTTGCGATTAAGGTTGGGCATACTTCCCTAGGTGGGCTTCAGTCGAAAATTTGAGAAAACTGCGCAAACATGTATTTTTTAGAAATAAAATAGCCCAAAGCTTTAAAAAAAACCAAAGATTTTGGTTAGGGTACTTAAAATATGTTTAGGGTTTTAGGGCTTAAAGTTTAGGTTTGCAGTTAAGGTTGTGCATACTTCTCTAGTTGGGCTTATGTTGTAAAATTGAGAAAATGGCGTAAAACATGTATTTTTGATATATAAAATAGCCCAAAGCTCTAAATAAAACCCAAGATTTTGGTTATGGTACTTAAAATATGTTTAGGGTTTTAGGGTTTAAAGTTTGGGTTTGCCATTAGGTTTGGGAATACTTCCTTAGGTGGGATTATGTTGTAAAATTGAGAAAAGGGCGCAAAACATGTATTTTTGATATATAAAATAGCCCAAAGCTCTAAAAAAGACCAAATATTTTGTCTAGGGTACCTAAAATATGTTTAGGGTTTTAGGGTTTAAAGTTTAGCTTTGCGATTAAGGTTGGGCATACTTCCCTAGGTAGGAAAAGAGCGCAAAACATGTATTTTTTATAAATAAAATAGCCCAAAGCTTTAAAAAAAAACCAAAGATTTTGGCTAGGGTACTTAAAATATGTTTAGGTCTTTAGGGTTTAAAGTTAAACTTTGCTATTAAGGTTGGGCATACTTCCCTAGGTCGGCTTATGTTGTAAAATTTAGATAATGGAACAAAACATGTATTTAAGATATATAAAATAGCCCAAAACTCTAAAAAAAACCCGAGATTTTGGCTAGGGTACTTAAAATATGTTTAGTGTTTTAGGGTTTAAAGATTAGGGTTGCGGTTAAGGTTGGGCATACTTCCCTATGTGGGCTTATGTAGTAAAATTGAGAAAACTGCGCAAAACATGTATTCTTCATATATAAAATAGCCCAAAGCACTAAAAAAAACCCAAGATTCTAGCTAGGGTTTAAAGTTTAGGGTTGCGGTTAAGGCTGGGCACACTTCCCTAGGTGGGCTTATGTTGTAAAATTAAGAATAGGGCGCTAAACATGTATTTTTGATATATAAATTAGCCTAAAGCTCCAAAGAAAACCCAAGATTTTTGTTAGGGTACTTAAATTATATTTAGGGATTTAGGGGTTTAAAGTTTAGGGTTGCGGTTAAGGTTGTGCATAATTCCCTAGGTGGGGCTTGTATTGTAAAATTGGGAAAATGGCACAAAACATGTATTTTTGATATATAAAGTAACCCAAAGCTCTAACAACAACCCAAGATTTTGGCTAGGGTACTTAAAATATGTTTAGGGTTTTAGGGTTTAAAGTTTAGGGTTGCGGTTAAGGCTGGGCATACTTCCCTATGTGGGCTTATGTTGTACAATTGAGAAAATGGCGCAAAACATGTATTTTTGATATATAAAATAGCCCAAAGTCCCAAAAAACACAAGATTTTGGCTAGGGTACTTAAAATACGTTTAGGGTTTTAGGGTTTAAAGATTAGGGTTGATTAAGGTTGGGCATACATCCCTACATTGGCTTATGTTGTAAAATTGAGAAATGGCGCAAAACATGTATTTTTCATATATAAAATAGCCCAAAGCCCTAAAAAAACCCAAAATTTTGGCTAGGGTACTTAAAAAATGTTTGGGGTTTTAGGGTTTAAAGTTTAGGTTTGCGATTAGGGTTGGGAATACTTTCCTAGGTGGGCTTATGTTGTAAAATTGAGAAAACTGCGCAAAACATGTATTCTTCATATATAAAATTGCCCAAAGCTCTAAACAAAACTCGAGATTTTGGCTATAGTACTTAAAATATGTTTATTGTTTTAGGGTTTAAAGTTTAGGATTGCGATTAGGGTTTGGAATACTTCCCTAGGTGGGCTTCTGTTGTAAAATTGAGAAAAGGGCGCAAAACATGTATTTTTGAAATATAAAATAGCCCAAAACCCAAGATTTTTGTTAGGGTACGTAAAATATGTTTATGATTTTAGGGTTTAAAGTTTAGGGTTGCGGTTAAGGTTAGGCATACTTCCCTAGGTGGGCTTATGTTGTAAAATTGGGAAAATAGCGCAAAACATGTATTTTTTATAAATAAAATAGCCCAAAGCTCTAAAAAAACCAAGATTTTGGCTAGGGTACTTAAAATATGTTTAGGGTTTTATAGTTTAAAGTTTAGGGTTGCAGTTAAGGGTGGGCACACTTCCCTAGGTGGACTTATGTTGTAAAATTAAGAAAAGGGCTCTAAACATGTATTTTTGATATATAAAATAGCCCAAAGCTCCAAAAAACACAAGATTTTGGCTAGGGTACTTAAAATATGTTTAGGGTTTTAGGGTTTAAAGATTAGGGTTGCGGTTAAGGTTGGGCATACTTCCCTACGTTGGCTTATGTTGTAAATTTTAAAAAATGGCTCAAAACATTTATTTTTGATATATAAAATAGCCCAAAACTCTAAACAAACCCAACATTTTGGCTAGGGTACTTAAAATATGTTTAGGCTTATATGTTTAGGGTTTCATGGTTTAAAGTTTAGGTTTGCGAATTGCGATTAAGTGTGGGAATGCTTCCTTAGGTGGGCTTATGTTGTAAAATTGAGAAAAGGGCCCAAAACATGTATTTTCTTTTATATATAAAATAGCCCAAAGCTCCAAAAAAACGCAAGATTTTTGTTAGGGTACTTAAAATATGTTTAGGCTTTTAGGGTTTAAAGTTTAGGGTTGCGGTTAAGGTTGGGCATACTTCCCTAGGTGGGCTAATGTTGTAAAATTGAGAAAATTGAGCAAAACATGTATTTTTTAATATAAAATATCCCAAAGCTCTAACAAAACCCATGATTTTGGCTAGGGTACTAAAAATATGTTTTGGGTTTTAGTGTTTAAAGTTTAAGGTTGTGGTTAAAGTTGGGCATACTTCCCTACGTTGGCTTATGTTGTTAAATTTAGAAAATAACGCAAAACATGTATTATAGATATATAAAATAGCCCAAAGCTCTAAAAAAAACCTTAGATTTTGGCTAGGGTACTAAAATTATGTTTAGGGTTTAAAGATTAGGGTTGCGGTTAAGGTTGGGCATACTTCCCTAGGTGGGCTTATGTAGTAAAATTGAGAAAACTGCGCAAAACATGTATTTTTCATATATAAAATAGCCCAAAGCTCTAAACAAAACCCAAGATTTTGGCTAGGGTACTTAAAATATGTTTAGGGTTTTAGGGTTTAAAGTTTAGGGTTGCAGTTAAGGCTGGGCACACTTCCCTAGATGGGCTTATGTTGTAAAATTAAGAAAAGGGCTCTAAATATGTATTTTTGATATATAAAATAGCCCACAGCTCCAAAAAAAACCATGATTTTTGTTAGGGTACTTAAAATATGTTTAGGCTTTTATGGTTTAAAGTTTAGGGTTGCGGTTAAAGTTGGGCATTCTTCCCTAGGTGGGCTTATGTTTTAAAATTGAGAAAATGGCGTAAAACATGTAATTTTGATATATAAAATAGCCCAAAACTCTAAATAAAACCCAAGATTTTGGTTATGGTACTTAAAATATGTTTAGGGTTTTAGGGTTTAAAGTTTAGGTTTGCCATTAGGTTTGGGAATACTTCCCTAGGTGGGATTATGTTGTAAAATTTAGAAAATGGCGCAAAACATGTATTTTTGATATATAAAATAGCCCAAAGCTCTAAAAAAACCAAATATTTTGTCTAGGGTACTTAAAATATGTTTAGGGTTTTAGGGTTTAAAGTTTAGCTTTGCGATTAAGGTTGGGCATACTTCCCTAGGTAGGAAAAGAGCGCAAAACATGTATTTTTTATAAATAAAATAGCCCAAAGCTTTAAAAAAAAACCAAAGATTTTGGCTAGGGTACTTAAAATATGTTTAGGTCTTTAGGGTTTAAAGTTAAACTTTGCTATTAAGGTTGGGCATACTTCCCTAGGTCGGCTTATGTTGTAAAATTGAGAAAATGGAGCAAAACATGTATTTTTGTTATATAAAATAGCCCAAAACTCTAAAAAAACCCCGAGATTTTAGGTAGGGTGCTTAAATTATGTTTAGGGTTTTAGGGTTTAAAGATTAGGGTTGCGGTTAAGGTTGGGCATACTTCCCTATGTGGGCTTATGTAGTAAAATTGAGAAAACTGCGCAAAACATGTATTCTTCATATATAAAATAGCCCAAAGTATTAAAAAAACCCAAGATTCTGGCTAGGGTTTAAAGTTTAGGGTTGCGGTTAAGGCTGGGCACACTTCCCTAGGTGGGCTTATGTTGTAAAATTAAGAATAGGGCGCTAAACATGTATTTTTGATATATAAAATATCCTAAAGGTCCAAAAAAACCCAATATTTTGGTTAGGGTACTTAAAATATGTTTAGGGATTTAGGGGTTTAAAGTTTAGGATTTCGGTTAAGGTTGGGCATAATTCCCTAGGTGGGGCTTATATTGTAAAATTGCGAAAATGGCGCAAAACATGTATTTTTGATATATAAAGTAAACCAAAGCTCTAACAACAACCCAAGATTTTGGCTAGGGTACTTAAAATATGTTTAGGGTTTTAGGGTTTAAAGTTTCGGGTGGCGGTTAAGGCTTGGCATACTTCTCTATGTGGGCTTATGTTGTACAATTGAGAAAATGGCGCAAAACATGTATTGTTGATATATAAAATAACCCAAAGCCCCCCAAAACACAAGATTTTGGCTTGGGTACTTAAAATATGTTTAGGGTTTTAGGGTTTAAAGATTAGGGTTGCGGTTAAGGTTGGGCATACATCCCTACGTTGGCTTATGTTGTAAAATTGAGAAATGGCGCAAAACATGTATTTTTTATATATAAAATAGCCCAAAGCCCTAAAAAACCCAAAATTTTGGCTAGGGTACTTAATAAATGTTTAGTATTTTATGGTTTAAAGTTTAGGTTTGCGATTAGGGTTGGGAATACTTTCCTAGGTGGGCTTATGTTGTAAAATTACGAAAATAGCGCAAAACATGTATTTTTGATATATAAAATAACCCAAAACTCTAAAAAAACCCAAGATTTTGGCTAGGGTACTAAAATTATGTTTGGGGTTTTAGGGTTTAAAGATTAGGGTTGCGGTTAAGGTCGGGCATACTTCCCTAGGTGGGCTTATGTAGTAAAATTGAGAAAACTGCGCAAAACATGTATTCTTGATATATAAAATAGCCCAAAGCTCTAAACAAAACCCAAGATTTTCGCTATAGTACTTAAAATATGTTTAGGATTTTAGGATTTAAAGTTTAGGATTGCGATTAGGGTTGGGAATACTTCCCTAGGTGGGCTTATGTTGTAAAATTGGGAAAATAGCGCAAAACATGTATTTTTTTATAAATAAAATATCCTAAAGCTCTAAAAAAACCAAAGATTTTGGATAGGGTACTTAATATATGTTTAGGGTTTTAGGGTTTAAAGTTTAGGTTTGCGATTAAGGTTGGGAATACTTCCCTAGAAGGGCTTATGTTGTAAAATTGAGAAAATGACGCAAAACATGTATTTTTGATAAATGAAATAGCCCAAAGCTCTAAAAAACACAAGATTTTGGCTAGGGTACTTAAAATATGTTTATTGTTTTAGGGTTTAAAGTTTAGGGTTGCAGTTAAGGCTGGGCACACTTCCCTACGTTGGCTTATGTTGTAAATTTTAAAAAATGGCGCAAAATATGTATTTTTGATATATAAAATAGCCCAAAACTCTAAACAAACGCGAGATTTTGGCTAGGGTACTTAAAATATGTTTAGGGTTTCATGGCTTAAAGTTTAGGTTTGCGATTAAGGTTGGGAATACTTCCTTAGGTGGGCTTATGTTGTAAAATTGAGAAAAGTGAGCAAAACATGTATTTTCTTTTATATATAAAATAGCCCAAAGCTTCCAAAAAAACACAAGATTTTTGTTAGGGTACTTAAAATATGTTTAGGCTTTTAGGGTTTAACGTTTAGGGTTGCGGTTAAGGTTGGGGATACTTCCCTAGGTGGGCTAGTGTTGCAAAAACATCTATTCTTCATATATAAAATAGCCCAAAGCACTAAAACAACCCAAGATTCTGGCTAGGGTTTAAAGTTTAGGGTTGCGGTTAAGGCTGGGCACACTTCCCTAGGTGGGCTTATGTTGTAAAATTAAGAATAGGGCGCTAAACATGTATTTTTGATATATAAAATAGCCAAAGCTCCAAAAAAAACCCAAGATTTTTGTTAGGGTACTTAAAATATGTTTAGGGATTTAGGGGTTTAAAGTTTAGGGTTGCGGTTAAGGTTGGGCATAATTCCCTAGGTGGGGCTTATATTGTAAAATTGGGAAAATGGCGCAAAACATGTATTTTTGATATATAAAATACCCAAAGCTCTAAAAAAATCCAAGATTTTGGCTAGGGTACTTAAAATATGTTTAGGGTTTTAGGGTTTAAAGATTAGGGTTGCGGTTAAGGCTGGGCATACTTCGCAATGTGGGCTTATGTTGTACAATTGAGAAAATTGCGCAAAACATGTATTTTTGATATATAAAATAGCCCAAAGCCCTAAAAAACCCAAAATTTTGGCTAGGTTACTTAAAAAATGTTTAGGGTTTTTGGGTTTACAGTTTAGGTTTGCGATTAGGGTTGGGATTACTTTCCTAGGTGGGCCTATGTTGTAAAATTGGGAAAATAGCGCAAAACATTTATTTTTGATATATAAAATAGCCCAAAACTCTAAACAAACCCGATATTTTGGCTAAGGTACTTAAAATATGTTTAGGGTTTCATGGTTTAAAGTTTAGGTTTGGGATTAAGGTTGGGAATACTTCCCTAGGTTGGCTTATGTTGTAAAATTGAGAAAAGGGCGCAAAACATGTATTTTTTATATATAAAATAAACCAAAGCTCTAAAACAACCAAAGATTTTGTCTAGGGTACTTAAAATATGTTTAGGGTTTTAGGGTTTAAAGTTTAGCTTTGCGATTAAGGTTGGACATACTTCCTTAGGTGGGCTTATTTTGTAAAATTGAGAAAATTGCGCAAAACATGTATTTTTTAATATAAAATAGCCCAAAGCTCTAAAAAACCAATGATTTTGGCTATGGTCTTTAAAATATGTTTAGGGTTTTAGGTTTTAAAGTTTAGGGATGCGGTTAAAGTTGGGCATAATTCCCTACGTTGGTTTATGTTGTAAAATTGAGAAAATAACGGAAAACATGTATTTTTTATAAATAAAATAGCCCAAAGTTCTATAAAAACACAAGATTTTGGCTAGGGTACTTAAATTATGTTTAGGGTTTTAGGGTTTAAAGATTAGGGTAGCGGTTAAGGTTGGGCATACTTCCCTAGGTGGGCTTATGTAGTAAAATTGAGAAAACTACGCAAAACATGTATTCTTCATATATAAAACAGCCCAAACCTCTAAACAAAACCCAAGATTTTGGCTATAGTACTTAAAATATGTTTAGGGTCTTAGGGTTTAAAGTTTAGGTTTGCGATTTGGGTTGGGAATACTTCCCTAGGCGGGCTTATGTTGTAAATTGGGAAAATAGCGCAAAACATGTATTTTTGATATATAAAATAGCCCAAAACTCTAAACAAACCCGAGATTTTGGCTAGGGTACTTAAAATATGTTTAGGGTTTCATGGTTTAAAGTTTAGGTTTGCGATTAAGGTTGGGAATACTTCCTTAGGTTGGCTTATGTTGTAAAATTGAGAAAATGGCGCAAAACATGTATTGTTTTTTATATATATAAAATAGCCCAAAGCTCCAAAAAAAAACCCCAGATTTTGGTTAAGGTACTTAAAATATGTTTAGGCTTTTAGGGTTTAAAGTTTAGGTTTGCGATTAAGGTTGGGAATACTTCCCTAGGAGGGCTTATGTTGTAAAATTGAAAAAATAGCGTAAAACATGCATTTTTGATATATAAAATAAACCAAAACTCTAAAAAAAACCAAAGATTTTGTCTAGGGTACTTAAAATATGTTTAGGGTTTAAAGTTTAGCTTTGCGATTAAGGTTGGGCATACTTCCTTAGGTGGGCTAATGTTGTAAAATTGAGAAAATGACGCAAAACATGTATTTTTTAATATAAAATAGCCCAAAGCTCTAAAAAACCAAAGATTTTTGCTAGGGTACTTAAAATATGTTTAGAGTTTTAGGGATTAAAGTTTAGAATTGCGGTTAAAGTTGGGCATACTTCCCTACGTTGGCTTATGTTGTAAAATTGAGAAAATAACGCAAAACATGTATTATATATATATATAAAATAGCCCAAAGCTCTAAAAAAAACCAAGCTTTTGGCTAGGGTACTTAAATTATGTTTAGGGTTTTAGAGATTAAATATTAGGGTTGCGGTTAAAGTTGGGCATACTTCCCTAGGTGGGCTTATGTAGTAAAATTGAGAAAATGGAGTAAAACATGTATTTTTGATATATAAAATAGCCCAAAGCTAAAAAAAACAAAAGATTTTGTCTAGGGTACTTAAAATATGTTCAGGGTTTTAGGGTTTAAAGTTTAGCTTTGCGATTAAGGTTGTGCATACTTCCTTACGTGGGCTTATGTTGTAAAATTGAGAAAATGGCGCAAAACATGTATTTTTTAATATAAAATAGCCCAAAGCTCTAAATAAATCCAAGATTTTGGCTAGGGTACTCAAAATATGTTTAGGGTTTTAGGGTTTAAATTTTATGGTTGCGGTTAAGGTTGGGCATACTTCCCTACGTTGGCTTATGTTGAAAAATTGAGAAAATGACGCAAAATATGTATTTTTTATATATAAAATAGCCCAAATCCCAAAAAAACACAAGATTTTGGCTAGGGTACTTAAAATATATTTAGGGTTTTAGGGTTTAAAGATTGGGGTTGCGGTTAAGGTAGGGCATACTTCCCTACGTTGGCTTATGTTGTAAAATTGAGAGAATTGCGCAAAACATGTATTTTTTATATATAAAATAGCCCAAACCCTAAAAAACCCAAGATTTTGGCTAGGGTACTTAAAATATGTTTAGGGTTTTAGGGTTTAAAGTTTAGGTTTGCGATTAGGGTTGGGAATACTTCCCTAGGTGGGCTTATGTTGTAAAATTGGGAAAATGGCGCAAAACATGTATTTTTAATATATAAAATAGCCCAAAACTCTAAACAAACCCGAGATTTTGGCTAGGGTACTTAAAATATGTTTAGGGTTTTATGGTTTAAAGTTTAGGTTTGCGATTAAGGTTGGGAATACTTCCTTAGGTGAGCTTATGTTGTAAAATTGAGAAAAGGGCGCAAAACATGTATTTTATTTTATATATAAAATAGCACAAAGCTCCAAAAAAAACCCAAGATTTTTGTTAGGGTACTTAAAATATGTTTAGGCTTTTAGGGTTTAAAGTTTAGGGTTGCGGTTAAGGTTGGGCATACTTCGCTAGATGGGTTTATGTTGTAAAATTGAGAAAATGGCGTAAAAATGTATTTTTGATATATAAAATAAACTCAAGCTCTAAAAAAACCAAAGATTTTGTCTAGGGTACTTTAAATATGTAGGGCTTTAGGGTTTAAAGTTTAGCTTTGCGATTAAGGTTCGGCATACTTCCTTAGGTGGGCTAATATTTTAAAATTGAGTTAATGGCGCAAAACATGTATTTTTTAATATAAAATAGCCCAAAGCTCTAAAAAAACCCATGATTTTGGCTAGGGTACTTAAAATATGTTTACGGTTTTCGGGTTTAAAGTTTAGGGTTGCGGTTAAAGTTGGGCATACTTCCCTACGTTGGCTTATGTTGTAAAATTGAGAAAATAACGCAAAACATGTATTTTATATATATAAAATAGCCCAAAGCTCTAAAAAACCCCAAGATTTTGGCTAGGGTACTTAAAAAATATGTTTAGGGTTTAAAGATTAGGGTTGCGGTTAAGGTTGGGCATACTTTCCTAGGTGGGCTTATGTAGTAAAATTGAGAAAAGGGCGCAAAACATGTATTTTTGATATATAAAATAAACCAAAGCTCTAAAACAACCAAAGATTTTGTCTAGGGTACTTAAAATATGTTTAGGGTTTTAGGGTTTAAAGTTTAGCTTTGCGATTAAGGTTGGACATACTTCCTTAGGTGGGCTTATTTTGTAAAATTGAGAAAATGGCGCAAAACATGTATTTTTTAATATAAAATAGCCCAAAGCTCTAAAAAACCAATGATTTTGGCTAGGGTCTTTAAAATATGTTTAGGGTTTTAGGTTTTAAAGTTTAGGGATGCGGTTAAAGTTGGGCATAATTCCCTACGTTGGTTTATGTTGTAAAATTGAGAAAATAACGGAAAACATGTATTTTTTATAAATAAAATAGCCCAAAGTTCTATAAAAACACAAGATTTTGGCTAGGGTACTTAAATTATGTTTAGGGTTTTAGGGTCTAAAGATTAGGGTAGCGGTTAAGGTTGGGCATAGTTCCCTAGGTGGGCTTATGTAGTAAAATTGAGAAAACTACGCAAAACATGTATTCTTCATATATAAAACAGCCCAAACCTCTAAACAAAACCCAAGATTTTGGCTATAGTACTTAAAATATGTTTAGGGTCTTAGGGTTTAAAGTTTAGGTTTGCGATTTGGGTTGGGAATACTTCCCTAGGCGGGCTTATGTTGTAAATTGGGAAAATAGCGCAAAACATGTATTTTTGATATATAAAATAGCCCAAAACTCTAAACAAACCCGAGATTTTGGCTAGGGTACTTAAAATATGTTTAGGGTTTCATGGTTTAAAGTTTAGGTTTGCGATTAAGGTTGGGAATACTTCCTTAGGTTGGCTTATGTTGTAAAATTGTGAAAATGGCGCAAAACATGTATTGTTTTTTATATATATAAAATAGCCCAAAGCTCCAAAAAAAACCCCAGATTTTGGTTAAGGTACTTAAAATATGTTTAGGCTTTTAGGGTTTAAAGTTTAGGTTTGCGATTAAGGTTGGGAATACTTCCCTAGGAGGGCTTATGTTGTAAAATTGAAAAAATAGCGTAAAACATGCATTTTTGATATATAAAATAAACCAAAGCTCTAAAAAAAACCAAAGATTTTGTCTAGGGCACTTAAAATATGTTTAGGGTTTAAAGTTTAGCTTTGCGATTAAGGTTGGGCATACTTCCTTAGGTGGGCTAATGTTGTAAAATTGAGAAAATGACGCAAAACATGTATTTTTTAATATAAAATAGCCCAAAGCTCTAAAAAACCCAAGATTTTTGCTAGGGTACTTAAAATATGTTTAGAGTTTTAGGGATTAAAGTTTAGAATTGCGGTTAAAGTTGGGCATACTTCCCTACGTTGGCTTATGTTGTAAAATTGAGAAAATAACGCAAAACATGTATTATATATATATATATAAAATAGCCCAAAGCTCTAAAAAAAACCAAGCTTTTGGCTAGGGTACTTAAATTATGTTTAGGGTTTTAGAGATTAAATATTAGGGTTGCGGTTAAAGTTGGGCATACTTCCCTAGGTGGGCTTATGTAGTAAAATTGAGAAAATGGAGTAAAACATGTATTTTTGATATATAAAATAGCCCAAAGCTAAAAAAAACCAAAGATTTTGTCTAGGGTACTTAAAATATGTTCAGGGTTTTAGGGTTTAAAGTTTAGCTTTGCGATTAAGGTTGTGCATACTTCCTTAAGTGGGCTTATGTTGTAAAATTGAGAAAATGGCGCAAAACATGTATTTTTTAATATAAAATAGCCCAAAGCTCTAAATAAATCCAAGATTTTGGCTAGGGTACTTAAAATATGTTTAGGGTTTTAGGGTTTAAATTTTATGGTTGCGGTTAAGGTTGGGCATACTTCCCTACGTTGGCTTATGTTGAAAAATTGAGAAAATGACGCAAAATATGTATTTTTTATATATAAAATAGCCCAAATCCCAAAAAAACACAAGATTTTGGCTAGGGTACTTAAAATATATTTAGGGTTTTAGGGTTTAAAGATTAGGGTTGCGGTTAAGGTAGGGCATACTTCCCTACGTTGGCTTATGTTGTAAAATTGAGAAAATTGCGCAAAACATGTATTTTTTATATATAAAATAGCCCAAACCCTAAAAAACCCAAGATTTTGGCTAGGGTACTTAAAATATGTTTAGGGTTTTAGGGTTTAAAGTTTAGGTTTGCGATTAGGGTTGGGAATACTTCCCTAGGTGGGCTTATGTTGTAAAATTGGGAAAATGGCGCAAAACATGTATTTTTGATATATAAAATAGCCCAAAACTCTAAACAAACCCGAGATTTTGGCTAGGGTACTTAAAATATGTTTAGGGTTTTATGGTTTAAAGTTTAGGTTTGCGATTAAGGTTGGGAATACTTCCTTAGGTGAGCTTATGTTGTAAAATTGAGAAAAGGGCGCAAAACATGTATTTTATTTTATATATAAAATAGCACAAAGCTCCAAAAAAAACCCAAGATTTTGGTTAGGGTACTTAAAATATGTTTAGGCTTTTAGGGTTTAAAGTTTAGGGCTGCGGTTAAGGTTGGGCATACTTCGCTAGATGGGTTTATGTTGTAAAATTGAGAAAATGGCGTAAAAATGTATTTTTGATATATAAAATAAACTCAAGCTCTAAAAAAACCAAAGATTTTGTCTAGGGTACTTTAAATATGTAGGGCTTTAGGGTTTAAAGTTTAGCTTTGCGATTAAGGTTCGGCATACTTCCTTAGGTGGGCTAATATTTTAAAATTGAGTTAATGGCGCAAAACATGTATTTTTTAATATAAAATAGCCCAAAGCTCTAAAAAAACCCATGATTTTGGCTAGGGTACTTAAAATATGTTTACGGTTTTCGGGTTAAAGTTTAGGGTTGCGGTTAAAGTTGGGCATACTTCCCTACGTTGGCTTATGTTGTAAAATTGAGAAAATAACGCAAAGCATGTATTTTATATATATAAAATAGCCCAAAGCTCTAAAAAACCCCAAGATTTTGGCTAGGGTACTTAAAAAATATGTTTAGGGTTTAAAGATTAGGGTTGCGGTTAAGGTTGGGCATACTTTCCTAGGTGGGCTTATGTAGTAAAATTGAGAAAAGGGCGCAAAACATGTATTTTTGATATATAAAATAAACCAAAGCTCTAAAACAACCAAAGATTTTGTCTAGGGTACTTAAAATATGTTTACGGTTTTAGGGTTTAAAGTTTAGCTTTGCGATTAAGGTTGGACATACTTCCTTAGGTGGGCTTATTTTGTAAAATTGAGAAAATGGCGCAAAACATGTATTTTTTAATATAAAATAGCCCAAAGCTCTAAAAAACAAATGATTTTGGCTAGGGTCTTTAAAATATGTTTAGGGTTTTAGGTTTTAAAGTTTAGGGATGCGGTTAAAGTTGGGCATAATTCCCTACGTTGGTTTATGTTGTAAAATTGAGAAAATAACGGAAAACATGTATTTTTTATAAATAAAATAGCCCAAAGTTCTATAAAAACACAAGATTTTGGCTAGGGTACTTAAATTATGTTTAGGGTTTTAGGGTTTAAAGATTAGGGTAGCGGTTAAGGTTGGGCATAGTTCCCTAGGTGGGCTTATGTAGTAAAATTGAGAAAACTACGCAAAACATGTATTCTTCATATATAAAACAGCCCAAACCTCTAAACAAAACCCAAGATTTTGGCTATAGTACTTAAAATATGTTTAGGGTCTTAGGGTTTAAAGTTTAGGTTTGCGATTTGGGTTGGGAATACTTCCCTAGGCGGGCTTATGTTGTAAATTGGGAAAATAGCGCAAAACATGTATATTTGATATATAAAATAGCCCAAAACTCTAAACAAACCCGAGATTTTGGCTAGGGTACTTAAAATATGTTTAGGGTTTCATGGTTTAAAGTTTAGGTTTGCGATTAAGGTTGGGAATACTTCCTTAGGTTGGCTTATGTTGTAAAATTGAGAAAATGGCACAAAACATGTATTGTTTTTTATATAAAATAGCCCAAAGCTCCAAAAAAAACCCAAGATTTTGGTTAAGGTACTTAAAATATGTTTAGGCTTTTAGGGTTTAAAGTTTAGGTTTGCGATTAAGGTTGGGAATACTTCCCTAGGAGGGCTTATGTTGTAAAATTGAAAAAATAGCGTAAAACATGCATTTTTGATATATAAAATAAACCAAACCTCTAAAAAAAACCAAAGATTTTGTCTAGGGCACTTAAAATATGTTTAGGGTTTAAAGTTTAGCTTTGCGATTAAGGTTGGGCATACTTCCTTAGGTGGGCTAATGTTGTAAAATTGAGAAAATGACGCAAAACATGTATTTTTAAATATAAAATAGCCCAAAGCTCTAAAAAACCCAAGATTTTTGCTAGGGTACTTAAAATATATTTAGAGTTTTAGGGATTAAAGTTTAGAATTGCGGTTAAAGTTGGGCATACTTCCCTACGTTGGCTTATGTTGTAAAATTGAGAAAATAACGCAAAACATGAATTATATATATATATATATATAAAATAGCCCAAAGCTCTAAAAAAACCCAAGCTTTTGGCTAGGGTACTTAAATTATGTTTAGGGTTTTAGAGATTAAATATTAGGGTTGCGGTTAAAGTTGGGCATACTTCCCTAGGTGGGCTTATGTAGTAAAATTGAGAAAATGGCGTAAAACTTGTATTTTTGATATATAAAATAGCCCAAAGCTAAAAAAAACCAAAGATTTTGTCTAGGGTACTAAAAATATGTTCAGGGTTTTAGGGTTTAAAGTTTAGCTTTGCGATTAAGGTTGTGCATACTTCCTTAAGTGGGCTTATGTTGTAAAATTGAGAAAATGGGGCAAAACATGTATTTTTTAATACAAAATAGCCCAAAGCTCTAAATAAATCCAAGATTTTGGCTAGGGTACTTAAAATATGTTTAGGGTTTTAGGGTTTAAATTTTATGGTTGCGGTTAAGGTTGGGCATACTTCCCTACGTTGGCTTATGTTGAAAAATTGATAAAATGACGCAAAATATGTATTTTTTATATATAAAATAGCCCAAATCCCAAAAAAACACAAGATTTTGGCTAGGGTACTTAAAATATATTTAGGGTTTTAGGGTTTAAAGATTAGGGTTGCGGTTAAGGTAGGGCATACTTCCCTACGTTGGCTTATGTTGTAAAATTGAGAAAATTGCGCAAAACATGTATTTTTTATATATAAAATAGCCCAAACCCTAAAAAACCCCAAGATTTTGGCTAGGGTACTTAAAAAATATGTTTAGGGTTTAAAGATTAGGGTTGCGGTTAAGGTTGGGCATACTTCCCTAGGTGGGCTTATGTAGCAAAATTGAGAAAACTGCGCAAAACACGTATTCTTCATATATAAAATAGCCCAAAGCTCTAAACAAAACCCAAGATTTTGGTTATGGTACTTCAAATATGTTTAGGGCTTTAGGGTTTAAAGTTTAGGTTTGCGATTAGGTTTGGGAATACTTCCCTAGGTGGGCTTATGTTGTAAAATTTTGAAAATGGCGCAAAACATGTATTTTTGATATATAAAATAGTCCAAAGCTCCAAAAAAACCCAAGATTTTGGTTAGGGTACTTAAAATATGTTTAGGGTTTTAGGGTTTAAAGTATAGATTGCGGTTAAGCCTGGGCATACTTCCTTTGGTTGACTTATGTTGTAAAATTGAGAAAAGGGCGCAAAACATGTATTTTTGATATATAAAATAACCCAAAGCTCCAAAAAAAAACCAAGATTTTTGGTAGGGTACGTAAAATATGTTTATGATTTTAGGGTTTAAAGTTTAGGGTTGCGGTTAAGGTTGGGCATACTTCCCTAGGCGGGCATATGTTGTAAAATTAGGAAAATAGCGCAAAACATTTTTTTTATAAATAAAATAGCCCAAAGCTCTAAAAAAAACCAACGATTTTGGATTGGGTACTTAAAAAATATGTTTAGGGTTTTAAGTTTAGCTTTGCGATTAAGGTTGGGCATACTTCCCTACACTACAACAGAATTGCTCTGTTGCAACGAAATATTTTGCAACATTCCCTATTTGCAACGTTTACATTCGCTGTAATTAATAAAATGGTGTTTAAGGTTATTTGTCTTTACCAATCATTTTTGCAACGTTTTGTGCGTTGCAAATACGAATATTTAATTTTAATGTAAAATTTTAAACAATTAAAATAAATAATTAAGCATTCGCAACGAATTATATCGTTGCGAGTATGAAATATTATTTGCAACGTTTAGTTAATAGTTGCAAAAGAATGTTTGATAAAATATTTTTAATTAAAATACAAAAACATAGTTGCAACCATTAGTTTCGTTGCAATTGTCTGGCATTGGCAACGAGTTATTCTGTTGCTATTAGTGTTATATTGTTGCAACGATGTTAACGTTGCGACAAGTACATATACATTACCAACGTTTGTTGGCGTTGTAATAGTACAAGCGATAAGTAGAACGGTAACACTTGACCATGGGAACAATTGGTATTTCATGTATTTATTCATCTACAAGTATTTTATTATCCATCTCCTATCTCATCTGATCAAACCAAGAACAAGAAGAGGGAACAATGAGTACAGTCTAAACTCAAGAAAAAGGAAAAGGCAATCATCCATTTCTCTCTCTCTCTCTCTCTCTCTCTCTCTCTCTCTCTCTCTCCGACTTCCCTCTCTCAGTCTCACCTCTTTGATTTTCACAATTAAGTTGATTAGACATGTCTAATAAATGAAATTATATTGATATTGTCTACACTACTTTAGAATAAGGTAGATACAATGAATAGTGAAAAATAACAATTAGGATATTGTGATTCGAGAAAGTGGTTTCATTCGACTGCGGTTCAACGAATCTTTTATGTCCACATAATAGTTAAATTGAACCATGGAACCGAACCAGACAGTTCTTATAAAAGTCAAAACACGACAGTTTTACATGAATAATAATAGTACGGACCGGGTCAAAAGCCCAATAAATAAGCCCAAACCGTTAGAACCATACTGAACTGTAACTACGGTTCAGATTGAAATCGTCTCTAAAACTTTACAGTGCGGTTTGCAGTTTCAATATCTTTAGAACTATGCTATACAGTTCGGTTTATGATTTCACCTAGAACCACTCAGAATAAGACCATGCTCACACCTAGGGATGCTGATTGGGGCGGGGCAGGGCGGGGCGGGGGAACAGTGTGCGGGGTTGGGGCAGGGCGGGGCGGTTCAAATAATCCCCGTTCTTAGGCGGGGCGGGGCGGGGAACGGTTGGCTTAAAAAGGTTCACCCCCATCCCTGCCCTGTACAGGTCGGGGGGCGGGGTGGGGACGGGGAAAAGTTTACAAGGCATATCATAAAAAAATGAATACAATTATTCTTGGATAATACTACTTTTTTTTTTCAGGTCCAACAACTAATAATATATAGTTCAACTTGTTTACTCTGGTATCTCTAAAGCAGTAACATAAAATTCCATTATAGTCACCAGACAAGTAGTTAGATACTTAGATTTGCCTCTAGCTATTTATAGAAAATTCCACCAGCAGGTCTATAAATGTAAAACCCTTCTCTTCATTAATCCCTTGCAACAGAAACAAACTTACATGTTTATATACATAAGCTAAGTGTGCAGCATACTACCCAAATTTCAGTCTCTAGTATTATTTAATTTCCTTCTGAGAAGATCGATGATGATCCAGCAGACAGTTGAGACTTTAAACATAACATACCAGAGACAGCAGGGCAGGAGTACTGGGCGGGGCACGGGGCGGGGGATACGGGGTGGGAACGGGGCGGGGTTTCAATCTATATAATGAAACCCATCCCTGCCCTGCTACCCATTGGGGCGGATACGGGGCGGGGCAAATATCGGGGCGGGGCGGGGCAGGGAGATAAAAAACGGGGCGGGGAACGGGGCGGGTCCGGGTCACAGGGCAAGTTGAGCACCCTTACTCACACCTACCTAGGATTGTCCACGATACGAAAATAGATCAATATTTATGTTTAAGAATGAACTTATTGAAATTTTTTATTACTATTTTCAACTAGCAAATTATAGGATAATTCAAATAAAATATTTTTTTAAGAAGGTTTAAATAATTTAAAAAACCAATTGAGTGTGATTCGATCGGTTAATCTTAAAAGAATTAAATCACAATTTAGTGTGATGGAGATTAAATTTAGGTAATTATAAAAATTTAAAATAATAAAAAATTTGTGACAATAATATTATAATATAATTATATATCTATATAGTTGACCCAACAAAATTTGGTAATATCCCAAAAAAGCCCCATGTTTAGGTGCCTCTTCCCCAATAGGCCCTGACATGGGGCTATTTTCTCAAACAAGCCCCCTGACCCACCACATTACCTTTTAGCAATTTTTGTGAGACCATTATACCCTTCATACTAAAAACAAAAGAAAAAAAACAGAATAAGACAAATACCTCTATTGTCCATCTATGCTACGGGAGGTACGCAATCATTGTCCATCTATTGCTCTATGGGTCGAATACCTCTATTGTCAACCTGCTCGATTGTATCTAGGGTCCACTCATATTTGGTCAGCAGCTGGGATACAGCAGGGGGACCCTTTGGGGCCTCTTCTCTTTGCTTTGGTCTTGCATCCATTGATACACCGTATTCGGTCAGAATGCCACTTGGAGTTGCAGGCATGGTACTTAGATGATGGTACTCTGATTGGTAGTACAGAACATGTGGCTAGAGCTATTCGTATCATTCAGGAAAGAGGACCATCTCTTGGGCTCGTGCTTAATGTGTCTAAGACAGAGTTGTTCTGGCCTTCTGTTGATCCTGACTGCTCCTATCCAGATATCTTTCCGGTTGGCATATCATGTCCTCAGCAAGGGGTTAAGTTGCTTGGAGGGGCTGTAAGTACTGATGCATCATTTATTGTGGGTAATGTTCGTCAACGAGTGGATAAGACACTTCAACTTATGGACTTATTACCACAGCTAAAGGATCCGCAGTGTGAGTTGGCACTTTTACGTTCTTGTATGGGATTATCCAAACTCACCTTTGCTCTCCGTACTTGCCCCCCTGATTATGTTCAGGAAACAGCCGAAAGGTTTGACCACAAGCTTCGTGCAGCCCTTCAAAATATTGTGGTTTCCGATGGCCCTGGTTTTGGCGATCTACAGTGGCGTATGGCAACCCTCCCATTGCGTATGGGTGGACTTGGTATCTATTGTGCCAGTGATGTTATGAAGTTTGCTTTCGTAGCTTCACGTACGCAAACCAAGGATCTCCAGGACCACATTCTTCGAGGTGGTGACACTCCACCTATGGGTAATGTTTTCGATACTGCCATTGCTAGTTTACATCTTTCTATACCTGATTTTGATCTCAGTAATCTTGCTCCAACTGCTACCGTCCCCTTCAGACCCCAACATGTCTTGGCGGAAGCATACTACAACAAGATTAGTTCTGGTCTTGAGAGGGAATTTGAGTTGTCAGCTAGACAAAAAGCCGTGATTGGATGTGTACAGTCAGAACATGCCAAAGATTTTCTTCTTGCTATCCCGATGGAAGGGCTTGGACAACGCATGACGCCTGTTGAGTATCGTGCCATTCTTCGTTATCGATTGATGATCCCTCTATATTTAGATGGTGAGCTTTGTCCAGTGTGCAAGAAGAGTAGACTTGATGCTTTCGGGGACCATGCGGCCCATTGTAAGCATTACCCCGGCTTCAAGTACAGGCATGACCACGTTAGAGATATCTTGTGTGATGTGTTCTGGCGGGCTGGCGTACAGGTTAAGAAGGAGGCTCCTGTTAACTTTCTTACTGATCCTAAGGAAGGAAGATCGACACTACGTCCTGCTGATATTCTGGTCTACAACTGGTCGGAAGGTAAACATGCGTGTGTTGATGTTACAGGGGCGTCTTCGATGGTTGGGCTGAGTGCTGGGATTTTTGAGGTGGGGCTAGCAGCTAGCAATGCAGCAGCGGCAAAAGTGGAGAAACATGACGGAGCTTGTAGGGCTAACCAACATAGTTTCATCCCTTTTGCATTTGACACATTTGGATTGCTAGGCTCAGAAGCAGTTGAGCTCCTCAGGAGAGTGCAGAAGATAATGGATAGCAACGTGATGACTGCAGGTTCGAACGAATATGTATTTAGGAGAATCGGGTTGGCTATCCAGAAAGGACTTGCCGCGCAGTTTGTAGCGCGTTTGTCCTCTACTTTTGTGTAATTCGTTGAGCTTATCAATAAAATTTGATTATTATAAAAAAAAAAAAAAAAAAGACAAATAAAGAAAGACAAAAACAAATATTTTAATATTAATTAACATTTTTTGTTATATTATTTATAACTTGTATATCTTTTAATTAAGAAAGTAAAAATCAATATGATGTATATGGTTGGAAAGATCTCGACGAGATCTATCTAACAAGATCCCACATGGGTATGAAAAAAAAATAAAAAAAAAATGTGTTTTTTATTTTTTCGATAATTTTCTCTCTATATACTGTAAGGGTCTTATCCGCTAAAACATTGATTGTTGTTCTCTAAACAATATACCTTTATCCTCTAAACAAGCTATTGTATCAACTTAACATGCAAATTTATTAAATTACAATATGTTTTTTGATAAAAAGTGTATCTCTTCTTCTCTTTCTAAATCAAACAACATTATATTCACACCCAAAGGTAGGATATACATCGCCTGATCAGCATGTACAAAGACTGTACACCGTCAGGTAAAAAACCAAAACAACTCTCTACACCTAGCTCCTGAGCATAACAGGCCACTCAAAGACAGAGAAGAGAAAAGAAAGAAACAGGGGGGCACAAACATCCCCAAATGTCCAATACAGCTGAGTTACCACTGTTCCTGTAGAGCATATGCCCACCTGGTCAACAGATCCCTAAAGCTAATGTCACCCCTTAATGCCAAAGTATCTTTATTAAATTACATTATATATTGAAAAGTTTTGAAAGGTGGATTAAAGCTAGTTATCAAAGTATATTGGTCATGGTTTTATATGTATTACTTGGATTTTGTTGAAAACAAGAAGACATGAGTGTTTAAATAAAGAGAGACTATTAGTTTCAATGATGGTTAGAGAGCACTCGAGTCTGTGGCTCAATGGTTGCATCCATCTCACAAAGTGGAGATATCGTTGGTTCAAAACATGCTAGTAAACTGATTGTTTGATATAAGTTTCCTCATGTAATTTAAAGGGGTAAGGGGTGCCCTCAACCCCGTTTGCCAAAAAATAAAATAAAATAATGATTAGAGATTTGAGCTATTATATTGTTTTGGTGTGAGGGATAGGAAGGGAGAATGGAGTACAAATTTAGCGAGCTTATTGACATTACACCATGCAAAAGGAGGAATTTATGTTTAGTCTGGATTATGTTCTTTTTCTTTTTTCTTATGGTTTGAGATGTAACCTAAAAAACAATATATAGACTGGGTTATGTTCTTTTATGAAGTTTTTTGTGAAGTTAACTATACATTAAACATTTTTATGAACTTTTCATAGCAATACAAATTTTTTTTCTTTTTTTTTCTGTACTATAAGGATTTTGTCCTCAGTTGAGACATCGAACTCATGCATCAAATTACAGACTATAATTCACATATATTAATAATATGGAATGGATATCATGCCTTTGTAATTTACATAACAACAAACAACAATTTAGAGGATATTGCTTTGGTGTTAGAAGACAGGAAGATATATGTTAGAGGACAAAAATAAAAACTCCTGAATTTGATAGTAATGTGTGATTTTTTTAGATTTTTAGAGTAATTTTGAAAAACCTTTGAAATCATAAGGAGTTTTTTCTCGAAACCCAACTTCTCGGTAAAAAATAAATATGAAATTTTAAATTTTTTATAAATATTTGAATTTTTATAAAAAAATTAAATTTTTAAATTTAAAATTTTATAGTCATGTGGGATCTAGTTTGAAAGATCTCGTCGAGACCTTTCCAACCATATAAACCATGTTGATTTTCGATTTCTAAAACACAACTTATAATATTTTCAAATGTTAAAACCAAAAAGTTATACACCAACTGTTTTTTTGTCCTTTTCTGCTTTTTTGTCTTATCCTGGTTTTAGAGGATAAAAGGTTGAGATTAGAAGATAGAATACAAGGGTAATTTTGACCTACTAAAAAATATAATCTAGTCAAAGGGCTTGTTTGAGAAGATGACCCCATGTCAGGGCCTATTGGGGAAGAGGCACCTAAACATGGGGCTTTTTTGGGATATTACCCAATAAATTTTGACTCTGTGTTAACCTTGTTAAGAAATAAGAATGAAAATAAAACTTTATTTTGAGTAGGCGCCAAACACTAAATTTTTAAAATGAAAGCTCCAAAATTTTGCACTGGGCCAGCGCCAACACTAAATCTTCCCGGTCATTTTGCTAACCATTGGCCTTCCATCTTTCCTAGGGTTTTCTTTAATATAAAAAGCGAAATATAAGTGAAAGAAAGAGCAGCCGTGCAGTGTGACGAAGGAAGAGCAACCGTCTACAAGTCTTTCTCTCTCTCTCTCCCTATATTTCTAAAGGGAAAACCTTTCTTTTTATACCTGTAACTCTAAACCTTTGTTCTTAGATCATCTTAATTTGTCTCGCTAAGGTGAATTAAGGGTTAGAACCAGAGAAGAACAAGGTAAAATTTTATAATTATTCTGAATTTCTTATATTGTTAAGTGGTTATGTATGTTAGATTCATGAATCCAATATGTTGGATTCCACAATTGAGTTGATTGGTTTTACTTCATGAATCCAATATGTTGGATTGTTCATTGAATCTACTTCTACTTCTTTGTATGAAAATTTTAATTTTTTTTAAGGTAGCTTATTTGGGTTTAAGAAACCATGTCTGGAGCATATAGTTTTAGATCTTTTGAGATGAAACTGTGATATAAAATTGAGCAGTGATAAAGACAGGGTTGCGCATATGTGCTTCAGATTGCATATTACAACAAGTACAGGGTCTAGTAGTACGGTTTACATGTAGTCCATATCTACTTAGATGATCTGTACTATGAACAAATTAGATTTAGAGTTGCATTAGCATCAGGTTCTCTTTGTAAATTGTTTAAGTGTTTATGGTCAGAAAATTCCGTGAAACTTGTCAAGATATTTCAAAATGGACATCCACAGAACAAGGATTACCATTTTGACGAAGTAATGGCTAACTGGGGTGTGTTATTAACACCCTAGCTGTTAACTTTCTGTTTTCATCAAGGTTTTTATTTGTTTCTCTCTCAGATGCTGGTGGGATCTATAAATCACAGCAGTCTCTCTCTTTCAGTCATTTGTAATAGACACTGATTCAGTTCTGAATAAAATTTCTAGTCACTTAACAAAAAAAAAAAAAAAATGTCATTAAGTTTTTTTAATTATTTATTTATGCATGTATAGGTATGGCGCCAGGAGCTCGATCAAGATCCAGGTCAAGTGCACAATCAGAAATATCCCTTCAGGACTCGGGGGCAAGTAGTAAGGAAATCATTATTTTATTTCAAATAAATGTTGTTTTTATATTGTTAATTTATTATTAAATTCTGAACAGCTTCCAGCAGCCCAGTCAATCGAAGAAAAAGGGTAGTAAATGCGAAACTTGTTAAGGCTCTTGGGAATGGTATGGCAAAACCAAGGATAGTATTTGTTCCTGGTAAGGCAAGGCCGGTAGGGCCATGGAGTACAGAATTCATTAGAGAGGTTGGAATTGTATGTCGTAAACATGCCCCTCTTTCTTGCCATCGTTGGAAAGACATTAAGAAAACATATGGCATCTATGGGGCCATTTTGGTAATTAAATCTTCATCTAATTAATATGTCATTCATAGTTTCATATATAATTTAAATTTGTTTTGATTTTGATTGATTTGTTTGTGTTTCATAGGAAAAGTTTGAAGTTGATTTTGGTGATCCAAGTATGGTAAAGAGTGTCGACAAGTATATGGGGCAAAGGTTGAAAGAATATCGCAGTAGGCTTCATGCATATTATAAGAACCTAGGGGATAATGTAGAAAAGAAACAAAAACCTCCATCATGGATCACACAAAATGCTTGGGCTGAGATTTGTGTATGGTTCGAGTCCGAGAAATTTCAGGTAAAATAACATCATCATTTCTGGTAGTCTAGCTCTTCTTGAAGTAGAATAAGGTGTAATATAATGACTAAGATAAATTAGTTTTATGGCATTATCTTTTTGTGTGAATCTTTTGATTAAGTATATATTATTTGAAATGACAGAAGCTGAGCAAAACAAATATTGTCAGTAGGCAACAACTCCCAGTGAACCATCGTGGGGGTTCGAAATCTTTTGTCATTTACCAAGAAGAGCAGGTAGTTTTGTTTAGTGTTTATTTCAGTTTTCACTTCTTTTTCACTAACATCTACTCACTTCTAATTTCTGAAAATTGTTAAAACGTGATGCGGAGAGTCAACAAGAGCTTGGGAGGATCGAATTGTATCATATAACTCATTGGAGTACTAGTAAAGGCTGGATCAATGTTCTTGCGCAAGAAAACTATGTAAGAAAAGCTTCTTTCGAATTAATGCTAGTGGTTGTGGATGTTTATTTATTTTTTGATAAATGTGGGTTTCATTAAAAAAGAGAGGGAAATACAATTCTGATCAGCGTACCCTGTAAGAGTGTCGTCAGATAGGAAAAACAGAAAAAATACAACCAGATTAAGTACTTCAACCTTGCAGAAAATCTGCAGCTGCTTTGATATGTGATTGCTTGAGTATTCACTATACCTTCCAAAACTGTGCGTTGATCTGTGATTGCTTGACTTTTACACTGTTATCTTAGTATGGTTACTTTGCTGTTTGTAAAAGAACCAATCTTGCTGATGGTCTAAATGTATTTTCAACTAAGTTTACAAGCTTTATTAGTTTAATATAACTTAATATTTTGTTTGGCTCAATACTCATGTGAACATTGATAACTTGTAGGACAAAATGTTGACACTAAGGGCTCAACCTCCTGAAGAGGGTTCTAGTGCAATGACCGAGGATGAGATATGTGACAAGGTGTTGGGGAAGAGATCCAACTACATCCGTGGTCTTGGGAATGGCCACATTCTTTCATCATCTTCTACTTCATATGCCTACAATCAACATGATGTGGAAGAGTATAGAAGGAGAGCAGAGACAGCTGAAAGACGTAATGAAGAGCTCACTGTCCAAGTGCAAGAACAGGGTAATCGACTTCAAGAGCAAGGTAATCAACTTCAAGATTTGTTTGCTTGGAAAGACCAAATGATGGCCATGTTTGCTGGTCGTTCAATGATGTCATAAGTCAGCAGTGCATCTCCATGGTATGTGTTTATATTTCAATATTTTTGGTATATGTATCCATTTTAATAGTATGAAATTGATCACTTGACAGTCTACCTAGTTAAAAGGTGAAAAAATGATCTGCATTGGAAATTTCGAATGCGCATATATCGTTTTGGTACACCACACTTTTATACATGGGGACAAGTAGTATGACCTGCTTACATGTAAACAACCATTTTAATAGTACTCACCTGCTTGTTGACCATCCCTTGACAAGGTGGTAGCCTTTTTTTCCAAATAGTTAAACTTAGTTCTAAGTCTTTGGAGTTGTATGGAAGTTTGATGCTAGAGATTGTTTTAGGCTATATATATATATATATATATATATATATATATATATTTTTTTTTTTTGTTAGAATTGTACTAAACAATTTGTGTTGTTACTATTGCAGAATTGCTGATGGTGGGAGCAAGAGGCTTGGGAGTAGAAATTATATAAAAGCGATGCATTTTGGTCCAAGAGGAGTGAATTTTAGGACTTATAGTTTATGACTCTTTCATGATGAAATAGTAGACATGGCTTTGCACATTTTGGTATTTTTGTATGAACCAAATGGATGGTTTATTTTTGTCGAAAACTTGTAGTACTTTTGTATGAATCAGAGATGGTTTAATTTTAATTTGAATAAATAACTCTTTTGTTATTTTTTGCAATATATTTTTTAGAACTATGGTGATGTGTTGTGAATTTGTGAAATAACTATTCAAGGTTTGATTTGCAAAAAAAATATAATAGCGCAACATTTAAATTAGTTGTAAATATCATTTTCAATTTTTTACTTACCATGTTTTGCAACTAAAAATAACGTTGCTATTGAATAAACAAAAATAAAGTAACAATGTTCAACAAAATTATTTAGCAACGTTTATTCAGTTGCAAGTAGTGGACCAAAATATTGTTAACACTGCTTTTACAACACTAGTTAAACGTTGCTAATATTGTTGACACTGCAACGTTTTAATAACAGTTGCTAATAAAAATTTATTTGCAACGAATTCGCAGAAGTTGCAAATAAATTTTGAATTGCAACGAATTTACTAACGTAGCAAATGTATTTATAATTGCAACGTTTTCATTATAGTTGCCAATGAATTTTAAATTGCAAAGTTTTCATTATAGTTGCAAATGGATTTGTAATTGCAACGTGTTTTCCGTTGCCATTGTTATTTTTATTAAAAAGAAATTAATTAATACAAAAAGTGGGAAAAATAGGTTTTGCAACGCAAATTAATTAATAGCAACGATATCTTCTGTTGCCAATAATTAAACATGTTGCAATGCAATACTCGTTGCGAATAGGTATTAGTCACGCAACATTTTGCAACGCTGGAGCAACGTCTGATTTTCGTTGCAATTGTCCTTATTGCAACCCTTTTCTTCGTATAGAAACGTTGCAAAAACCCTTTTCTGTAGTAGTGCTATGTGGGCTTATGTTGTAAAATTGAGAAAATGTAGCAAAACATGTATTTTTGATATATAAAATAGCCCAGAACTCTAAAAAAACCCGAGATTTTGGCTAGGGTACTTAAATTATATTTAGGGTTTTAGGGTTTAAAGATTAGGGTTGTGGTTAAGGTTGGGCATACTTCCATTGGTGGGCTTATGTAGTAAAATTGAGAAAACTGCACAAAACATGTATTCTTCATATATAAAATAGCCCAAAGCTCTAAAAAAACCACAAGATTCTGGCTAAGGTACTTAAAATATGTTTAGGGTTTTAGGGTTTAAAGGTTAGGTTTGCGGTTAAGCCTGGGCACACTTCCCTAGGTGGGCTTATTTTGTAAAATTAAGAATATGGCGCTAAACATGTATTTTTGATATATAACATAGCCTAAAGCTCCAAAAAATCCAAGATTTTGGTTAGGGTACTTAAAATATGTTTAGGGATTTAGGGGTTTAAAGTTTAGGGTTGCGGTTAAGGTTTGGCATACTTCCCTAGATGGGCATATGTTGTAAACTTGGGAAAATGGGGCAAAACATGTATTTTTCATATATAAAATAGCCTAAAGCTATAAAAAAAACACAAGGTGTACGCTAGGGTACTTAAAATATGTTTAGGGTTTTAGAATTTAAAGTTTAGGGTTGCGGTTAAGGTTGGGAATAATTCCTTAGGTGGGCTTATATTCTAAAATTGCGAAAATGGCGCAAACATGTATTTTTGAATATAAAATAGCCCAAAGCTCTATAAAATCCAGGATTTTGGCGAGGGTACTTTAAATATGTTTAGGGTTTTAGGGTTTAAAGTTTAGTGTTGCGGTTAAGGTTGGGCATACTTCCTTACGTTGGCTTATGTTGAAAAATTGAGAAAATGGCCCAAAACATGTATTTTTTAAATATTAAATAGCCCAAAGCCCACAAAAACGCAAAATTTTGGATAGGGTACTTCAAATATGTTTAGGGTTTTAGGGTTTAAAGATTAGGGTTGCGGTTAAGGTTGAGCATACTTCCCTACATTGGCTTATGTTGTAAAATTGAAAAAATGGCGCAAACATGTATTTTTTATATATAAAATAGCCCAAAGCCCCCAAAAACGCAAAATTTTGGATAGGATACTTCAAATATGTTTAGGGTTTTAGGGTTTAAAGATTAGGGTTAAGGTTGGGCATACTTCCCTACGTTGGCTTATGTTGAAAAATTGAGAAAATGGCCCAAAACATGTATTTTTTATATATAAAATAGCCCAAAGCCCCCAAAAACGCAAAATTTTGGATAGGGTACTTCAAATATGTTTAGGGTTTTAGGGTTTAAAGATTAGGGTTGCGGTTAAGGTTGGGCATACTTCCCTACATTGGCTTATGTTGTAAAATTGAAAAAATGGCACAAAACATGTATTTTTTATATTTAAAATAGCCCAAAGCCCTAAAAAACCCAAGATTTTGGCTAGGGTACTTCAAATATGTTTAAGGTTTTAGGGTTTAAAGTTTAGGTTTACGATTGATTAGGGTTGGGAATATTTCCCTAGGTGGGCTTATGTTGTAAAATTGGGAAAATAGAGCAAAACATGTATTTTTTATGTATAAAATTGCCCAAAACTCTAAAAAAACACCGAGATTTTGGATAGGGTACTTAAAATATGTTTAGGGTTTCAGGATTTAAAGTTTAGGCTTGCGATTAAGGTTGGGAATACTTCCTTAGGTGGGCTTATGTTGTAAAATTGAGAAAATGGCGCAAAACATGTATTTTTGTTTTCTTTTAAAATAGCCCACAGCTCCAAAAAAAAAACAAAGATTTTGGTTAGGGTACTTAAAATATGTTTAGGCTTTAGGGTTTAAAGTTTAGGGTTGCGGTTAAGGTTGGGCATACTTCCATACGTTGGCTTATATGTTGTAAAATTGAGAAAATGGCGTAAAACATGTATTTTTTATATATAAAATAGCCCAAAGCCCCCAAAAGCGCAAAATTTTGGATAGGGTACTTAAAATTTGTTTAGGGTTTTAGGGTTTAAAGATTAGGGTTGCGGTTAAGGTTGGGCATACTTCCGTAGGTGGGCTTATGTAGTAAAATTGAGAAAATGGCGTAAAACATATATTTTTGATATATAAAATAGCCCAAAGCTAAAAAAAAAGAAAGATTTTTGTTAGGGTACTTAAAATATGTTTAAGGTTTTAGGGTTTAAAGTTTAGGATTGCGATTAGGGTTGGGAATACTTCCCTAGGTGAGCTTATGTTGTAAAATTAGGAAAATAGAGCAAAACATGTATTTTTGATATATAATAGCCCAAAACTCTAAAACAACACGAGATTTTGCCTAGGGTACTTAAAATATGTTTAGGGTTTCACGGTTTAAAGTCTACGTTTGCAATTAAGGTTGGGAATACTTCCTTAGGTGGGCTTATGTTGTAAAATTGAGAAAATGGCGCAAAACATGTATTTTTGTTTTTCATATAAAATAGCCCAAAGCTTTTGGCACAAGGTTTTGGCTAGGGTACTTAAAATATGTTTAGGGTTTTATGGTTTAAAGATTAGGGTTGCGGTTAAGGTTGGGCATACTTCCCTAGGTGAGCTTATGTAGTAAAATTGAGAAAACTACGCAAAACACGTATTCTTCATATATAAAATAGCCCAAACCTCTAAACAAAACCCAAGATTTTGGTTATGGTGCTTAAAATATGTTTAGGGTTTTACGGTTTAAAGTTTTGGTTTGGGAATACTTATCTAGGTGGGCTTATGTTGTAAAATTTTGAAAATGGCGCAAAACATGTATTTTTTATATATAAAATAGTCCAAAGCTCCAAAAAAACACAAGATTTTGGTTAGGGTACTTAAAATATGTTTAGGGTTTTAGGGTTTAAAGTATAGGTTGCGGTTAAGGCAGGGCATACTTCCTTAGGTGGGCTTATGTTGTAAAATTGAGAAAATGGCGCAAAACATGTATTTTTGATATATAAAATAGCCCAAACCTCAAACAAAAAACCAAGATTTTCCCTAGGGTACTTAAAATATGTTTAGGGTTTTAGGGTTTAAAGTTTAGGGTTGCGGTTAAGGTTGGGCATAGTTCCCTAGGTGGGCTTACGTCGTAAATTTGAGAAAATGGCGCAAAACATGTATTTTTTATTTATAAAATAACCCAAAGCTCCAAAAAAAACCCAATATTTTGGCTAGGGTACTTAAAATATGTTTATGATTTTAGGGTTTAAATTTTATCTTTGCGATTAAGGTTGGGCATACTTCCCTAGGTGGGCTTATGTTGTAAAATTGGGAAAATGGCGCAAAAATGTATTTTTGATATATAAAATAGCCCAAAGCTCTAAACAAAACCCAAGCTTTTGGCTAGGGTACTTAAAATATGTTTAAGGTTTTGGGGTTTAAAGTTTAGGGTTGCGGTTAAGGCTGGACATACATCCCTATGTGGGTTTATGTTGTACAATTTAGAAAATGGCGCAAAACATGTATTCTTTATGTATAAAATAACCCAAAGCTCTAAAAATCCCAAGATTTTGGCTAGGGTACTTAAAATAGGTTTAGGGTTTTTGGGTTTAAAGTTTAGCTTTGCGATTATGGTTTGGCATACTTCCCTAGGTGGGCTTATGTTGTAAAATTGATAAAATGACGCAAAACATATATTTTTGAATATAAAATAGCCCAAAGCTCTATAAAAATCCAAGATTTTGGCTAGGGTACTTAAAATATCTTTAGGGTTTTAGTGTTTAAAGTTTGGGGTTGCGGTTAAGGTTGGGCATACTTCCCTACGTTGGCTTATGTTGAAAATTTGAGAAAATGGCACAAAACATGAATTGTTTATATATAAAATAGCCCAAAGCCCCAAAAAACACACGATTTTGGCTAGGGTTTTAGGGTTTAAAGATTTGGGTTGCAGTTAAGGTTGGGCATAGTTCCCTACGTTGGCTTATGTTGTAAAATTGAGAAAATGACGCAAAACATGGATTTTTTATATATAAAATAACCCAAAGCTCTAAAAATCCCAAGAATTTGGCTAGGGTACTTAAAATATGTTTCGGGTTTTAGGGTTTAAAGTTTAGCTTTGCGATTAAGGTTGGGCATACTTCCCTAGGTGGACTTATGTTGTAAAATTGAGAAAATGGCAAAACATGTATTTTTGAATATAAAATAGCCCAAAGCTGTATAAAAATCCAAGATTTTGGCTAGGGTACTTAAAATATCTTTAGGGTTTTAGGGTTTAAAGATTAGAGTTGCGGTTAAGGTTGGGAATAGTTCCCTATGTTGGCTTATGTTGTAAAATTCAGAAAAAGGCGCAAAACATGTATATTTGATATATAAAATAGCCCAAGCCCTAAAAACCCAAAATTTTGGCTAGTGTACTTAAAAAATGTTTAGGGTTTTAGGGTTTAAAGGTTAGGTTTGCGATTAGGGTTGTGAATACTTTCCTAGGTGGGCTTATGTTGTAAAATTGGGAAAATAGCGCAAAACATGTATTTTTGATATATAAAATAGCCCAAAACTCTAAATAAACCCGAGATTTTGGATAAGGTACTTAAAATATGTTTAGGGTTTCATGGTTTAAAGTTTAGGTTTGCGATTAAGGTTGGGAATACTTCCCTAGGTGGGCTTATGTTGTAAAATTGAGAAAAGGGCGCAAAACATGTATTTTTGATATATAAAATAAACCAAAGCTCTAAAACAACCAAAGATTTTGTCTAAGGAACTTAAAATATGTTTAGGGTTTTAGGGTTTAAAGTTTAGCTTTGCGATTAACGTTGGACATACTTCCTTAGGTGGGCTTATTTTGTAAAATTGAGAAAATAGCGCAAAACATGTATTTTTTAATGTAAAATAACCCAATACTCTAAAAAAAACCAAGATTTTGGCTAGGGTCTTTAAAATATGTTTAGGGTTTTAGGTTTTAAAGTTTAGGGATGCGGTTAAAGTTGGGCATACTTCCCTACGTTGGTTTATGTTGTAAAATTGAGAAAATAACTCAAAAGATGTATTTTTTATTTATAAAATAGCCCAAATCTCTAAAAAAACCAAGATTTTGGCTAGGGTACTTAAATTATGTTTAGGGTTTTAGGGTTTAAAGATTAGGGTTGCGGTTAAGGTTGGGAATACTTCATTAGGTGGGCTTATGTTGTAAAATTGAGAAAATGGCGCAAATCATGTATTTTTGATATATAAAATAGCCCAAAGCCCAAAAAACGCAAGATTTTGGCTAGGGTACCTAAAATATGTTTAGGGTTTTAGGGTTCAAAGATTTGGGTTGCGGTTAAGGTTGGGCATACTTTCCTACGTTGGCTTACGTTGTAAAGTTGAGAAATGGCGCAAAACATGTATTTTTTCTATATAAAATAGCCCAAAGCCCTAAAAAACCCAAAATTTTGGCTAGGGTACCTAAAAAATATTTTGGGTTTTAGGGTTTAAAGTTTAGGTTTGCGATTAGGGTTGGGAATACTTTCATAGGTGGGCTTATGTTGTAAAATTAGGAAAATAGCACAAAACATGTATTTTTGATATATAAATAGCCCAAATCTCTAAAAAAACCCGAGATTTTGGCTAGGGTACATAAAATATGTTTACGGTTTCATGGTTTAAAGTTTAGGTTTGCGATTAAGGTTGGGAATACTTCCCTAGGTGGGTTTGTGTTGTAAAATTGAGAAAAGGGCGCAAAACATGTATTTTTGATATATAAAATAAACCAAAGCTCAAAAACAACCAAAATTTTTGGCTAGGGTACTTAAAATATCCTTAGGGTTTAAGTGGTTTAAAGTTTGGGGTTGCAGTTAAGGTTGGGCATATTTCCCTACGTTGGCTTATGTTGAAAATTTGAGAAAATGGCCCAAAAGATGTATATTTGATATATAAAATAGCCCAAGCCCTAAAAACCCAAAAATTTGGCTAGGGTACTTAAAAAATGTTTAGGGTTTTAGGGTTTAAAGTTTAGGTTTGCGATTAGGGTTGTGAATACTTTCCTAGGTGGACTTATGTTGTAAAATTGGAAAAATAGCGCAAAACATGTATTTTTGATATATAAAATAGCCCAAAACTCTAAACAAACCCGAGATTTTGGTTAAGGTACTTAAAATATGTTTAGGGTTTCATGGTTTAAAGTTTAGGTTTGCGATTAAGGTAGGGAATACTTCCCTAGGTGGGCTTATGTTGTAAAATTGAGAAAAGGGCGCAAAACATGTATTTTTTATATATAAAATAAACCAAAGCTCTAAAACAACCAAAGATTTTGTCTAAGGTACTTAAAATATGTTTAGGGTTTTTAGGTTTAAAGTTTAGCTTCGCGATTAACGTTGGACATACTTCCTTAGGTGGGCTTATTTTGTAAAATTGAGAAAATAGCGCAAAACATGTATTTTTTAATATAAAATAACACAAACCTCTAAAAAAACACATGATTTTGGCTAGGGTCTTTAAAATATGTTTAGGGTTTTATGTTTTAAAGTTTAGGGATGCGGTTAAAGTTGGGCATACTTCCCTACGTTGGTTTATGTTGTAAAATTGAGAAAATAACGCAAAACATGTATTTTTGATATATGAAATAGCCCAAAGCTCTAAAAAAACAAAGATTTTGGCTAGGGTACTTAAATTATGTTTAGGGTTTTAGGGTTTAAAGATTAGGGTTGCGATTAAGGTTGGGAATACTTCCCTAGGTTGGCTTCTGTTGTAAAATTTAGAAAAGGGCGCAAAACATGTATTTTTGATATATAAAATAGCCGAAAGCTCCAAATAAAACCCAAGATTTTTGTTAGGGTAAGTAAAATATGTTTATGATTTTAGGGTTTAAAGTTTAGGGTTGCGGTTAAGGTTGGGCATAGTTCCCTAGGTGGGCTTATGTTGTAAAATTGGGAAAATAGCGCAAAACATGTATTTTTTATAAATAAAATAGCCCAAAGCTCTAAAAAAACAAAAGATTTTTGAAAGGGTACTTAAAATATGTTTAGGGTTTTAGGGTTTAAAGTTTAGGTTTGCGATTATGGTTGGGAATACTTCCCTAGAAGGGCTTATGTTGTAAAATTAAGAAAATGACGTAAAACATGTATTTTTGATATATGAAATAGCCCAAAGCTCTAAAAAAAACCAAGATTTTGGCTAGGGTATTTAAAATATGTTTAGAGTTTTAGGGTTTAAAGTTTAGGGTTGCTGTTAAGGCTGGGCAGACTTCCCTAGGTGGGGTTATGTTGTAAAATTAAGAAAAGGGCTCTAAACATGTATTTTTGATATATAAAATAGCCCAAAGCTCCAAAAAACCTAAGATTTTGGTTAGGGCACTTAAAATATGTTTAAGGATTTAGAGGTTTAAAGTTTAAGGTTGCAGTTAAGGTTGGGCATACTTCCCTAGGTGAGCTTATAATGTAAAATTGGGAAAATGGCGCAACACATGTATTTTTGATATATAAAATAGCCCAAAGCACTAAAAAACACCCAAGATTTTTGCTAGGGTAGTTAAAATATGTTTAGGGTTTTAAGGTTTAAAGATTAGGGTTGCGGTTTTGGTTGGGCATACTTCTCTACATTGGCTTATGTTGTAAAATTGAAAAAATGGCGCAAAACATGTATTTTTTATATATAAAATAGCCCAAAGCCCTTAAAAACCCAATATTTTGGCTAGGGTACTTAAAATATGTTAATGGTTTTAGGGTTTAAAGTTTAGGTTTGCATTTAGGGTTGGGAATACTTCCCTAGGTGGGCTTATGTTGTAAAATTGGGAAAATAGAGCAAAACATGTATTTTTGATATATAAAATAGCCCAAAGCTCTAAAAAAAACCAAATATTTTGTCTAGGGTACTTAAAATATGTTTACGGTTTTAGGGTTTAAAGTTTAGCTTTGCGATTAAGGTTGGGCATATTTCCCTAGGTGGGCTTAAGTCGTAAATTTGAGAAAATGGCGCAAAACATGTATTTTTTAGAAATAAAATAGCCCAAAGCCTTAAAAAAAACAAAGATTTTGGCTAGGGTACTTAAAACATGTATAGGTCTTTAGGGTTTAAAGTTAAACTTTGCTATTAAGGTTGTGCATACTTCCCTAGGTCGGCTTTTGTTGTAAAATTGAGAAAATGGAGCAAAACATTTATTTTTGATATATAAAAAAGCCCAAAACTCTAAAAAAAACACGAGATTTTAGCTAGGGTACTTAAATTATGTTTAGGGTTTTATGGTTTAAAGATTAGGGTTGCGGTTAAGGTTGGGCATACTTCCCTATGTGGGCTTATGTAGTAAAATTGAGAAAACTGCGCAAAACATGTATTCTTCATATATAAAATAGCCCAAGGCACTAAAAAAACCCAAGATTCTGGCTAGGGTTTAAAGTTTAGGGTTGCGGTTAAGGCTGGGCACACTTCCCTAGGTGGGCTTATGTTGTAAAATTAAGAATAGGGCGCTAAACATGTATTTTTGATATATAAATTAGCCTAAAGCTCCAAAAAAAACCCAAGATTTTGGTTAGGGTACTTAAAATATGTTTAGGGATTTAGGGGTTTAAAGTTTAGGGTTGCGGTTAAGGTTGGGCATAATTCCCTAGGTGGGGCTTATATTGTAAAATTGGGAAAATGGCGCAAAACATGTATTTTTGATATATAAAGTAGCCCAAAGCCCTAAAAAAACCCAAAATTTTGGCTAAGGTACTTAAAAAATGTTTAGGGTTTTAGGGTTTAAAGTTTAGATTTGCGATTAGGGTTGGGAATACTTTCCTAGGTGGGCTTATGTTGTAAAATTACGAAAATAGCGCAAAACATGTATTTTTGATATATAAAATAACCCAAAGCTCTAAACAAACCCGAGATTTTGGCTAAGGTACTTAAAATATGTTTAGGGTTTCATGGTTTAAAGTTTAGGTTTGCGATTAAGGTTGGGAATACTTCCCAAGGTGGGCTTATGTTGTAAAATTGAGAAAAGGGCGCAAAACATGTATTTTCTAATATAAAATAGCCCAAAGCTCTAAAAAAAACCCAAGATTTTGGCTAGGGTACTAAAATTATGTTTAGGGTTTTAGGGTTTAAAGATTAGGGTTGCGGTTAAGGTTGGGCATACTTCCCTAGGTGGGCTTATGTAGTAAAATTAAGAAAACTGCGCAAAACATGTATTCTTTATATATAAAATAGCCCAAAGCTCTAAACAAAACTCAAGATTTTGGATATAGTACTTAAAATATGTTTATTGTTTTAGGGTTTAAAGTTTAGGATTGCGATTAGGGTGGGGCATACTTCTCTACGTTGGCTTATGTTGTAAATTTTAAAAAATGGCGCAAAACATGTATTTTTGATATATAAAATAGCCCAAAGCTCCAAACAAAACCCAAGATTTTTGTTAGGGTACGTAAAATATGTTTATGATTTCAGGGTTTATAGTTTAGGGTTGCGGTTAAGGTTGGGCATACTTCCCTAGGTGGGTTATGTTGTAAAATTGGGAAAATAGCTCAAAACATGTATTTTTTATAAATAAAATAGCCCAAAGCTCTAAACAAAACCCAAGATTTTGGCTATAGTACTTAAAATATGTTTAGGATTTTAGGGTTTAAAGTTTAGGATTGCGATTAGGGTTGGGAATACTTCCCTAGGTGGGCTTATGTTGTAAAATTGGGAAAATAGCGCAAAACATGTATTTTTTTATAAATAAAATAGCCCAAAGCTCTAAAAAAACCAAAGATTTTGGATAGGGTACTTAATATATGTTTAGGGTTTTAGGGTTTAAAGTTTAGGTTTGCGATTAAGGTTGGGAATACTTCCCTAGAAGGGCTTATGTTGTAAAATTGAGAAAATGACGCAAAACATGTATTTTTGATAAATGAAATAGCCTAAAGCTCTAAAAAACACAAGATTGTGGCTAGGGTACTTAAAATATGTATAGGGTTTTAGAGTTTAAAGATTAGGCTTGCGGTTAAGGTTGGGCATACTTCCCTACGTTGGCTTATATTGTAAATTTTAAAAAATGGCGCAAAACATGTATTTTTGATATATAAAATAGCCCAAAACTCTAAACAAACCCGACATTTTGGCTAGGGTACTTAAAATATGTTTAGGGTTTCATGGTTTAAAGTTTAGGTTTGCGATTAAGTATGGGAATACTTCCTTAGGTGGGCTTATGTTGTAAAATTGAGAAAAGGGCGCAAAACATGTATTTTCTTTTATATATAAAATAGCCCAAAGCTCCATAAAAACCCAAGATTTTGGTTAGGGTACTTACAATATGTTTAGGCTTTTAGGGTTTAAAGTTTAGGGTTGCGGTTAAGGTTGGGCATACTTCCCTAGGTGGGCGAATGTTGAAAAATTGAGAAAATGGCGCAAAACATGTATTTTTTAATATAAAATAGCCCAAAGCTCTAACAAAGCCAATGATTTTGGCTAGGGTACTTAAAATATGTTTAGGGTTTTAGTGTTTAAAGTTTAAGGTTGCGGTTAAAGTTGGGCATACTTCCCTACGTTGGCTTATGTTGTTAAATTTAGAAAATAACGCAAAACATGTATTTTATATATATAAAATAGCCCAAAGCTCTAAAAAAACCTAAGATTTTGGCTAGGGTACTTAAATTATGTTTAGGGTTTTAGGGTTTAAGGATTAGGGTTGCAGTTAAGGTTGGGCATACTTCCCTAGGTGGGCTTATGTAGTAAAATTGAGAAAACTGCGCAAAACATGTATTCTTCATATATAAAATAGCCCAAAGCTCTAAACAAAACCCAAGATTTTGGCTATAGTACTTAAAATATGTAGGGTTTTAGAGTTTAAAGTTTAGGTTTGCGATTAGGGTTGGGAATACTTCCCTAGGTGGGCTTATGTTGTAAAATTTAGAAAATGACGCAAAACATGTATTTTTAATATATGTAATAGCCCAAAGCTTTAAAAAAACCAAGATTTTGGCTAGGGTACTTAAAATATGTTTAGGGTTTTAGGGTTTAAAGTTTAGGGTTGCAGTTAAGGCTGGGCACACTTCCCTAGGTGGGCTTATGTTGTAAAATTAAGAAAAGGGCTCTAAACATGTATTTTTGATATATAAAATAGCCCACAGCTCTAAAAAAACCCAAGATTTTAGTTAGGGTACTTAAAATATGTTTAGGCTTTTATGGTTTAAAGTTTAGGGTTGCGGTTAAGGTTGGGCATACTTCCCTAGGTGGGCTTATGTTTTAAAATTAAGAAAATGGCGTAAAACATGTAATTTTGATATATAAAATAGCACAAAACTCTAAATAAAACCCAAGATTTTGGTTATGGTACTTAAAATATGTTTACGGTTTTAGGGTTTAAAGTTTAGGTTTGCCATTAGGTTTGGGAATACTTCCCTAAGTGGGATTATGTTGTAAAATTGAGAAAATGGCGCAAAACATGTCTTTGATATATAAAATAGCCCAAAGCTCTAAAAAAAACCAAATAGTTTGTCTAGGGTACTTAAAATATGTTTAGGGTTTTAGGGTTTAAAGTTTAGCTTTGCGATTAAGGTTGGGCATACTTCCCTAAGTGAGAAAAGGGCCCAAAACATGTATTTTTTATAAATAAAATAGCCCAAAGCTTTAAAAAAAAACCAAAGATTTTGGCTAGGGTACTTAAAATATGTTTAGGTCTTTAGGGTTTAAAGTTAAACTTTGCTATTAAGGTTGGGCATACTTCCCTAGGTCGGCTTATGTTGTAAAATTGAGAAAATGGAGCAAAACATGTATTTTTGATATATAAAATTGCCCAAACACTCTAAAAAAAACCCGAGATTTTAGCTAGGGTACTTAAATTATGTTTAGGGTTTAAAGATTAGGGTTGCGGTTAAGGTTGGGCATTCTTCCCTATGTGGGGTTATGTAGTAAAATTGAGAAAACTGCGCAAAACATGTATTCTTCATATATAAAATAGCTCAAAGCACTAAAAAACCCAAGATTCTGGCTAGGGTTTAAAGTTTAGGGTTGCGGTTAAGGCTGGGCACACTTCCCTAGGTGGGCCTATGTTGTAAAATTAAGAATAGGACGCTAAACATGTATTTTTGATATATAAAATATCCTAAAGCTCCAAAAAAACCCAAGATTTTGGTTAGGGTACTTAAATATGTTTAGGGATTTAGGGGTTTAAAGTTTAGGGTTGCGGTTAAGGTTGGGCATAATTCCCTAAGTGGGGCTTATATTGTAAAATTGGGAAAATGGCGCAAAACATGTATTTTTTATATATAAAGTAACCCAAAGCTCTAACAACAACCCAAGATTTTGGCTAGGGTACTTAAAATATGTTTTGGGTTTTAGGGTTTAAAGTTTAGCTTTGCGATTAGGGTTGGGCATACTTCCCTAGGTGGGCTTATGTTGTAAAATTGGGAAAATAACGCAAAACATGTATTTTTGATATATAAAATAGCCCAAAACTCTAAAAAAACCCAAGATTTTGGCTAGGGTACTTAAAATATGTTTAGGGTTTCGTGGTTTAAAGTTTAGGTTTGCGTTTAAGGTTGGGAATACTTCCCTAGGTGGGTTTATGTTGTAAAATTGAGAAAAGGGCGCAAAACATGTATTTTTGATATATAAAATAAATCAAAGCTCTAAACAACCAAAGATTTATTCTAGGGTACTTAAAATATGTTTAGGGTTTTAGGGTTTAAAGTTTGGTTTTGCGATTAAGGTTGGACATACTTCCTTAGGTGGGGTTATTTTGTAAAAATGAAAAAATGGCGCAAAACATGTATTTTTGAATATAAAATAGCCTAAAGCTCTATAAAAATCCAAGATTTTGGCTAGGGTATTTAAAATATCTTTAGGGTTTAAGTGGTTTAAAGTTTGGGGTTGCGGTTAAGGTTGGGCATAGTTCCCTACGTTGGCTTATGTTGAAAATTTGAGAAAATGGCCCAAAACATGTATTTTTTATATATAAAAAAGCCCAAAGCCCCCAAAAACACACGATTTTTGCTAGGGTACTCAAAATATGTTTAGGTTTTTAGGGTTTAAAGTTTATGTTTGCCATTAGGGTTGGGAATACTTCCCTAGGTGGGCTTATGTTGTAAAATTAGGAAAATGGCACAAAACATGTTTTTTGATATATAAAATCGCACAAAGCTCTAAAAAAAAACCAAGGTTTTTGTTAGGGTACTTAAAATATGTTTAGGGTTTTAGGGTTTAAAGTTTAATGTTGCGGTTAAGGTTGGGAATAATTCCCTAGGTGGGCTTATATTGTAAAATTGGGAAAATGGCGCAAAACATGTATTTTTGAATATAAAATAGCCCAAAGCTCTAAAAAGATGCAAGATTTTGGCTAGGGTACTTAAAATATGTTTAGGGTTTTAGGGTATAAAGATTTGGGTTGCGGTTAAAGTTGGGCATAGTTCCCTACGTTGGCTTATGTTGTAAAATTGAGAAAATTGCGCAAAACATGTATATTTGATATATAAAATGGCCCAAAGCCCTAAAAAAAGCCAAAATATTGGCTAGGGTACTTACAAAATGTTTAGGGTTTTAGGGTTTAAAGTTTAGGTTTGCGATTAGGGTTGAGAATACTTTCCTAGGTGGGCTTATGTTGTAAAATTGGGGAAAATAGCACAAAACATGTATTTCTGATATATAAAATAGCCCAAAACTCTAAACAAACCCGAGATTTTGGCTAAGGTACTTAAAATATGTTTAGGGCTTCATGGTTTATAGTTTAGGTTTGCGATTAAGGTTGGGAATACTTCCCTAGGTGGGATTATGTTGTAAAATTGAGAAAAGGGCGCAAAACATGTATTTTTGATATATAAAATAAACCAAAGGTCTAAAACAACCAAAGATTTTGTCTAAGGTACTTAAATATGTTTAGGGTTTTAGGGTTTAAAATTTAGCTTTGCGATTAATGTTGGACATACTTCCTTAGGTGGGCTTATTTTGTAAAATTGAGAAAATGGCGCAAAACATGTATTTTTTAATATAAAATAGCCCAAAGCTCCAAAAAAACCCATAATTTTGGCTAGGGTACTTATAATATGTTTAGGGTTTTAGGTTTTAAAGTTTAGGGATGCGGTTAAAGGTGGGCTTATGTTGTAAAATTGAGAAAATGGCGTAAAACATGTATTTTTTATATATAAAATAGCCCAAAGCTCTAAATAAAACCCAAGATTTTGGTTATGGTACTTAAAATATGTTTAGGGTTTTAGGGTTTAAGGTTTAGGTTTGGGAATACTTCCTTAGGTGGGATTAAGTTGTAAAATTGAGAAAAGGGCGCAAAATATGTATTTTTGATATATAAAATAGCCCAAAGCTCTAAAAAAGACCAAATATTTTGTCTAGGGTACTTAAAATATGTTTAGGGTTTTAGGGTTTAAAGTTTAGCTTTGCGATTAAGGTTGGGCATACTTCCCTAGGTGAGAAAAGGGCGCAAAACATGTATTGTTTATAAATAAAATAGCCCAAAGCTTTAAAAAAAAACCAAAGATTTTGGCTAGTGTACTTAAAATATGTTTAGGTCTTTAGGGTTTAAAGTTAAACTTTGCTATTAAGGTTGGGCATACTTCCCTAGGTCGGCTTTTGTTGTAAAATTGTGAAAATGGAGCAAAACATTTATTTTTGATATATAAAATAGCCCAAAACTCTAAAAAAAATCCGAGATTTTAGCAAGGGTACTTAAATTATGTTTAGGGTTTTAGGGTTTAAAGATTAGGGTTGCGGTTAAGGTTGGGCATACTTCCCTATGTGGGCTTATGTAGTAAAATTGAGAAAACTGCGCAAAACATGTATTCTTCATATATAAAATAGCCCAAAGCACAAAAAAAAAACACAAGATTCTGGCTAGGGTTTAAAGTTTAGGGTTGCGGTTAAGGCTGGGCACACTTCACTAGGTTGGCTTATGTTGTCAAATTAAGAATAGGGCGCTAAACATGTATTTTTGATTTATAAATTAGCCTAAAGCTCCAAAAAAAACCCAAGACTTTGGTTAGGGTACTTAAAATATGTTTAGGGATTTTGGGGTTTAAAGTTTAGGGTTGCGGTAAGGTTGGGCATAATTCCCTAGGTGGGGCTTATATTGTAAAATTGGGAAAATGGCGCAAAACATGTATTTTTGATATATATAAAGTAACCCAAAGCTCTAACAACAACCCAAGATTTTGGCTAGGGTACTTAAAATATGTTGAGGGTTGCGGTTAAGGCTGGGCATACTTCCCTATGTGGGCTTATGTTGTACAATTGAGGAAATGGCGCAAAACATTTATTTTTGATATATAAAATAGCCTAAAGCCCCAAAAAACACAAGATTTTGGCTAGGGTACTTAAAATACGTTTAGGGTTTTAGGGTTTAAATATTAGGGTTGCGGTTAAGGATGGGCATACATCCCTACGTTGGCTTATGTTGTAAAATTGAGAAATGGCGCAAAACATGTATTTTTTATATATAAAATAGCCCAAAGCCCTAAAAAAAAATCAAAATTTTTACTAAGGTACTTAAAAAATGTTTAGGGTTTTAGGGTTTAAAGTTTAGGTTTGTGATTAGGGTTGGGAATACTTTCCTAGGTGGGCTTATGTTGTAAAATTAGGAAAATAGCGCAAAACATGTATTTTTGATATATAAAATAACCCAAAACTCTAAACAAACCCGAGATTTTGGCTAAGGTACTTAAAATATGTTTAGGGTTTCATGGTTTAAAGTTTAGGTTTGCGATTAAGGTTAGGAATACTTCCCAAGGTGGGCTTCTGTTTTAAATTTGACAAAATGGCGCAAAACATTTATTTTTTAATATAAAATAGCCCAAAGCTCTAAAAAAAACCCAAGATTTTGGCTAGGGTACTAAAATTATGTTTAGGGTTTTAGGGTTTAAACATTAGGGTTGCGGTTAAGGTTGGGCATACTTCCCTAGGTGGGCTTATGTAGTAAAATTGAGAAAACTGCGCAAAACATGTATTCTTCATATATAAAATAGCCCAAAGCTCTAAACAAAACTCAAGATTTTGGCTATAGTACTTAAAATATGTTTATTGTTTTTGGGTTTAAAGTTTAGGATTGCGATTAGGGTTGGGCATACTTCCCTACGTTGGCTTATGTTGTAAATTTTAAAAAACAGGGAAAAAAAAATGGACCCCCATAAGAGCCCAAAAAGCAACATTTTCCTATCTAAGGAACAAAATGTAAAAAAGGCCCCATTTTAAAGTCCAAGAGGTGAATGCTTACTATGCCAAGAGGAATGCTTACTATGCCAAGAGATGAATGCTTACTATGCCAAGAACTCATTGCTTTGTTTCAACACAATTTTGGGGCCTTTTTTACATTTTGTTCCTTAGATAGGAAAATGTTGCTTTTTGGGCTCTTAATGGGGGCCTGCATTCATTTCCATGTTTAAAAAATGGCGCAAAACATGTATTTTTGATATATAAAATAGCCCCAAGCTCCAAACAAAACCCAAGATTTTTGTTAGGGTACATAAAATATGTTTATGATTTCGGGGTTTAAAGTTTAGGGTTGCGGTTAAGGTTGGGCATACTTCCCTAGGTGGGCTTATGTTGTAAAATTGGGAAAATAGCGCAAAACATGTATTTTTTATAAATAAAATAGCCCAAAGCTCTAAAAAAACCAAAGATTTTGGATAGGGTACTTAATATATGTTTTAGGGTTTAAAGTTTAGGTTTGCGATTAAGGTTGGGAATACTTCCCTAGAAGGGCTTAGGGTTGCAGTTAAGGCTGGGCACACTTTCCTAGGTGGACTTATGTTGTAAAATTAAGAAAAGGGCTTTAAACATGTATTTTGATATATAAAATAGCCCGAAGCTCCAAAAAACACAAGATTTTGGCTAGGGTACTTAAAATATGTTTAGGGTTTTAGAGTTTAATGATTAGGGTTGCGGTTAAGGTTGGGCATACTTCCCTACGTTGGCTTATGTTGTAAATTTTAAAAAATGGCGCAAAACATGTATATTTGATATATAAAATAGCCCAAAACTCTAAACAAACCCGACATTTTGGCTAGTGTACTTAAAATATGTTTAGGGTTTCATGGTTTAAAGTTTAGGTTTGCGATTAAGTATGAGAATACTTCCTTAGGTGGGCTTATGTTGTAAAATTGAGAAAAGGGCGCAAAACATGTATTTTCTTTTATATATAAAATAGCCCAAAGCTCCAAAAAAACCCAAGATTTTGGTTAGGGCACTTAAAATATGTTTAGGCTTTTAGGGTTTAAAGTTTAGGGTTGCGGTTAAGGTTGGGCATACTTCCCTAGGTGTTCTAATGTTGTAAAATTGAGAAAATGGCGCAAAACATGTATTTTTTAATATAAAATAGCCCAAAGCTCTAACAAAACCCATGATTTTGGCTAAAGTACTTCAAATATGTTTAGGGCTTTAGTGTTTAAAGTTTAAGGTTGCGGTTAAAGTTGGGCATACTTCCCTACGTTAGCTTATGTTGTTAAATTTAGAAAATAACGCAAAACATGTATTTTATATATATAAAATAGCCCCAAGCTCTAAAAAAACCTAAGATTTTGGCTAGGGTACTTAAATTATGTTTAGGGTTTTAGGGTTTAAGGATTAGGGTTGCAGTTAAGGTTGGGCATACTTCCCTAGGTGGGCTTATGTAGTAAAATTGAGAAAACTGCGCAAAACATGTATTCTTCATATATAAAATAGCCCAAAGCTCTAAACAAAACCCAAGATTTTGGCTATAGTACTTAAAATATGTAGGGTTTTAGAGTTTAAAGTTTAGGTTTGCGATTAGGGTTGGGAATACTTCCCTAGGTGGGCTTATGTTGTAAAATTTAGAAAATGACGCAAAACATGTATTTTTAATATATGTAATAGCCCAAAGCTTTAAAAAAACCAAGATTTTGGCTAGGGTACTTAAAATATGTTTAGGGTTTTAGGGTTTAAAGTTTAGGGTTGCAGTTAAGGCTGGGCACACTTCCCTAGGTGGGCTTATGTTGTAAAATTAAGAAAAGGGCTCTAAACATGTATTTTTGATATATAAAATAGCCCACAGCTCTAAAAAAACCCAAGATTTTAGTTAGGGTACTTAAAATATGTTTAGGCTTTTATGGTTTAAAGTTTAGGGTTGCGGTTAAGGTTGGGCATACTTCCCTAGGTGGGCTTATGTTTTAAAATTAAGAAAATGGCGTAAAACATGTAATTTTGATATATAAAATAGCACAAAACTCTAAATAAAACCCAAGATTTTGGTTATGGTACTTAAAATATGTTTACGGTTTTAGGGTTTAAAGTTTAGGTTTGCCATTAGGTTTGGGAATACTTCCCTAAGTGGGATTATGTTGTAAAATTGAGAAAATGGCGCAAAACATGTCTTTGATATATAAAATAGCCCAAAGCTCTAAAAAAAACCAAATAGTTTGTCTAGGGTACTTAAAATATGTTTAGGGTTTTAGGGTTTAAAGTTTAGCTTTGCGATTAAGGTTGGGCATACTTCCCTAAGTGAGAAAAGGGCCCAAAACATGTATTTTTTATAAATAAAATAGCCCAAAGCTTTAAAAAAAAACCAAAGATTTTGGCTAGGGTACTTAAAATATGTTTAGGTCTTTAGGGTTTAAAGTTAAACTTTGCTATTAAGGTTGGGCATACTTCCCTAGGTCGGCTTATGTTGTAAAATTGAGAAAATGGAGCAAAACATGTATTTTTGATATATAAAATTGCCCAAAACTCTAAAAAAAACCCGAGATTTTAGCTAGGGTACTTAAATTATGTTTAGGGTTTAAAGATTAGGGTTGCGGTTAAGGTTGGGCATTCTTCCCTATGTGGGGTTATGTAGTAAAATTGAGAAAACTGCGCAAAACATGTATTCTTCATATATAAAATAGCTCAAAGCACTAAAAAACCCAAGATTCTGGCTAGGGTTTAAAGTTTAGGGTTGCGGTTAAGGCTGGGCACACTTCCCTAGGTGGGCCTATGTTGTAAAATTAAGAATAGGACGCTAAACATGTATTTTTGATATATAAAATATCCTAAAGCTCCAAAAAAACCCAAGATTTTGGTTAGGGTACTTAAAATATGTTTAGGGATTTAGGGGTTTAAAGTTTAGGGTTGCGGTTAAGGTTGGGCATAATTCCCTAAGTGGGGCTTATATTGTAAAATTGGGAAAATGGCGCAAAACATGTATTTTTTATATATAAAGTAACCCAAAGCTCTAACAACAACCCAAGATTTTGGCTAGGGTACTTAAAATATGTTTTGGGTTTTAGGGTTTAAAGTTTAGCTTTGCGATTAGGGTTGGGCATACTTCCCTAGGTGGGCTTATGTTGTAAAATTGGGAAAATAACGCAAAACATGTATTTTTGATATATAAAATAGCCCAAAACTCTAAAAAAAACCCAAGATTTTGGCTAGGGTACTTAAAATATGTTTAGGGTTTCGTGGTTTAAAGTTTAGGTTTGCGTTTAAGGTTGGGAATACTTCCCTAGGTGGGTTTATGTTGTAAAATTGAGAAAAGGGCGCAAAACATGTATTTTTGATATATAAAATAAATCAAAGCTCTAAAACAACCAAAGATTTATTCTAGGGTACTTAAAATATGTTTAGGGTTTTAGGGTTTAAAGTTTGGTTTTGCGATTAAGGTTGGACATACTTCCTTAGGTGGGGTTATTTTGTAAAAATGAAAAAATGGCGCAAAACATGTATTTTTGAATATAAAATAGCCTAAAGCTCTATAAAAATCCAAGATTTTGGCTAGGGTATTTAAAATATCTTTAGGGTTTAAGTGGTTTAAAGTTTGGGGTTGCGGTTAAGGTTGGGCATAGTTCCCTACGTTGGCTTATGTTGAAAATTTGAGAAAATGGCCCAAAACATGTATTTTTTATATATAAAAAAGCCCAAAGCCCCCAAAAACACACGATTTTTGCTAGGGTACTCAAAATATGTTTAGGTTTTTAGGGTTTAAAGTTTATGTTTGCCATTAGGGTTGGGAATACTTCCCTAGGTGGGCTTATGTTGTAAAATTAGGAAAATGGCACAAAACATGTTTTTTGATATATAAAATCGCACAAAGCTCTAAAAAAAAACCAAGGTTTTTGTTAGGGTACTTAAAATATGTTTAGGGTTTTAGGGTTTAAAGTTTAATGTTGCGGTTAAGGTTGGGAATAATTCCCTAGGTGGGCTTATATTGTAAAATTGGGAAAATGGCGCAAAACATGTATTTTGAATATAAAATAGCCCAAAGCTCTAAAAAGATGCAAGATTTTGGCTAGGGTACTTAAAATATGTTTAGGGTTTTAGGGTATAAAGATTTGGGTTGCGGTTAAAGTTGGGCATAGTTCCCTACGTTGGCTTATGTTGTAAAATTGAGAAAATTGCGCAAAACATGTATATTTGATATATAAAATGGCCCAAAGCCCTAAAAAAAGCCAAAATATTGGCTAGGGTACTTACAAAATGTTTAGGGTTTTAGGGTTTAAAGTTTAGGTTTGCGATTAGGGTTGAGAATACTTTCCTAGGTGGGCTTATGTTGTAAAATTGGGAAAATAGCACAAAACATGTATTTCTGATATATAAAATAGCCCAAAACTCTAAACAAACCCGAGATTTTGGCTAAGGTACTTAAAATATGTTTAGGGCTTCATGGTTTATAGTTTAGGTTTGCGATTAAGGTTGGGAATACTTCCCTAGGTGGGATTATGTTGTAAAATTGAGAAAAGGGCGCAAAACATGTATTTTTGATATATAAAATAAACCAAAGGTCTAAAACAACCAAAGATTTTGTCTAAGGTACTTAAAATATGTTTAGGGTTTTAGGGTTTAAAATTTAGCTTTGCGATTAATGTTGGACATACTTCCTTAGGTGGGCTTATTTTGTAAAATTGAGAAAATGGCGCAAAACATGTATTTTTTAATATAAAATAGCCCAAAGCTCCAAAAAAACCCATAATTTTGGCTAGGGTACTTATAATATGTTTAGGGTTTTAGGTTTTAAAGTTTAGGGATGCGGTTAAAGGTGGGCTTATGTTGTAAAATTGAGAAAATGGCGTAAAACATGTATTTTTTATATATAAAATAGCCCAAAGCTCTAAATAAAACCCAAGATTTTGGTTATGGTACTTAAAATATGTTTAGGGTTTTAGGGTTTAAGGTTTAGGTTTGGGAATACTTCCTTAGGTGGGATTAAGTTGTAAAATTGAGAAAAGGGCGCAAAATATGTATTTTTGATATATAAAATAGCCCAAAGCTCTAAAAAAGACCAAATATTTTGTCTAGGGTACTTAAAATATGTTTAGGGTTTTAGGGTTTAAAGTTTAGCTTTGCGATTAAGGTTGGGCATACTTCCCTAGGTGAGAAAAGGGCGCAAAACATGTATTGTTTATAAATAAAATAGCCCAAAGCTTTAAAAAAAAACCAAAGATTTTGGCTAGTGTACTTAAAATATGTTTAGGTCTTTAGGGTTTAAAGTTAAACTTTGCTATTAAGGTTGGGCATACTTCCCTAGGTCGGCTTTTGTTGTAAAATTGTGAAAATGGAGCAAAACATTTATTTTTGATATATAAAATAGCCCAAAACTCTAAAAAAAATCCGAGATTTTAGCAAGGGTACTTAAATTATGTTTAGGGTTTTAGGGTTTAAAGATTAGGGTTGCGGTTAAGGTTGGGCATACTTCCCTATGTGGGCTTATGTAGTAAAATTGAGAAAACTGCGCAAAACATGTATTCTTCATATATAAAATAGCCCAAAGCACAAAAAAAAACACAAGATTCTGGCTAGGGTTTAAAGTTTAGGGTTGCGGTTAAGGCTGGGCACACTTCACTAGGTTGGCTTATGTTGTCAAATTAAGAATAGGGCGCTAAACATGTATTTTTGATTTATAAATTAGCCTAAAGCTCCAAAAAAAACCCAAGACTTTGGTTAGGGTACTTAAAATATGTTTAGGGATTTTGGGGTTTAAAGTTTAGGATTGCGGTAAGGTTGGGCATAATTCCCTAGGTGGGGCTTATATTGTAAAATTGGGAAAATGGCGCAAAACATGTATTTTTGATATATATAAAGTAACCCAAAGCTCTAACAACAACCCAAGATTTTGGCTAGGGTACTTAAAATATGTTGAGGGTTGCGGTTAAGGCTGGGCATACTTCCCTATGTGGGCTTATGTTGTACAATTGAGGAAATGGCGCAAAACATTTATTTTTGATATATAAAATAGCCTAAAGCCCCAAAAAACACAAGATTTTGGCTAGGGTACTTAAAATACGTTTAGGGTTTTAGGGTTTAAATATTAGGGTTGCGGTTAAGGATGGGCATACATCCCTACGTTGGCTTATGTTGTAAAATTGAGAAATGGCGCAAAACATGTATTTTTTATATATAAAATAGCCCAAAGCCCTAAAAAAAAATCAAAATTTTACTAAGGTACTTAAAAAATGTTTAGGGTTTTAGGGTTTAAAGTTTAGGTTTGTGATTAGGGTTGGGAATACTTTCCTAGGTGGGCTTATGTTGTAAAATTAGGAAAATAGCGCAAAACATGTATTTTTGATATATAAAATAACCCAAAACTCTAAACAAACCCGAGATTTTGGCTAAGGTACTTAAAATATGTTTAGGGTTTCATGGTTTAAAGTTTAGGTTTGCGATTAAGGTTAGGAATACTTCCCAAGGTGGGCTTCTGTTTTAAATTTGACAAAATGGCGCAAAACATTTATTTTTTAATATAAAATAGCCCAAAGCTCTAAAAAAAACCCAAGATTTTGGCTAGGGTACTAAAATTATGTTTAGGGTTTTAGGGTTTAAACATTAGGGTTGCGGTTAAGGTTGGGCATACTTCCCTAGGTGGGCTTATGTAGTAAAATTGAGAAAACTGCGCAAAACATGTATTCTTCATATATAAAATAGCCCAAAGCTCTAAACAAAACTCAAGATTTTGGCTATAGTACTTAAAATATGTTTATTGTTTTTGGGTTTAAAGTTTAGGATTGCGATTAGGGTTGGGCATACTTCCCTACGTTGGCTTATGTTGTAAATTTTAAAAAACAGGGAAAAAAAAATGGACCCCCATAAGAGCCCAAAAAGCAACATTTTCCTATCTAAGGAACAAAATGTAAAAAAGGCCCCATTTTAAAGTCCAAGAGGTGAATGCTTACTATGCCAAGAGGAATGCTTACTATGCCAAGAGATGAATGCTTACTATGCCAAGAACTCATTGCTTTGTTTCAACACAATTTTGGGGCCTTTTTTACATTTTGTTCCTTAGATAGGAAAATGTTGCTTTTTGGGCTCTTAATGGGGGCCTGCATTCATTTCCATGTTTAAAAAATGGCGCAAAACATGTATTTTTGATATATAAAATAGCCCCAAGCTCCAAACAAAACCCAAGATTTTTGTTAGGGTACATAAAATATGTTTATGATTTCGGGGTTTAAAGTTTAGGGTTGCGGTTAAGGTTGGGCATACTTCCCTAGGTGGGCTTATGTTGTAAAATTGGGAAAATAGCGCAAAACATGTATTTTTTATAAATAAAATAGCCCAAAGCTCTAAAAAAACCAAAGATTTTGGATAGGGTACTTAATATATGTTTTAGGGTTTAAAGTTTAGGTTTGCGATTAAGGTTGGGAATACTTCCCTAGAAGGGCTTAGGGTTGCAGTTAAGGCTGGGCACACTTTCCTAGGTGGACTTATGTTGTAAAATTAAGAAAAGGGCTTTAAACATGTATTTTGATATATAAAATAGCCCGAAGCTCCAAAAAACACAAGATTTTGGCTAGGGTACTTAAAATATGTTTAGGGTTTTAGAGTTTAATGATTAGGGTTGCGGTTAAGGTTGGGCATACTTCCCTACGTTGGCTTATGTTGTAAATTTTAAAAAATGGCGCAAAACATGTATATTTGATATATAAAATAGCCCAAAACTCTAAACAAACCCGACATTTGGCTAGGGTACTTAAAATATGTTTAGGGTTTCATGGTTTAAAGTTTAGGTTTGCGATTAAGTATGAGAATACTTCCTTAGGTGGGCTTATGTTGTAAAATTGAGAAAAGGGCGCAAAACATGTATTTTCTTTTATATATAAAATAGCCCAAAGCTCCAAAAAAACCCAAGATTTTGGTTAGGGCACTTAAAATATGTTTAGGCTTTTAGGGTTTAAGTTTAGGGTTGCGGTTAAGGTTGGGCATACTTCCCTAGGTGTTCTAATGTTGTAAAATTGAGAAAATGGCGCAAAACATGTATTTTTTAATATAAAATAGCCCAAAGCTCTAACAAAACCCATGATTTTGGCTAAAGTACTTCAAATATGTTTAGGGCTTTAGTGTTTAAAGTTTAAGGTTGCGGTTAAAGTTGGGCATACTTCCCTACGTTAGCTTATGTTGTTAAATTTAGAAAATAACGCAAAACATGTATTTTATATATATAAAATAGCCCCAAGCTCTAAAAAAACCTAAGATTTTGGCTAGGGTACTTAAATTATGTTTAGGGTTTTAGGGTTTAAAGATTAGAGTTGCGGTTAAGGTTGGGCATACTTCCCTAGGTGGGCTTATGTAGTAAAATTGAGAATACTGCGCAAAACATGTATTCTTCATATATAAAATAGCCCAAAGCTCTAAACAAAACCCAAGATTTTGGCTATAGTACTAAAAATATGTAGGGTTTTAGAGTTTAAAGTTTAGGTTTGCGATTAGGGTTGGGAATACTTCCCTAGGTGGGCTTATGTTGTAAAATTTAGAAAATGACGCAAAACATGTATTTTCGATATATGAAATAGCACAAAGCTCTAAAAAAACCAAGATTTTGGCTAGGGTACTTAAAATATGTTTAGGGTTTTAGGGTTTAAAGTTTAGGGTTGCAGTTAAGGCTGGGCACACTTCCCTTGGTGGGCTTATGTTGTAAAATTAAGAAAAGGGCTCTAAACATGTATTTTTGATATATAAAATAGCCCACAGCTCCAAAAAAACCCAAGATTTTGATTAGGGTACTTAAAATATGTTTAGGCTTTTATGGTTTAAAGTTTAGGGTTGCGGTTAAGGTTGGGCATACTTCCCTAGGTGGGCTTATGTTTTAAAATTGAGAAAATGGCGTAAAACATGTAATTTTAATATATAAAATAGCCCAAAACTCTAAATAAAACCCAAGATTTTTGTTATGGTACTTAGGGTTTAAAGTTTAGGTTTGTCATTAGGTATGGGAATACTTCCCTAGGTGGGATTATGTTGTAAAATTGAGAAAATGGCGCAAAACATGTAATTTTGATATATAAAATAGCCCAAAGCTCTAAAAAAAACCAAATATTTTGTCTAGGGTACTTAAAATATGTTTAGGGTTTTAGGGTTTAAAGTTTAGCTTTGCAATTAAGGTTGGGCATACTTCCCTAAGTGAGAAAAGGGCGCAAAACATGTATTTTTTATAAATAAAATAGCCCAAAGCTTTAAAAAAAAACCAAAGATTTTGGCAAGGGTACTTAAAATATGTTTAGGTCTTTAGGGTTTAAAGTTAAACTTTGCTATTAAGGTTGGGCATACTTCCCTAGGTCGGCTTATGTTGTAAAATTGAGAAAATGGAGCAAAACATGTATTTTTGATATATAAAATAGCCCAAAACTCTAAAAAAAACCCGAGATTTTAGCTAGGGTACTTAAATTATGTTTAGGGTTTAAAGATTAGGGTTGCGGTTAAGGTTGGGCATACTTCCCTATTTGGGCTTATGTAGTAAAATTGAGAAAACTGCGCAAAACATGTATTCTTCATATATAAAATAGCCCAAAGCACTAAAAAAAACCCAGATTCTGGCTAGGGTTTAAAATTTAGGGTTGCGGTTAAGGCTGGGCACACTTCCCTAGGTGGGCTTATGTTGTAAAATTAAGAATAGGACGCTAAACATGTATTTTTGATATATAAAATATCCTAAAGCTCCAAAAAAACCCAAGATTTTGGTTAGGGTACTTAAAATATGTTTAGGGATTTAGGGGTTTAAAGTTTAGGGTTGCGGTTAAGGTTGGGCATAATTCCCTAGGTGGGGCTTATATTGTAAAATTGAGAAAATGGCGCAAAACATGTATTTTTGATATATAAAGTAACCCAAAGCTCTAACAACAACCCAAGATTTTGGCTAGGTTACTTAGAATATGTTTAGGGTTTTAGGGTTTAAAGTTTTGGGTTGCGGTTAAGGCTGGGCATACTTCTCTATGTGGGCTTATGTTGTACAATTGTAAAAATGGCGCAAAACATGTATTTTTGATATATAAAATAACCCAAAGCCCCAAAAAACACAAGATTTTGGTTAGGGTACTTGAAATATGTTTAGGGTTTTAGGGTTTAAAGATTAGGGTAGCGGTTAAGGTTGGGCATACATCCCTACGTTGGCTTATGTTGTAAAATTGAGAAATGGCGCAAAACATGTATTTTTTATATATAAAATAGCCCAAAGCCCTAAAAAACCGAAAATTTTGGCTAGGGTACTTAAAAAATGTTTAGGATTTTAGGGTTTAAAGTTTAGGTTTGCGATTAGGGTTGGGAATACTTTCCTAGGTGGGCTTATGTTGTAAAATTAGGAAAATAGCGCAAAACATGTATTTTTGATTTATATAATAACCTAAAACTCTAAACAAACCCGAGATTTTGGCTAAGGTACGTTAAATATGTTTAGGGTTTCATGGTTTAAAGTTTATGTTTGCGATTAAGGTTGGGAATACTTCCCTAGGTGGGCTTATGTTGTAAAATTGAGAAAAGGGCACAAAACATGTATTTTTTATTATAAAATAGCCCAAAGCTCTAAAAAAAACCCAAGATTTTGGCTAGGGTACTAAAATTATGTTTCGGGTTTTAGGGTTTAAAGATTAGGGTTGCGGTTAAGGTCGGGCATACTTCCCTAGGTGGGCTTATGTAGTAAAATTGAGAAAACTGCGCAAAACATGTATTCTTCATATATAAAAAATAGCCCAAAGCTCTAAACAAAACCCAAGATTTTGGCTATAGTACTTAAAATATGTTTAGGATTTTAGGGTATAAATTTTAGGATTGCGATTAGGGTTGGGAATACTTCCCTAGGTGGGCTTATGTTGTAAAATTGGAAAAATAGCGCAACTCATGTATTTTTTATAATTAAAATAGCCCAAAGCTCTAAAAAAACCAAAGATTTTGGATAGGGTACTTAATATATGTTTAGGGTTTTAGGGTTTAAAGTTTTGGTTTGTGATTAAGGTTGGGAATACTTCCCTAGAAGGGCTTATGTTGTAAAATTGGGAAAATGACGCAAAACATGTATTTTTGATAAATGAAATAGCCCAAAGCTCTAAAAAACACAAGATTTTGGCTAGGGTACTTAAAATATGTTTAGGGTTTTAGGGTTTAAAGTTTAGGGTTGCAGTTAAGGCTGGGCACACTTCCCTACGTTGGCTTATGTTGTAAATTTTAAAAAATGGCGCAAAACATGTATTTTTGATAAATAAAATAGCCCAAAACTCTAAACAAACCCGAGATTTTGGCTAGGGTACTTAAAATATGTTAAAGGTTTCATGGTTTAAAGTTTAGGTTTGCGATTAAGGTTGGGAATACTTCCTTAGGTGGGCTTATGTTGTAAAATGGAGAAAATAGCACAAAACATGTATTTTCTTTTATGTATAAAATAGCCCAAAGCTTCCAAAAAAACCCAAGATTTTTGTTAGGGTACTTAAAATATGTTTAGGCTTTTAGGGTTTAAAGTTTAGGGTTGCGGTTAAGGTTGGGGATACTTCCCTAGGTGGGCTAATGTTGCAAAACATCTATTCTTCATATATAAAATAGCCCAAAGCACTAAAAAAAACCAAGATTCTGGCTAGGGTTTAAAGTTTAGGGTTGCGGTTAAAGCTGGGCACACTTCCCTAGGTGGGCTTATGTTGTAAAATTAAGAATAGGGCGCTAAACATGTATTTTTGATATATAAAATACCCCAAAGCTCCAAAAAAACCCAAGATTTTTGTTAGGGTACTTAAAATATGTTTAGGGATTTAGGGGTTTAAAGTTTAGGGTTGCGGTTAAGGTTGGGCATAATTCCCTAGGTGGGGCTTATATTGTAAAATTGGGAAAATGGCGCAAAAAATGTATTTTTGATATATAAAATACCCAAAGCTCTAACAAAAACCCAAGATTTTGGCTAGGGTACCTAAAATATGTTTAGGATTTTAGGGTTTAAAGTTTAGGGTTGCGGTTAAGGCTGAGCATACTTCCCTATGTGGGCTTATGTTGTACAATTGAGAAAATTGTGCAAAACATGTATTTTTGATATATAAAATAGCCCAAAGCCCTAAAAACACAAAATTTTGGCTAGGGTACTTAAAACATGTTTAGGGTTTTAGGGTTTACAGTTTAGGTTTGGGATTAGGGTTGGCATTACTTTCCTAGGTGGGCTTATGTTGTAAAATTGTGAAAATAGCGCAAAACATTTATTTTTGATATATGAAATAGCCGAAAACTCTAAACAAACCCGAGATTTTGGCTAAGGTACTTAAAATATGTTTAGGGTTTCATGGTTTAAAGTTTAGGTTTGCGATTAAGGTTGGGAATACTTCCCTAGGTGGGCTTATGTTGTAAAATTGAGAAAAGGGCGCAAAACATGTATTTTTGATATATAAAATAAACCAAAGCTCTAAAACAACCAAAGATTTTGTCTAGGGTACTTAAAATATGTTTAGGGTTTTAGGGTTTAAAGTTTAGCTTTGCGATTAAGGTTGGACATACTTCCTTAGGTGGGCTTATTTTGTAAAATTGAGAAAATGGCGCAAAACATGTATTTTTTAATATAAAATAGCCCAAAGCTCTAAAAAACCAATGATTTTGGCTAGAGTCTTTAAAATATGTTTAGGGTTTTAGGTTTTAAAGTTTAGGGATGCAGTTAAAGTTGGGCATAATTCCCTACGTTGGTTTATGTTGTAAAATTGAGAAAATAACGCAAAGCATGTATTTTTTATATATAAAATAGCCCAAAGTTCTATAAAAACACAAGATTTTGGCTAGGGTATTTAAATTATGTTTAGGGTTTTAGGGTTTAAAGATTAGGGTAGCGGTTAAGGTTGGGCATACTTCCCTAGGTGGGCTTATGTAGTAAAATTGAGAAAACTACGCAAAACATGTATTCTTCATATATAAAACAGCACAAACCTCTAAACAAAACCCAAGATTTTGGCTATAGTACTTAAAATATTTTTAGGGTCTTAGGGTTTAAAGTTTAGGTTTGCGATTAGGGTTGGGAATACTTCCCTAGGCGGGCTTATGTTGTAAATTGGGAAAATAGCGCAAAACATGTATTTTTGATATATAAAATAGCCCAAAACTCTAAACAAACCCGAGATTTTGGCTAGGGTACTTAAAATATGTTTAGGGTTTCATGGTTTAAAGTTTAGGTTTGCGATTAAGGTTGGGAATACTTCCTTAGGTTGGCTTATGTTGTAAAATTGAGAAAATGGCGCAAAACATGTATTTTTTTTATATATATAAAATAGCCCAAAGCTCCAAAAAAAACCCAAGATTTTGGTTAAGGTACTTAAAATATGTTTAGGCTTTTGGGGTTTAAAGTTTAGTTTTGCGATTAAGGTTGGGAATACTTCCCTAGGAGGGCTTATGTTGTAAAATTGAAAAAATGGCGTAAAACATGTATTTTTGATATATAAAATAAACCAAAGCTCTAAAAAAAACCATAAATTTTGTCTAAGGGTACTTAAAATATGTTTAAGGTCTAAAGTTTAGCTTTGTGATTAAGGTTGGGCATACTTCCTTAGGTGGGCTAATGTTGTAAAATTGAGAAAATGACGCAAAACATGTATTTTTTAATATAAAATAGCCCAAAGCTCTAAAAAACCCAAGATTTTTGCTAGGGTACTTAAAATGTGTTTAGGGTTTAAAGTTTAGAATTGCGGTTAAAGTTGGGCATACTTCCCTACGTTGGCTTATGTTGTAAAATTGAGAAAATAACGCAAAACATGTATTATATATATATAAAAAAGCCCAAAGCTCTAAAAAACCCAAGATTTTTGCTAGGGTACTTAAATTATGTTTTGGGTTTTAGGGTTTAAAGATTAGGGTTGCGGTTAAAGTTGGGCATACTTCCCTAGGTGGGCTTATGTAGTAAAATTGAGAAAATGGCGTAAAACATGTATTTTTGATATATAAAATAGCCCAAAGCTAAAAAAAAAACTAAAGATTTTGTCTAAGGTACTTAAAATATGTTCCGGGTTTTAGGGTTTAAATTTAGCTTTGCGATTAAGGTTGCGCATACTTCCTTAAGTGGGCTTATGTTGTAAAATTGAGAAAATGGCGCAAAACATGTATTTTTAATATAAAATAGCCCAAAGCTCTGAATAAATCCAAGATTTTGGCTAGGGTACTTAAAATATGTTTAGAGTTTTAGGGTTTAAAGTTTAGGGTTGCGGTTAAGGTTGGGCATACTTCCCTCCGTTGGCTTATGTTGAAACATTGAGAAAATGACCCAAAATATGTGTTTTTTATATATAAAATAGCCCAAATCCCAAAAGAACACAAGATTTTGGCTAGGGTACTTAAAATATATTTAGGGTTTTAGGGTTTAAAGATTAGGGTTGCGGTTAAGGTTGGGCATACTTCCCTACGTTGGCTTATGTTGTAAAATTGAGAAATTGCGCAAAACATTTATTTTTTATATATAAAATAGCCCAAACCCTAAAAAACCCAAGATTTTAGCTAGGGTACTTAAAATATATTTAGGGTTTTAGGGTTTAAAGTTTAGGTTTGCGATTAGGGTTGAGAATACTTCCCTAGGTGGGCTTATATTGTAAAATTGGGAAAAGGGGGCAAAACATGTATTTTATTTTATATATAAAGTAGCCCAAAGCTCCAAAAATACCCAAGATTTTGGTTAGGGTACTTAAAATATTTTTAGGCTTTTAGGGTTTAAAGTTTAGTGTTGCGGTTAAGGTTGGGCATACTTCACTAGGTGGGCTTATGTTGTAAAATTGAGAAAATGGCGTAAAACTTGTATTTTTGATATATAAAATAAACCCAAGTTCTAAAAAACCAAAGATTTTGTCTAGGGTACTTAAAATATGTAGGGCTTTAGGGTTTAAAGTTTAGCTTTGCGATTAAGGTTCGGCATACTTCCTTAGGTGGGCTAATGTTTTAAAATTGAGAAATTGGCGCAAAACATGTATTTTTTAATATAAAATAGCCCAAAGCTCTAAAAAAAACCATGATTTTGGCTAGGGTACTTAAAATATGTTAAGGGTTTTAGGGTTTAAAGTTTAGGGCTGCGGTTAAAGTTGGGCATACTTCTCTACGTTGGCTTATGTTGTAAAATTGAGAAAATAACGCAAAACATGTATTTTATATATATAAAATAGCCCAAATCTATAAAAAACCCCAAGATTTTGGCTAGGGTACTTAAAAAATATGTTTAGGGTTTAAAGATTAAGGTTGCGGTTAAGGTTGGGCATACTTCCCTAGGTGGGCTTATGTAGTAAAATTGAGAAAACTGCGCAAAACACGTATTCTTCATATATAAAATAGCCCAAAGCTCTAAAAAAAAAACAAGATTTTTGTTATGGTACTTAAAATATGTTTAGGGTTTTAGGGTTTAAAGTTTAGGTTTGCGATTAGGTTTGGGAATACTTCCCTAGGTGGGCTTATGTCGTAAAATTTTGAAAATGGCACAAAACATGTATTTTTGATATATAAAATAGTCCAAAGCTCCAAAAAAACCCAAGATTTTGGTTAGGGACTTAAAATATGTTTAGGGTTTTAGGGTTTAAAGTATAGGTTACGGTTAAGCCTGGGCATACTTCCTTAGGTTGGCTTATGTTGTAAAATTGAGAAAAGGGCTCAAAACATGTATTTTTGATATATAAAATAACCCAAAGCTCCAAAAAAAAACCAAGATTTTTGGTAGGGTACGTAAAATATGTTTATGATTTTAGGGTTTAAAGTTTAGGGTTGCGGTTAAGGTTGGCCATACTTCCCTAGGCGGGCTTATGTTGTAAAATTAGGAAAATAGCGCAAATTTTTCTTTTTATAAATAAAATAGCTCAAAGCTCTAAAAAAAACCAACGATTTTGGATAGGGTACTTAAAAAATATGTTTAGGGTTTTAGGGTTTAAAGTTTAGCTTTGCGATTAAGGTTGGGCATACTTCCCTAAGCTATGTGGGCTTATGTTGTAAAATTGAGAAAATGTAGCAAAACATGTATTTTTGATATATAAAATAGCCCAGAACTCAAAAAAAAACCCAAGATTTTAGCTAGGGTACTTAAATTATATTTCGGGTTTTAGGGTTTAAAGATTAGGGTTGCGGTTAAGGTCGGGCATACTTCCCTAGGTGGGCTTATGTAGTAAAATTGAGAAAACTGCGCAAAACATGTATTCTTCATATATAAAAAATAGCCCAAAGCTCTAAACAAAACCCAAGATTTTGGCTATAGTACTTAAAATATGTTTAGGATTTTAGGGTATAAATTTTAGGATTGCGATTAGGGTTGGGAATACTTCCCTAGGTGGGCTTATGTTGTAAAATTGGAAAAATAGCGCAACTCATGTATTTTTTATAATTAAAATAGCCCAAAGCTCTAAAAAAACCAAAGATTTTGGATAGGGTACTTAATATATGTTTAGGGTTTTAGGGTTTAAAGTTTTGGTTTGTGATTAAGGTTGGGAATACTTCCCTAGAAGGGCTTATGTTGTAAAATTGGGAAAATGACGCAAAACATGTATTTTTGATAAATGAAATAGCCCAAAGCTCTAAAAAACACAAGATTTTGGCTAGGGTACTTAAAATATGTTTAGGGTTTTAGGGTTTAAAGTTTAGGGTTGCAGTTAAGGCTGGGCACACTTCCCTACGTTGGCTTATGTTGTAAATTTTAAAAAATGGCGCAAAACATGTATTTTTGATAAATAAAATAGCCCAAAACTCTAAACAAACCCGAGATTTTGGCTAGGGTACTTAAAATATGTTAAAGGTTTCATGGTTTAAAGTTTAGGTTTGCGATTAAGGTTGGGAATACTTCCTTAGGTGGGCTTATGTTGTAAAATGGAGAAAATAGCACAAAACATGTATTTTCTTTTATGTATAAAATAGCCCAAAGCTTCCAAAAAAACCCAAGATTTTTGTTAGGGTACTTAAAATATGTTTAGGCTTTTAGGGTTTAAAGTTTAGGGTTGCGGTTAAGGTTGGGGATACTTCCCTAGGTGGGCTAATGTTGCAAAACATCTATTCTTCATATATAAAATAGCCCAAAGCACTAAAAAAAACCAAGATTCTGGCTAGGGTTTAAGTTTAGGGTTGCGGTTAAAGCTGGGCACACTTCCCTAGGTGGGCTTATGTTGTAAAATTAAGAATAGGGGCGCTAAACATGTATTTTTGATATATAAAATACCCCAAAGCTCCAAAAAAACCCAAGATTTTTGTTAGGGTACTTAAAATATGTTTAGGGATTTAGGGGTTTAAAGTTTAGGGTTGCGGTTAAGGTTGGGCATAATTCCCTAGGTGGGGCTTATATTGTAAAATTGGGAAAATGGCGCAAAAAATGTATTTTTGATATATAAAATACCCAAGCTCTAACAAAAACCCAAGATTTTGGCTAGGGTACCTAAAATATGTTTAGGATTTTAGGGTTTAAAGTTTAGGGTTGCGGTTAAGGCTGAGCATACTTCCCTATGTGGGCTTATGTTGTACAATTGAGAAAATTGTGCAAAACATGTATTTTTGATATATAAAATAGCCCAAAGCCCTAAAAACACAAAATTTTGGCTAGGGTACTTAAAACATGTTTAGGGTTTTAGGGTTTACAGTTTAGGTTTGGGATTAGGGTTGGCATTACTTTCCTAGGTGGGCTTATGTTGTAAAATTGTGAAAATAGCGCAAAACATTTATTTTTGATATATGAAATAGCCGAAAACTCTAAACAAACCCGAGATTTTGGCTAAGGTACTTAAAATATGTTTAGGGTTTCATGGTTTAAAGTTTAGGTTTGCGATTAAGGTTGGGAATACTTCCCTAGGTGGGCTTATGTTGTAAAATTGAGAAAAGGGCGCAAAACATGTATTTTTGATATATAAAATAAACCAAAGCTCTAAAACAACCAAAGATTTTGTCTAGGGTACTTAAAATATGTTTAGGGTTTTAGGGTTTAAAGTTTAGCTTTGCGATTAAGGTTGGACATACTTCCTTAGGTGGGCTTATTTTGTAAAATTGAGAAAATGGCGCAAAACATGTATTTTTAATATAAAATAGCCCAAAGCTCTAAAAAACCAATGATTTTGGCTAGAGTCTTTAAAATATGTTTAGGGTTTTAGGTTTTAAAGTTTAGGGATGCAGTTAAAGTTGGGCATAATTCCCTACGTTGGTTTATGTTGTAAAATTGAGAAAATAACGCAAAGCATGTATTTTTTATATATAAAATAGCCCAAAGTTCTATAAAAACACAAGATTTTGGCTAGGGTATTTAAATTATGTTTAGGGTTTTAGGGTTTAAAGATTAGGGTAGCGGTTAAGGTTGGGCATACTTCCCTAGGTGGGCTTATGTAGTAAAATTGAGAAAACTACGCAAAACATGTATTCTTCATATATAAAACAGCACAAACCTCTAAACAAAACCCAAGATTTTGGCTATAGTACTTAAAATATTTTTAGGGTCTTAGGGTTTAAAGTTTAGGTTTGCGATTAGGGTTGGGAATACTTCCCTAGGCGGGCTTATGTTGTAAATTGGGAAAATAGCGCAAAACATGTATTTTTGATATATAAAATAGCCCAAAACTCTAAACAAACCCGAGATTTTGGCTAGGGTACTTAAAATATGTTTAGGGTTTCATGGTTTAAAGTTTAGGTTTGCGATTAAGGTTGGGAATACTTCCTTAGGTTGGCTTATGTTGTAAAATTGAGAAAATGGCGCAAAACATGTATTTTTTTTATATATATAAAATAGCCCAAAGCTCCAAAAAAAACCCAAGATTTTGGTTAAGGTACTTAAAATATGTTTAGGCTTTTGGGGTTTAAAGTTTAGTTTTGCGATTAAGGTTGGGAATACTTCCCTAGGAGGGCTTATGTTGTAAAATTGAAAAAATGGCGTAAAACATGTATTTTTGATATATAAAATAAACCAAAGCTCTAAAAAAAACCATAAATTTTGTCTAAGGGTACTTAAAATATGTTTAAGGTCTAAAGTTTAGCTTTGTGATTAAGGTTGGGCATACTTCCTTAGGTGGGCTAATGTTGTAAAATTGAGAAAATGACGCAAAACATGTATTTTTTAATATAAAATAGCCCAAAGCTCTAAAAAACCCAAGATTTTTGCTAGGGTACTTAAAATGTGTTTAGGGTTTTAGGGTTTAAAGTTTAGAATTGCGGTTAAAGTTGGGCATACTTCCCTACGTTGGCTTATGTTGTAAAATTGAGAAAATAACGCAAAACATGTATTATATATATATAAAAAAGCCCAAAGCTCTAAAAAACCCAAGATTTTTGCTAGGGTACTTAAATTATGTTTTGGGTTTTAGGGTTTAAAGATTAGGGTTGCGGTTAAAGTTGGGCATACTTCCCTAGGTGGGCTTATGTAGTAAAATTGAGAAAATGGCGTTAAACATGTATTTTTGATATATAAAATAGCCCAAAGCTAAAAAAAAAACTAAAGATTTTGTCTAAGGTACTTAAAATATGTTCCGGGTTTTAGGGTTTAAATTTAGCTTTGCGATTAAGGTTGCGCATACTTCCTTAAGTGGGCTTATGTTGTAAAATTGAGAAAATGGCGCAAAACATGTATTTTTTAATATAAAATAGCCCAAAGCTCTGAATAAATCCAAGATTTTGGCTAGGGTACTTAAAATATGTTTAGAGTTTTAGGGTTTAAAGTTTAGGGTTGCGGTTAAGGTTGGGCATACTTCCCTCCGTTGGCTTATGTTGAAACATTGAGAAAATGACCCAAAATATGTGTTTTTTATATATAAAATAGCCCAAATCCCAAAAGAACACAAGATTTTGGCTAGGGTACTTAAAATATATTTAGGGTTTTAGGGTTTAAAGATTAGGGTTGCGGTTAAGGTTGGGCATACTTCCCTACGTTGGCTTATGTTGTAAAATTGAGAAAATTGCGCAAAACATTTATTTTTTATATATAAAATAGCCCAAACCCTAAAAAACCCAAGATTTTAGCTAGGGTACTTAAAATATATTTAGGGTTTTAGGGTTTAAAGTTTAGGTTTGCGATTAGGGTTGAGAATACTTCCCTAGGTGGGCTTATATTGTAAAATTGGGAAAAGGGGGCAAAACATGTATTTTATTTTATATATAAAGTAGCCCAAAGCTCCAAAAATACCCAAGATTTTGGTTAGGGTACTTAAAATATTTTTAGGCTTTTAGGGTTTAAAGTTTAGTGTTGCGGTTAAGGTTGGGCATACTTCACTAGGTGGGCTTATGTTGTAAAATTGAGAAAATGGCGTAAAACTTGTATTTTTGATATATAAAATAAACCCAAGTTCTAAAAAAACCAAAGATTTTGTCTAGGGTACTTAAAATATGTAGGGCTTTAGGGTTTAAAGTTTAGCTTTGCGATTAAGGTTCGGCATACTTCCTTAGGTGGGCTAATGTTTTAAAATTGAGAAATTGGCGCAAAACATGTATTTTTTAATATAAAATAGCCCAAAGCTCTAAAAAAAACCATGATTTTGGCTAGGGTACTTAAAATATGTTAAGGGTTTTAGGGTTTAAAGTTTAGGGCTGCGGTTAAAGTTGGGCATACTTCTCTACGTTGGCTTATGTTGTAAAATTGAGAAAATAACGCAAAACATGTATTTTATATATATAAAATAGCCCAAATCTATAAAAAACCCCAAGATTTTGGCTAGGGTACTTAAAAAATATGTTTAGGGTTTAAAGATTAAGGTTGCGGTTAAGGTTGGGCATACTTCCCTAGGTGGGCTTATGTAGTAAAATTGAGAAAACTGCGCAAAACACGTATTCTTCATATATAAAATAGCCCAAAGCTCTAAAAAAAAAAACAAGATTTTTGTTATGGTACTTAAAATATGTTTAGGGTTTTAGGGTTTAAAGTTTAGGTTTGCGATTAGGTTTGGGAATACTTCCCTAGGTGGGCTTATGTCGTAAAATTTTGAAAATGGCACAAAACATGTATTTTTGATATATAAAATAGTCCAAAGCTCCAAAAAAACCCAAGATTTTGGTTAGGGACTTAAAATATGTTTAGGGTTTTAGGGTTTAAAGTATAGGTTACGGTTAAGCCTGGGCATACTTCCTTAGGTTGGCTTATGTTGTAAAATTGAGAAAAGGGCTCAAAACATGTATTTTTGATATATAAAATAACCCAAAGCTCCAAAAAAAAACCAAGATTTTTGGTAGGGTACGTAAATATGTTTATGATTTTAGGGTTTAAAGTTTAGGGTTGCGGTTAAGGTTGGCCATACTTCCCTAGGCGGGCTTATGTTGTAAAATTAGGAAAATAGCGCAAATTTTTCTTTTTATAAATAAAATAGCTCAAAGCTCTAAAAAAAACCAACGATTTTGGATAGGGTACTTAAAAAATATGTTTAGGGTTTTAGGGTTTAAAGTTTAGCTTTGCGATTAAGGTTGGGCATACTTCCCTAAGCTATGTGGGCTTATGTTGTAAAATTGAGAAAATGTAGCAAAACATGTATTTTTGATATATAAAATAGCCCAGAACTCAAAAAAAAACCCAAGATTTTAGCTAGGGTACTTAAATTATATTTAGGGTTTTAGGGTTTAAAGATTAGGGTTGCGGTTAAGGTTGGGCATACTTCCATAGGTGGGCTTATGTAGTAAAATTGAGAAAACTGCACAAAACATGTATTCTTCATATATAAAATAGCCCAAAGCTCTAAAATAACCCGAACATTCTGGCTAAGGTACTTAAAATATGTTTAGGGTTTTAGGGTTTAAAGCTTAGGTTTGCGGTTAAGCCTGGGCACACTTCCCTAGGTGGGCTTATGTTGTAAAATTAAGAATATGGCGCTAAACATGTATTTTTGATATATAACATAGCCTAAAGCTCCAAAAAATCCAAGATTTTGGTTAGGGTACTTAAAATATGTTTAGGGATTTAGGGGTTTAAAGTTTAGGGTTGCGGTTAAGGTTGGGCATACTTCCCTAGATGGGCTTATGTTGTAAACTTGGGAAAATGGGGCAAAACATGTATTTTTCATATATAAAATAGCCTAAAGCTATAAAAAAAAACACAAGGTGTACGCTAGCGTACTTAAAATATGTTTAGGGTTTTAGGATTTAAAGTTTAGGGTTGCGGTTAAGGTTGGGAATAATTCCTTAGGTGGGCTTATATTGTAAAATTGGGAAAATGGCGCAAACATGTATTTTTGAATCTAAAATAGCCCAAAGCTCTAAAAAATCCAGGATTTTGGCGAGGGTACTTTAAATATGTTTAGGGTTTTAGGGTTTAAAGTTTAGTGTTGCGGTTAAGGTTGGGCATACTTCCCTACGTTGGCTTATGTTGAAAAATTGAGAAAATGGCCCAAAACATGTATTTTTTATATATAAAATAGCCCAAAGCCCCCCAAAACGTAAAATTTTGGATAGGGTACTTCAAATATGTTTAAAGTTTTAGGGTTTAAAGATTAGGGTTGCGGTTAAGGTTGGGCATACTTCCCTACATTGGCTTATGTTGTAAAATTTAAAAAATGGCGCAAAACATGTATTTTTTATATATAAAATAGCCCAAAGCCCCCCAAAACGCAAAATTTTGGATAGGGTACTTCAAATATGTTTAGGGTTTTAGGGTTTAAAGATTAGGGTTAAGGTTGGGCATACTTCCCTACGTTGGCTTATGTTGAAAAATTGAGAAAATGGCCCAAAACATGTATTTTTTATATATAAAATAGCCCAAAGCCCCCAAAAACGCAAAATTTTGGATTGGGTTCTTCAAATATGTTTAGGGTTTTAGGGTTTAAAGATTAGGGTTGCGGTTAAGGTTGGGCATACTTCCCTACATTGGCTTATGTTGTAAAATTGAAAAAATGGCGCAAAACATGTATTTTTTATATTTAAAATAGCCCAAAGCCCTAAAAAACCCAAGATTTTGGCTAGGGTACTTAAAATAATTTTAAGGTTTTAGGGTTTAAAGTTTAGGTTTGCGATTAGGGTTGAGAATATTTCCCGAGGTGGGCTTATGTTGTAAAATTGGGAAAATAGAGCAAAACATGTATTTTTTATGTATAAAATAGCCCAAAACTCTAAAAAGAGATTTTGGCTAGCGTGCTTAAAATATGTTTAGGGTTTAATGATTTAAAGTTTAGGCTTGCGATTAAGGTTGGGAATACTTCCTTAGGTGGGCTTATGTTGTAAAATTGAGAAAATGGAGCAAAACATGTATATTTTGATATATAAAAAAGCCCAAAGCTCAAACAAAAAACCAAGATTTTAGTTAGGGTACTTAAAATATGTTTAGGCTTTTAGGGTTGCGGTTAAGGTTGGGCATACTTCCCTAGGTGGGCTTACGTCGTAAATTTGAGAAAATGGCGCAAAACCTGTATTTTTTATTTATATAATAACCCAATGCTCCAAAAAAACCCAATATTTTCGCTAGGGTACTTAAAATATGTTTATGATTTTAGGGTTTAAAGTTTATCTTTGCGATTAAGGTTGGGCATACTTCCCTAGGTGGGCTTATGTTGTAAAATTGGGATAATGGTGCAAAACATGTATTTTTGATATATAAAATAGCCCAAAGCTCTAAACAAAACCCAAGCTTTTGGCTAGGGTACTTAAAATATGTTTAGGGTTTTAGGGTTTTAGGGTTGCGGTTAAGGCTGGGCATACTTCCCTACGTTGGCTTATGTTGAAAATTTGAGAAAATGGCACGAAACATCAATTGTTTATATATAAAATAGCCCAAAGACCCAAAAAACACACGATTGTGGCTAGGGTACATAAAATATATTCAGGGTTTTAATGTTTAATGATTTGGGTTGCAGTTAAGGTTGGGCATAGTTCCCTACGTTGGCTTATGTTATAGAATTGAGAAAATGACGCAAAATTGGGAAAATAGAGCAAAACATGTATTTTTGATATATAAAATAGCCCAAAACTCCAAAAAAACCCCGAGATTTTAGCTATGGTTCTTAAGTTATGTTTAGGGTTTTAGGGTTTAAAGATTAGGGTTGTGGTTAAGGTTGGGCATACTTCCCTATGTAGGCTTATGTAGTAAAATTGAGAAAACTGCGCAAAACATGTATTCTTCATATATAAAATAGCCCAAAGAACTAAAAGAACCCAAGATTCTGGCTAGGGTTTTAGGGTTTAAAGTTTAGGTTTGCGGTTAAGGCTGGGCACACTTCCCTAGGTGCGCTTATGTTGTAAAATTAAGAAAAGGCGCTAAACATGTATTTTTGATATATAAAATAGCCCAAAGCTCCAAAAAAAACCCAGGATTTTGGTTAGGTTACTTAAAATATGTTTAGGGATTTAGGGCTTTAAAGTTTAGGGTTGCGGTTAAGGTTGGGCATAATTCCCTAGGTGGGGCTTATATTGTAAAATTTGGAAAATGGCGCCAAACATGTATTTTGGGTACTTAAGAAATGTTTAGGGTTTTAGGGTTTAAATTTTAGGTTTGTGATTAGGGTTGGGAATACTTTTCTAGGTGTGCTTATGTTGTAAAATTGGGAAAATAGCGCAAAACATGTATTTTTGATATATAAAATAGCCCAAAACTCTAAACAAAACCGAGATTTTGGCTAAGGTACTTAAAATATGTTTAGGGTTTCATGGTTTAAAGTTTAGGTTTGCGATTAAGGTTGAGAATACTTCCCTAGGTGGGCTTATGTTGTAAAATTGAGAAAAGGGCGCAAAACATGTATTTTTGATATATAAAATAAACCAAAGCTCTAAAACAACCAAAGATTTTATCTAGGGTACTTAAAATATCTTTAGGGTTTTAGGGTTTAAAGTTTAGCTATGCGATTAAGGTTGGACATACTTCCTTAGGTAGGCTTATTTTGTAAAATTGAGAAAATGGCGCAAAACATGTATTTTTTAATATAAAATAGCCCAAAGCTCTAAAAAAAACCATAACTTTGGCTAGGGTACTTATAATATGTTTAGGGTTTTAGGTTTTAAAGTTTAGGGATGCGGTTAAAGTTGGGCATACTACCCTACGTTGGTTTATGTCGTAAAATTGAGAAAATAACGCAAAACATGTATTTTTTATATATAAAATAGCGCAAAGCTAAAAAAAACACATGATTTAGGCTAGGGTACTTAAATTATGTTTAGGGTTTTAGGGTTTAAAGATTAGGGTTGCGGTTAAGGTTGGGCATACTTCCCTAGGTGGGCTTATGTAGTAAAATTGAGAAAACTACGCAAAACATGTATTCTTCATATATAAAATAGCCCAAAGCTCTAAAAAAACCCCAAGATTTTGGCTATAGTACTTAAAATATGTTTAGGGTTTTAGGGTTTAATTTTAGGTTTGCGGTTAACTTTGGGAATAATTCCCTATGTGGGCTTATATTGTAAAATTGGGAAAATGGCGCAAAACAGGTATTTTTTATAAATAAAATAGCCCAAAGCTCTAAAAAAAACCCAAGATTTTGGCTAGGGTACTTAAAATATGTTTGAAGTTTTAGGGTTTAAAGTTTAGCTTTGAGATTAAGGTTGGGCATACTTCATTAGGTGGGCTTATGTTGTAAAATTGAGAATATGGCGCAAATCATGTATTTTTGATATATAAAATAGCCCAAAGCCAAAAAAAACGCAAGATTTTGGCTAGGGTACCTAAAATATGTTTAGGGTTTTAGGGTTCAAAGATTAGGGTTGCGGTTAAGGTTGGGCATACTTCCCTACGTTGGCTTATGTTGTAAAATTGAGAAATGGTGCAAAACATGTATTTTTTCTATATAAAATAGCCCAAAGCCCTAAAAAACCCAAAATTTTGGCTAGGGTACCTAAAAAATATTTAGGGTTTTAGGGTTTAAATTTTAGGTTTGCGATTAGGGTTGGGAATACTTTCATAGGTGGGCTTATGTTGTAAAATTGGGAAAATAGCGCAAAAATATATTTTTGATATATAAAATAGCCCAAAACTCTAAAAAAAACCCGAGATTTTGGCTAGGGTACTTAAAATATGTTTAGGGTTTCATGGTTTAAAGTTTAGGTTTGCGATTAAGGTTGGGAATACTTCCCTAGGTGGGTTTATGTTGTAAAATTGAGAAAAGGGCGCAAACCATGTATTTTTGATATATAAAATAAATCAAAGCTCTAAAACAACCAAAGATTTTAAAGTTTAGCTTTGCGATTAAGATTGGACATACTTCCTTCGGTGGGGTTATTTTGTAAAATTGAGAAAATGGCGCAAAACATGTATTTTTGAATATAAAATAGCCTAAAGCTCTATAAAAATCCAAGATTTTGGCTAGGGTACTTAAAATATCTTTAGGGTTTAAGTGGTTTAAAGTTTGGGGTTGCGGTTAAGGTTGGGCATATTTCCCTACGTTGGCTTATGTTGAAAATTTGAGAAAATGGCCCAAAACATGTATTGTTTATATATAAAATAGCCCAAAGCCCCAAAAAACACACGATTTTGGCTAGGGTACTCAAAATGTGTTCAGGGTTTTAGGGTTTAAAGATTAGGGTTGCGGTTAAGGTTGGGCATAGTTCCTTACGTTGGCTTATTTTGTAAAATTGAGAAAATGGCGCAAAACATGTATATTTGATATATAAAATAGCCCAAGCCCTAAAAACCCAAAATTTTGGCTAGGGTACTTAAAAAATGTTTAGGGTTTTAGGGTTTAAAATTTAGGTTTGCGATTAGGGTTGTGAATACTTTCCTAGGTGGGCTTATGTTGTAAAATTGGGAAAATAGCGCAAAACATGTATTTTTGATATATATAATAGCCCAAAACTCTAAACAAACCCGAGATTTTGGTTAAGGTACTTAAAATATGTTTAGGTTTCATGGTTTAAAGTTTAGGTTTGCGATTAAGGTTGGGAATACTTCCCTAGGTGGGCTTATGTTGTAAAATTGAGAAAAGGGCGCAAAACATGTATTTTTGATATATAAAATAAACCAAATATTTTGTCTAAGGTACTTAAAATATGTTTAGGGTTTTAGGGTTTAAAGTTTAGCTTTGCGATTAACGTTGGACATACTTCCTTAGGTGGGCTTATTTTGTAAAATTGATTAAATAGCGCAACACATGTATTTTTTAATATAAAATAACACAAAGCTCTAAAAAAACCCATGATTTTGGCTAGTGTCTTTAAAATACGTTTAGGGTTTTAGGTTTTAAAGTTTAGGGATGCGGTTAAAGTTGGGCATACTTCCCTACGTTGGTTTATGTCGTAAAATTGAGAAAATAACGCAAAACATGTATTTTTTATATATAAAATAGCCCAAAGCTCTAAAAAAAACCAAAGATTTTGGCTAGGGTACTTAAATTATGTTTAGAGTTTTAGGGTTTAAAGATTAGGGTTGCGGTTAAGGTTGGGAATACTTCCCTAGGTGGGCTTATGTTGTAAAATTTAGAAAAGGGCGCAAAACATGTATTTTTGATATATAAAATAGCCCAAAGCTCCAAATAAAACCCAAGATTTTTGTTAGGGTAAGTAAAATATGTTTATGATTTTAGGGTTTAAAGTTTAGGGTTGCGGTTAAGGTGGGGAATACTTCCCTAGGTGGGCTTATGTTGTAAAATTGGGAAAATAACGCAAAACATGTATTTTTTATAAATAAAATAGCCCAAAGCTCTAAAAACAACAAGAGATTTTTGAAAGGGTACTTAAAATATGTTTAGGGTTTTAGGGTTTAAAGTTTAGGTTTGCGATTATGGTTGGGAATACTTCCCTAGAAGGGCTTATGTTGTAAAATTGAGAAAATGACGTAAAACATGTATTTTTGATATATGAAATAGCCCAAAGCTCTAAAAATAACCAAGATTTTGGCTAGGGTACTTAAAATATGTTTAGAGTTTTGGGGTTTAAAGTTTAGGGTTGCTGTTAAGGCTGGGCACACTTCCCTAGGTGGGTTTATGTTGTAAAATTAAGAAAAGGGCTCTAAACATGTATTTTTGATATATAAAATATCCCAAAGCACCAAAAAACCCAAGATTTTGGTTAGGGCACTTAAAATATGTTTAAGGATTTAGGGGTTTAAAGTTTAGGGTTGCAGTTAAGGTTGGGCATACTTCCCTTGGTGAGCTTATGTTGTAAAATTGGAAAAATGGCGCAAAACATGTATTTTTGATATATAAAATAGCCCAAAGCTCTAAAAAACACCCAAGATTTTTGCTAGGGTAGTTAAAATATGTTTAGGGTTTTAAGATTAGGGATGCGGTTTTGGTTGGGCATACTTCCCTACATTGGCTTATGTTGTAAAATTGAAAAAATGGCGCAAAACATGTATTTTTTATATATAAAATAGCCCAAAGTCCTAAACCAAACCCAATATTTTGGCTAGGGTACTTAAAATATGTTAATGGTTATAGGGTTTAAAGTTTAGGTTTGCATTTTGGGTTGGGAATACTTCCCTAGGTGGGCTTATGTTGTAAAATTGGGAAAATAGAGCAAAACATGTATTTTTGATATATAAAATAGCCCAAAGCTCTAAAAAAAACCAAATATTTTGTCTAGGGTACTTAAAATATAATTAGGGTTTTAGGGTTTAAAGTTTAGCTTTGCGATTAAGGTTGGACATACTTCCTTAGGTGGGCTTATTTTGTAAAATTGAGAAAATGGCGCAAAACATGTATTTTTTAATATAAAATAGCCCAAAGCTCTAAAAAAACCCATAATTTTGGCTAGGGTACTTAAAATATATTTAGGGTTTTAGGTTTTAAAGTTTAGGGATGCGGTTAAAGTTGGGCATACTTCCCCTACGTTGGTTTATGTCGTAAAATTGAGAAAATAACGCAAAACATGTATTTTTTATATATAAAATAGCCCAAAGCTAAAAATAAACACATGATTTTGGCTAGGGTACTTAAAATATGTTTAGGGTTTTAGGGTTTAAAGATTACGGTTGCAGTTAAGGTTGGGAATACTTCCTTACGTTGGCTTATGTTGTAAAATTGAGAAAATGGCGCAAAACATGTATATTTGATATATAAAATAGCCCAAGCCCTAAAAACCCAAAATTTTGGCTAGGGTACTTAAAATATGTTTATGGTTTTAGGGTTTAAAGTTTAGCTTTGCGATTAGGGTTGGGCATACTGTAACACCCCTGGATTTCGTCCTCGCTCATCCCGGTGCGTCGAGCACCATACCGCTCGCTAATGTCAATATTGTCCCCCTTTAGTCACTGCGGATATCCAGCAGTAGAGGGTTTTGGATCAGGGCCCACCCATGTGGTTTACCCCAAAAGGCCTTGACATTAGTTAGAGTATGGTTAAGCTCTATATACTACCAACACAACCACTTCCTTAGCAATGTGGGACTAACACCAACTCATGGGTGTTACAATCTCACCACCTTAGAAATTGAGCCGTCCTCGGCTCTGCAGTACACTCAGTACAATTCCAAAATCTCCGACGTTCCCTGCCAAGTGAGACAAGTACCTGGCGCTCCTCAGGCCTTTCCAGCGTACTTCCCACCTGCTACAGGCGACCCGTCGTCGGCTCTGATACCATCTGTAACACCACGGGATTTCGTCCTCGCTCATCCCGGTGCGTCGAGCACCATACCGCTCGCTAATGTCAATATTGTCCCCCTTTAGTCACTGCGGATATCCAGCAGTAGAGGGTTTTGGATAAGGGCCCACCCATGTGGTTTACCCCAAAAGGCCTTGACATTAGTTAGAGTATGGTTAAGCTCTATATACTACCAACACAACCACTTCCTTAGCAATGTGGGACTAACACCAACTCATGGGTGTTACACATACTTCCCTAGGTGGGCTTATGTTGTAAAATTGGGAAAATAGCGCAAAACATGTATTTTTGATATATAAAATAGCCCAAAACTCTAAAAAAACCCGAGATTTTGGCTAGGGTACTTAAAATATGTTTAGGGTTTCATGGTTTAAAGTTTAGGTTTGCGTTTAAGGTTGGGAATACTTCCCTAGGTGGGTTTATGTTGTAAAATTGAGAAAAGGGCGCAAAACATTTATTTTTGATATATAAAATAAATCAAAGCTCTAAAACAACCAAGGATTTTGTCTAGGGTACTTAAAATATGTTTAGTGTTTTAGGGTTTAAAGTTTAGCTCTGCGATTAAGGTTGGACATACTTCCTTAGGTGGGGTTATTTTGTAAAAATGAAAAAATGGCTTAAAACATGTATTTTTGAATATAAGAGCATCTCTAATGCACGGTCTAAATTTAGCATGCCACATAGGTGACACATCAGCGTTTATAGCATTTTCTAAGATTTTGCAACCTTCTAAATTTACAACTTTTATTTTAAGACTAATGCACATAAATTTTGCAACCTTGTATTAATATAAAAAGAATAAAACAAATGGAAAACAAAGAGACTATTGATAGACTATTGATGTACTTTCCAAAATATATAATAAAGAAATCATATGTTAGAATAAAGAAACCATTTATTAGAGATAGAAGGTTGCATATTTTGTTCTAAAATGAACCATGCTTATAGCAGATGCATTTATAGCATGACTTATAGCATGTGCATTAGGGACAAAATTATAGGAAATGCTATTTTTAGACCGTGCATTAGAGATGCTCTAAAATGGCCTAAAGCTCTATAAAAATCCAAGATTTTGGCTAGGGTACTTGAAATATTTTTAGGGTTTAAGTGGTTTAAAGTTTGGGATTGCGGTTAAGGTTGGGCACATTTCCCTACGTTGGCTTATGTTGAAAATTTGAGAAAATGGCCCAAAACATGTATTTTTTATATATAAAGTAGCCCAAAGCCCCAAAAAACACACGATTTTGGCTAGGGTACTCAAAATATGTTTAGGTTTTTAGGGTTTAAAGTTTATGTTTGCCATTAGGGTTGGGAATACTTCCCTAGGTGGGCTTATGTTGTAAAATTGGAAAAATGGCACAAAACATGTTTTTTGATATATAAAATCGCACAAAGCTCTAAAAAAAAACCAAGGTTTTCGTTAGGGTACTTAAAATATGTTTAGGGTTTTAGGGTTTAAAGTTTAGGGTTGCGGTTAAGGTTGGGAACAATTCCCTAGGTGGGCTTATATTGTAAAATTAGGAAAATGGCGCAAAACATATATTTTTGAATATAAAATAGCCCAAAGCTCTAAAAAAATGCAAGATTTTGGCTAGGGTACTTAAAATATGTTTAGGGTTTAAAGATTAGGGTTGCGGTTAAGGTTGGGCATAGTTCCCTACGTTGGCTTATGTTGTAAAATTGAGAAGATGGCGCAAAACATGTATATTTGATATATAAAATAGCCCAAAGCCCTAAAAAAACCCAAAATTTTGGCTAGGATACTTAAAATATGTTTAGGGTTTCATGGTTTAAAGTTTAGGTTTGCGATTAAGGTTGAGAATACTTCCCTAGGTGGGATTATGTTTTCAAAATTGAGAAAATGGCGCATAACATGTATTTTTGATATATAAAATAAACCAAAGCTCTAAAACAACCAAAGATTTTGTCTAAGGTACTTAAAATATGTTTAGGGTTTTAGGGTTTAAAGTTTAGCTTTGCGATTAAGGTTGGACATACTTCCTTAGGTGGGCTTATTTTGTAAAATTGACAAAATGGCGCAAAACATGTATTTTTTAATATAAAATAGCCCAAATCTTAAAAAAAACCCATGATTTTGGCTAGGGTCTTTAAAATATGTTTAGGGTTTTATGTTTTAAAGTTTAGGGATGCGGTTAAAGTTGGGCATACTTCCCTACGTTGGTTTATGTTGTAAAATTGAGAAAATAACGCAAAACCTGTATTTTTTATATATTAAATAGCCCAAAGCTAAAAAAAAACACATGATTTTGGCTAGGGTACTTAAATTATGTTTAGGGTTTTAGGGTTTAAAGATTAGGGTTGCGGTTAAGTTTGGGCATACTTCCCTAGGTGGGCTTATGTAGTAAAATTGAGAAAACTACGCAAAACATGTATTCTTCATATATAAAATAGCCGAAAGCTCTAAAAAAACCCAAGATTTTGGCTATAGTACTTGAAATATGTTTAGGGTTTTAGGGTTTATAGTTTAGGTTTGCGGTTAAGTTTGGCAATAATTCCCTATGTGGGCTTATATTGTAAAATTGGGAAAATGGCGCAAAACAGGTATTTTTTATAAATAAAATAGCCCAAAGCTCTCAAAAAACCCCAACATTTTTGTTAGGGTACTTAAAATATGTTTAAAGTTTTAGGGTTTAAAGTTTAGCTTTGGGATTAAGGTTGGGCATACTTCATTAGGTGGGCTTATGTTGTAAAATTGAGAAAATGGCCCAAAACATGTATTTTTGATATATAAAATAGCCCAAAGCCCCCAAAAACGCAAGATTTTGGTTAGGGTACCTAAAATATGTTTAGGGTTTAAAGATTAGGGTTGCGGTTAAGGTTGGGCATACTTCCCTACGTTGGCTTATGTTGTAAAATTGAGAAATGGCGCAAAACATGTATTTTTTATATATAAAATAGCACAAAGCCCCAAAAAACATACGATTTTGGCTAGGGAACTCAAAATATGTTCCGGGTTTTAGGGTTTAAATATTAGGGTTGCGGTTAAGGTTGGGCATAGTTCCCTACGTTGGCTTATGTTGTAAAATTGAGAAAATGGCGCAAAACATGTATATTTGATATATAAAATAGCCCAAAGCCCTAAAAAACCCAAAATTTTGGCTAGGGTACTTAAAAAAGGTTTAGGGTTTTAGGGTTTAAAGTTTGGGTTTGCGATTAGGGTTGGGAAAATAGCGCAAAACATGTATTTTTGATATATACAATAGCCCAAAACTCTAAACAAACCCGAGATTTTGGCTAAGGTACTTAAAATAGTTTAGGTTTTCATGGTTTAAAGTTTATGTTTGCGATTAAGGTTGGGAATACTTCCCTAGGTGGGCTTATGTTGTAAAATTGAGAAAATGGCGCAAAACATGTATTTTTGATATATAAAATAAACTAAAGCTCTAAAACAACCAAAGATTTTGTCTAGGGTACTTAAAATATGTTTAGGGTTTTAGGGTTTAAAGTTTAGGTTTGCGATTAGGGTTGGGAATACTTCCCTAGGTGGGCTTATGTTGTAAAATTGAGAAAAGGGTGCAAATCATGTATTTTTGATATATAAAATAGCCCAAAGCTCCAAAAAAAACCCCAAGATTTTTGTTAGGTTACGTAAAATATGTTTATGATTTTAGGGTTTAAAGTTTAGGGTTGCGGTTAAGGTTGGGCATACTTCCCTAGGTGGGCTTATGTTGTAAAATTGGGAAAATAGCGCAAAACATGTATTGTTTATAAATAAAATAGCCCAAAGCTCTAAAAAAACCAAAGATTTTGGATAGGGTACTTAAAATATGTTTAGGGTTTTAGGGTTTAAAGTTTAGGTTTGCGATTAAGGTTGGGAATACTTCCCTAGAAGGGCTTATGTTGTAAAATTGAGAAAATGACGCAAAACATGTATTTTTGATATATGAAATAGCCCGATGCTCTAAAAAAACCAAGATTTTGGCTAGGGTACTTAAATTATGTTTAGAGTTTTAGGGTTTAAAGTTTAGGGTTGCGGTTAAGGCTGCGCACACTTCCCTAGGTGGGCTTATGTTGTAAAATTAAGAAAAGGGCTCTAAACATGTATTTTTGATATATAAAATAGCCCAAAACTCCAAAAAACCCAAGATTTTGGTTAGGGCACTTAAAATATGTGTAAGGATTTAGGGGTTTAAAGTTTAGTGTTGCGGTTAAGGTTGGGCATACTTCCCTAGGTGAGATGATGTTGTAAAATTGGGAAAATGGCGCAAAACATGTATTTTTGATATATAAAATAGCCCAAAGCTCTAAAAAAAACCCAAGGTTTTCGCTAGGGTACTTAAAATATGTTTATGGTTTTAGGGTTTAAAGTTTAGGGTTGCGGTTAATTTTGAGAATAATTCCCTAGGTGGGCTTATATTATAAAATTGGGAAAATGGCGCAAAACATGTATTATTTATAAATAAAATAGCCCAAACCTTCTAAAAAAAACCAAGATTTTGGCTAGGGTACTTCAAATATGTTTAAGGTTTTAGGGTTTTAAGTTTAGCTTTGTGATTAAGGTTGGGCATACTTCCTTAGATGGGCTTATGTTGTAAAATTGTGAAAATGGCGCAAAACATGTATTTTTGATATATAAAATAGCCCAAGCTCTAAAAAACACCCAAGATTTTGGCTAGGGTAGTTAAAATATGTTTAGGGTTTTAGGGTTTAAAGTTTATGGTTGCGGTTAAGGTTGGGAATAATTCCCTAGGTGGGCTTATGTTATAAAATTGAGAAAATGGCGCAAAACATTTATTTTTGATATATAAAATAGCTCAAAGCTCTAAACAAAACACAAGCTTTTGGCTTTGGTACATAAAATATGTTTAGGGTTTTAGGGTTTAAATTTTAGGGTTGCGGTTAAGGCTGGGCATACTTCCCTATGTGGGCTTATGTTGTACAATTGAGAAAATGGCGCATACTATGTAATTTTGATATATAAAATAGCCCAAAGCTCCAAAAAACCCAAGATTTTGGCTAGGGTACTTAAAATATCTTTAGAGTTTTAGGGTTTAGAGTTTAGGGTTGCGGTTAAGGTTGGGTATACTTCCCTAGGTGGGCTTATGTTGTAAAATAGAGAAAATGGCGCAAAACATGTATTTTTTATATAAAAAATAACACAAAGCTCTAAAAAACCCAAGATTTTGTATATTGTACTTAAAATATGTTTAGGGTAAAGTTTAGTATTGCGATTAAGATTGGGCATACTTCCCTAGCTGGGCTTATGTTGTAAAATTTAGAAAATGGTGCAAAATATGTATTTTTGAATATAAAATAGCCCAAAGCTCTAAAAAAAATCCAAGATTTTGGCTAAGGTACTTAAAATATGTTTAGGGTTTTAGGGTTTAAAGATTAGGGTTGCGGTTAAGGTTGGGCATACTTCCCTACGTTGGCTTATGTTGTAAAATTGAGAAAATGGCGCAAAACATGTATTTTTGATATATAATTTTGTTTTTCACGAAGATGTGAATATATTGATATCAACAAGGCAAAGAGTTACAGAGAATTAGATTTAGTACAAGCCATAACAGAGTTAAGAAACCACTCGATAGTACTTCTTGGTAAGGTCTTCAATTTCAGTAACAAAACTTGGAATTGAATCCCAGCACTCCAAAACATCAACTAACATACCAGGTCCATGCTTAGACATAGCATCTCCACTGAAGTTGGCCTCCCTATAAATATGTGTGATCTTCAATCGTTGCATTTCCTTCGTAGCATTGCCCCATCTGGAATTCAAGTGCCAAGGAATGTTTTGTTTCAAAAAAGACTCCACAACAGCCATAGAGCCTGATTCTAGCCAAAGAGACCTCCACTGATTCTCACAAGCAATTTCAGCCGCCAAAACTAGAGCTTCAGACTCCGCTTCATAGTTAGTCATGTGTACCAAACCTTTTGCATACATGCCCAACACCCTTTGATTACTCCTGAAAACCAAGCCAACTCCTCCATGACCAGGATTACCTCTAGCTTCCCCATCACAATTGGCTTAATCCAATCTGCATCTGGTGGAATCCACGACACTTCCTTCACTTTATCGGCAGGCTTGATTCTAGTAGATAAACCCCATTGGCTCAATGTCATAAGGTCATTGATAGTGTTGCCACTAAATGCTTTAGACAATTGCTGGAGTCCTTGATGCCTAAATCAATCCACTTCTTCATCCTATGCATGTTTAAAACAGCTTCATCAAACAAAATTTTGTTTCTCTCTTTCCAAATCTGCACTGCAGTGTGACTGGCTCACTCACAAGCCGTTACGTTGCCATTAAAGAGAGACACTCTAGCGGAAAGGTATGTTTACTACTCCAATGATTGGTCTAAAACAAACGACCAGCCCAAAACGACCTCTGCAATCCAAAGATCTTTGATGAGCTGACTACAACCTGCAGCACTTCTCAAAAGATCTTTGTAATGACTTCCTTTCCATTGAAGATTAAACCTATCAGTTAACCACAACCATAACTCTGTTGAAACTTCACATTCCCCAAAAAGATGAGCAAGTGTTTCCTGATGACACATGCACAGTTTACAGATGGAGACAATGTTGAAACCTCTTCTAATCAATCTGTCATCAGTAGCAATTGTTCCTTGCATGATTTTACACATCAGAGCACTCACTTTTGGATGTGTATGCGATCCCTAAACTTTACTGTACCACCAAACATTCTATTATTTCCTCCTTATTTCATTGAAAGCAGACTTCACAGAGAAGTTCCCCACCCTGTCCGGCTTCCAGATTCTATAGTCTTCTTGTCCACTAGGAGTCATAACCTTGTTAAAGTCCATTCCCAGTCTGTCCAGAATCTCCAGTAAAGATTGAGGAATCTGCCAATTGCCATTGGTGATAACCTCACACAGCTTGGCATTGAAGCATTTCCAATCCAATCCCTGCAACCTATCCATCACAGAGTCCTCACCCGCCCATGCTTCTCTCCATAAGTCGATCTTTGATCCATCTCCTATCATCCAGCCCAAATTAGGCTTCATGACTTGGAGTGTATGCTTAATACTCGACCACAAAGCAGAAGATTTATGATAAGAAATCCAACTTCCCTCTTTCTTTTTATAATTGGCAGTCATGAAACTTGCCCAAGGACTTTCTTGAGAAAGCAAAGCCCAAGTCAATTTCATTTGAAGAGCTAAGTTAACTTCTTTCAGAGGCCTTAAGCCCAATCCTCATTCTTCTTTAGGCTTACAAACTTTCTCCCATCTAAGAGTAACCATTTTCTTTTTGTCTGGATCACCTGCCCAAAGAAAGTTCCTCATAGCTACTTCTGTTTCCTTTATACATCCTGTGGGCCATCTAAAGATGCCCATATTGTAAACAGACATACTATTAAGAATGGACTGAATCAAGACAACTCTACCTTGAAGAGATAAAAGTTTGTTGGCACATCCACTTGCTCTATTTCTAATCTTGTCCACCAAAGGTTGGATTTTGCTTCGTGATACTGCTCCCCTGAATAGAGGCACACCAAGGTATTTTTCAGGAAAAAAACCTTCCTTGAAATTCAACAACTCTTCCATTCTTTTCTTCCGACACAATGACATGCTGCCCATAAACAACTTGCTCTTCTCGGCACTCACTGTTTGACCTGCTGATTCCTGGTAAGCCACTACACATTCCCATAGCTTCCTTACTCCTTTAACCCCACCATTAAGGAACAAAATAATATCATCTGCGTACAGTAAATGAGAAGGGCCAAATTGCCCTTTCACAATCACCATAGGTTTAACAATCCTAGCATCCTGAAGTCGAGCAATTTCCCTACTCATGACATCTTCTGCAATTGCAAACAAGGTAGGAGAGAGAGGGTCTCCCTGTCGGAGCCCCCTCCCAAATTGGAAGAAAAAATACAGACCCCCATTAATCATGACCGAGACACGAGTATTGCATAAGATAACTTGTATCATCTTGCACCATCTCTCACTGAATCCCAGCCTCTTCATAGTCTCCATTAGAAAAGACCAGCTTAAGGTATCATATGCTTTGGTGATATCTAACTTGATAGCAAGATTGCCTCCTCTTCTTTTTGATGTAACTCGTTCACCATCTCTGAAGCAAGTGCAATACTGGTAGCACTATTTCTGCCCTGGACAAACCCTGTTTGCTCAATTGAAATAATGCCAGCAACAATTTTGGCAATCCTTTGTGACAATATCTTAGTAATGATTTTGAAAAAAACATTACTGAGACAGATTGGACGCAGCTGATTGAGTGTCTTTGCATTCTGCACTTTTGGGATTAGTAAAAGATAACAAACATTCATCCCATGAGGTATATAACAATCTCTAAAAAAAGAAAGACTGCCCTATACACATCTCTACTGATTATATATATGCCAACATTTTTGAAAAAACATACCATTGAATCCATCAGGCATGGTGAGCTCAAAGGATTCATGCTGAAGACTGCAAATTTGACCTCCTCCGTGTCTGGAAACCTGACAAGGTCTGCATTTTGGTCCTCTGTTACAAGTTTGGGAATCACATTCAGGATCTGTTGATTGACTGGCATCTCTGCGGACTTGTACAACTTCTCAAAGGAGTGCACAATATATTCTTTGAGTTGATCTTGTTGATTTATCAAGTTGCCTTGTTCATCTTCAATTTCAACTAGCATTACTTTATTTCTTCTCATCCTCACCTTTGCCTGAAAGAACTTTGATTTTCTCTCACCCTTAAAAAGTTGTTTCACAGATGCCTTTTGGTGCCACATCGTGATTTCCTGATTCTGTAAATCCTGCATTTCATTTTCTATAGCAAACTCCACCATTTGAGTCCCTTCATTAAAGGGGTCCTGCTCCAGTTCAGTCTGAATATCTTCCATCCTTTTATTCAGCACAACCAGTTTCTCCTTGTTAGGCCAAAACTCATTCTTGTGCCACTCTTTCAGAAAAGCTTTTAATCTTTTCAACTTTCTCACCACCAGACTGATAGGTCCAGTTGTGATAGGGATATCCCAATTCTGCTTCACCACCTCCATAAACTGTGCATGCTCCACCCAAATGGTTCTGAATCTGAATGGAATATTTGATGGTTTGGGAATAGTGTTCGACCACCCCACAACAGGTGAGTGATCAGAGAATTTCCTGGTTAGCACCTTGCTTTTCCACACATCAAATTTTCTAACCCAAGAAAGGTTAGCCAAAAATCTGTCTAGCTTAGCATAGATCCTTCTTACACCCTTTCTTTTATTACACCAAGTGAACTTTTTCCCCAAAGTTGTGGTATCCAATAACTCATTGGTACAAACAAAGTCTGAGAATTCCTTCATAGATGTTCCATTAGCATTATTCCCACCCTTCTTCTCTTCCATCGCGAAGACAGCATTAAAGTCACCACAGATAATCCAAGGAACAGAATTGCTACCATTTCTACTCAAGACATCCCACAAACCTCTCCTTTGGGGGTAGAAAGATTTGGCATGGACAAAAGAAATAATAGAACCATCCACCTGCATTGTAATTTGTTGCGTGTCTTTACTCAGAACTAACACAATTTTCCCTTTCTTCCAAAAAACCCAGATATTTGCAAGCCTTTCTTCAGAATGATTATGGGCAAAGTTAACATCAAAACCAACTATTTCTATCAAGTCCCTTCTCACATCACATGGATGAATCAAAGGTTCCACCAGACACAAAAAATCAGGATTAAAACTGCTAACAATATCTTCTAAATATACTAAGGCTTTAGATTTTTTTGCACCTCTAATATTCCAGAAAATAATCGCCATATTATTTAAATAAAAGAAATAGATTCTTACTGAGAGGAAGGTGCTGCTCTTTCAGCAGCTGTGTTTCGAGCTTTCTCTTTCCAATTAGTTTTCTTCCTCTTTCTTCCTCGTTGGACTGTCCATTCACCTTCTTCCTGCTCAACCTGTATAGCCCAGGGAACTTTTTGGAGAATGTCATCAGCCTCCTGTATCACTTGGACAGAATTCAGGTTTCTACTTCCAGTATTGTCAGCAGTTCTTGGAGTTTGCACTCTTCCACCAGGCAATAGTGTGTCAACAACTCTCACTATGGAGCCTCCACAGTGGGTTTGACCATCTATTTGTACTGGGACTGGTGTGTTCCCATTTCTGCCAGCTGAGCTACTTCTGCTAGCATCTGTAGTTGGAGTTTCAATCACTCTTTCCACCGAAGAACCACCACCTCCCCCAGATCCAGGCGTTATAGCTATTACTTCAATCATGTTGTTGTTTCTATCACTTTGAGTTGGAGGCTCCCTCATTGGGCTTCCAGTATCATTCGGATTTTTTTCCATTGAAGTTGACTCAGGGCCTCCTTCCTTTGGATTGTCTTGAAGCACAACTTCTACACCTTCATCTTCCTCTTCTTCTATATCTTCTTCTTCTTCTTCTGCAATTACTACCCCTTTCCCTTTACCATCAGTGTCTTTTGCAGCTGCTTTTTTCTTATTTTTATTTTTTTTCTTCCTTTTCACAGCCTCCACCTTCTCAGATGCATTTTTATCTTCTTTCCTCAAATTGCCTAATATCTTACATTCAACCATCATGCGCCCGATTAACTTGCAATGGTTGCAGAATTTCGGTAGCCTATCCACGAGAACCTCCTGCATAAAACCCTTACCTCCTTCCACCTCCACCAAAATTTATTTGGCTAAGTCAATCTCAATGAGCACACTAGCAAAAAAACCAAAGTCTCTGTTTGTTGTATGCCTATCAATACCAATAGGAGCTCCCAAAGTCTTCCCAATCGACATGAGTATTTCATAATCCCAAAACTGTTGTTTAAGTTTAGGAAACTTAACCCAAACCATGGCCTGAGAAGATCTCTGCTCGTCTGGGTCGAATTCTGGATCCCACTTCGTTAGCCTTAGAGTTTGACCACCAAATTTCCATGGTCCTCCTCCCCATATCTTCAAGAAATCCTATTCACATGTTAACCTAATCATAAAAAAACCTCTTCCAAGGGGAAATATCTTCCAATCTCCTTTTGGCTGCCATGAGTTAGCAGCCATACTTCTTACATCCTCCACTTTAATGTTATGAAAATCCAACCTTCCAATTAAGCTAAAGTTGCAGTAGTTTAAGCCTCTTTCCACAGCATTCTTTGAGATCTTAATTGACGGGATATTTCCCCTCATGCTAGGAACCGGTAAATCATTAATATTTACCTCCATCTGCATATCTCCTTTAACTTTGTCTGCAAAAGACATAATCTTCCCATTTCCACTATTAGAAAAAAAATTTCATTGCATCATTAGTCTTCAAAGGTGGTTTAGAACAAGTTTCTCCACCAAAGAAAAACTGTTGTTGCCTTCCCACACCAAAACCAAAGATCGATTCCACCATGAATCACTTCAAAAACTCAATCTAGATCTGAAAATTACCTTAAAAAGAAAGTAAAAACCAAAGAACATGAAGAAGCTTTTCTATCGACCCAAAATTACCTAAAAAAGGTAAAAATAAGTGATAAGAAAAGAAACTAAGAAACTTCTAGAGAGAAGTGGACTTTCTCTCACTAGAATAACTCTCTCACGGACAAATCAATATCCTTCTCCCATACTCCCCCAAAGCCCTAAAAACGCAAGATTTTGGCTAGGGTACTTAAAATATGTTTAGGGTTTGAGGGTTTCAAGATCAGGGTTGCGGTTAAGGTTGGGCATACGTCCCTAGGTGGGTTTATGTAGAAAAATTAAGAAAACGGCGCAAAACATGTATTCTTTATATATAAAATAACCTAAAGCTCTAAACAAAAACCAAGATTTTGGCTAGGGTACTTAAAATATGTTTAGGGTTTTAGGTTTAAAGTTTAGGGTTGCGGTTAAGGTTGAGAATAACTTGCTAGTTGGGCTTGTGTTGTAAAATTGAGAAAATGGCGCAAAACATGTATTTTTGATATATAAAATAACCCAAAGCTCTAAAAAACCCCAAGCTTTTGGCTAGGGTACTTAAAAAAAATGTTTAGGGTTTTAGGGTTTAATGTTTTGGTTTGCGAATAGGGTTGAGAATACTTCCCTAGGTGGGGTTATGTTGTAAAATTGAGAAAATGGCGCAAAACATGTATTTTTTATATATAAAATAGCCCAAAGCACTAAAAAAACCAAAGATTTTGGCTAGGGTACTTAAAATATGTTTAGGGTTTTAGGGTTTAAAGTTTAGGGTTGCGATTAAGGCTGGGAATACTTCCCTAGGTGGGCTTATGTTGTACAATTGAGAAAATGGCGCAAAACATGTATTTTTGATATATAAAATAGCCCAAAGATCCAAAATACCCAAAATTTTGGCTAGGGTACTTAAAATATGTTTTGAGTTTTAGGGTTTAAATTTTAGGGTTGCGGTTATGGTTGGGCATACTTCCCTAGGTGGGCTTATGTTGTAAAATAGAGAATGTTCGTCCATTTCCAAATTCGGACCGAAAACCGATTAAATGCCGACCGGACGGACGGACATAAACCTCATTTTTACGGACGAAACGTTGTTTTTCCGCCTTAGAACGCCACGAGTTAAGCAATGGAGTGGCTAGTCTCTTAGGTGTATCGTTTTCCATATGAAAACATGTGTGTTTCGTCCAATTATAAGTTCGGAACAAAACTCGAGTACATACCAAGCCGAATGTCCGGACAAAACCCCGTTCCCATCGTCCAAATGTTTTATATTGGCCTTAAAACGTCCAGACTAAGTCTTGTTGATCTTGAGGTTTTAGATTCCAAAACAAGTGAGTTTCGTCCATTTCCATGTTCGGACCAAAAATCGAGTAAATGTCGACCGAACAGACGGACATAAACCTCGTTTCTATGGACGGAGCGTTGTTTTTGCACCTTAGAAAGCCCTGAGTTAAACAATGGAATGGCTAGCCTCTTAGGTGTATCGTCTTCCATACGAAAACATGTGTGTTTCATCCACTTATAAGTCCGGAACAAAAATCGAGAACATACCAAGCCTAATGTCTGGACAACACCCCGTTCCCATGGTCCAAATGTTCTATATTGGCCTTAAAACCTCCCGGCTAAGCCTTGTTGATCTTGAGCTATTAGATTCCAAAACAAATGAGTTTCGTCCATTTCCAAGTTCGGACCGAAAACCGATTAAATGCCGACCGAACGGACGGACATAAACCTCATTTTTTATGGACGGAACGTTGTTCTTCCGCTTTAGAACGCCACGAGTTAAGCAATGGAGTGGCTAGTCTCTTAGGTGTATCGTTTTCCATGCTAAAAAATGTGTGTTTCGTCCACTTATAAGTTCGGAACAAAAATCGAGTACATACCAAACCGAATGTCCGGACAAAACCCCGTTCCCATGGTCCAAATGTTCTATATTGGCCTTTAAACGTCCCAGCTATGCCTGGTCGATCTTGAGCTTTTAGATTCCAAAACAAGTGAGTTTCGTCCATTTCCAAGTTCGGACCGAAAACCGAGTAAATGTCGAAGGAACGGACAGACATAAACCTCGTTTTTACGGACGAAACGTTATTTTTTCGTCTTAGAACGCCCCGAGTTAAGCAAAGGAGTGGCTATTCTCTTAGGTGTATTGTTTTCCATGCGAAAACATGTGTGTTTCGTCCACTTATAAGTTCGGAAGAAAAATCGGGTACATACCAAGCCGAATGTCCGGACAAAACCCCGTTCCCATGGTCTTAATGTTCTGAATTAGCCTTAAAACGTCCCGGCTAAGCCTTGTCGATCTTGAGCTTTTAGATTCCAAAACAAGTGAGTTTCGTCCATTTCCAAGTTCGGACCGAAAACCAAGTAAATGTCGGCCGAACGGACGGACATAAATCTCGTTTTTACAGACAGAATGTATTTTTTTCGTCTTAGAACGCCTCGAGTTAAGCAATGGAGTGGCTAGTCTCTTAGGTGTATCGTTTTCCATCTGAAAAAATGTGTGTTTCGTCCAAAGTTCCGAACAAAAATCGATTACGTACCAAGCCGAATGTCCGGACAAAACCCCGTTCCCATGGTCCAAATGTTCTATATTGGCCTTTAAACGTCCCGGCTAAGCCTGGTTGATCTTGAGCTTTTAGATTCCAAAACAAGTGAGTTTCGTCCATTTCCAAGTTTGGACCGAAAACCGAGTAAATGCCGACGGAACGGACAGACATAAACCTCGTTTTTACGGGCGAAATGTTGTTTCTTCGCCTTAGAACGCCCCGAGTTAAGCAAAGGAGTGGCTATTCTCTTAGGTGTATTGTTTTCCATGCGAAAACATGTGTGTTTCGTCCACTTATAAGTTCGGAAGAAAAATCGAGTACATACCAAGCCGAATGTCCGTACAAAACCCCGTTCCCATGGTCCAAATGTTCTGAATTACCCTTAAAACGTCCCAGCTAAGCCTTGTCGATCTTGAGCATTTAGATTCCAAAACAAGTGAGTTTCGTCCATTTCCAAGTTCGGACCGAAAACCGAGTAAATGCCGACTGAACGGACGGACATAAACCTCGTTTTTACTGACAGAATGTATTTTTTTCGTCTTAGAACGCCCCGAGTTAATCAATGGAGTGGCTAGTCTCTTAGGTGTATCGTTTTCCATGCGAAAACATGTGTGTTTCATCCACTTATAAGTTCGGGACAAAAATTGAGCACATACCTAGCCGAATGTCCGGACAAAACCCCGTTCCCATGGTCCAAATGTTCTATATTGGCCTTAAAACCTCCCGGCTAAGCCTTGTCGATCTTGAGCTATTAGATTCCAAAAAAATGAGTTTCGTCCATTTCTTAGTACGGACCGAAAACAGATTAAATGCCGACCGAACGGACGGACATAAACCTCATTTTTACGGAAGGAACGTTGTTTTTTCGCCTTTGAACGCCCCGAGTTAAGCAATGGAGTGGCTAGTCTCTTAGGTATATCGTTTTCCTTGCGAAAACATGTGTGTTTCGTCCACTTATAAATTAGGAACAAAAATCGAGTACATACCAAGCCGAATGTCCGGACAAAACCCCGTTCCCATCGTCCAAATGTTTTATATTGGCCTTAAAACGTCCAGACTAAGCCTTGTCTATCTTGAGGTTTTAGATTCCAAAGCAAGTGAGTTTCGTCCATTTCCATGTTCGGACAAAAAATCGAGTAAATGTCGACCGAACAGACGGACATAAACCTCGTTTCTATGGACGGGGCATTATTTTTTCGCCTTAGAAAGCTCCGAGTTAAGCAATGGAATGGCTAGCCTCTTAGGTGTATCGTCTTCCAAACGAAAACAAGTGTGTTTCATCCACTTATAAGTCCGGAACAAAAATCGAGAACATACCAGGCCTAATGTCTGGACAAAACCCCGTACCCATGGTCCAAATGTTCTAGATTGGCCTTAAAACCTCCCGGCTAAGCCTTGTCGATCTTGAGCTATTAGATTCCAAAACAAATAAGTTTCGTCCATTTCCAAGTTCGGACCGTAAACTGATTAAATGTCGACCGAACGGACGGACATAAACCTCATTTTTACGGAGGGAACGTTGTTTTTCCGATTTAGAACGCCACGAGTTAAGCAATGGAGTGGCTAGTGTCTTAGGTGTATCGTTTTCCATGCGAAAAAATGTGTGTTTCGTCCACTTATAAGTTCGGAACAAAAATCGAGTACATACCAAACTAAATGTCCGGACAAAACACCGTTCCCATGGTCCAAATGTTCTATATTGGCCTTTAAACGTCCCGCTAAGCCTGGTCGATCTTGAGCTTTTAGATTCCAAAACAAGTGAGTTTCGTCCATTTCCAAGTTCGGACAAAAAACCGAGTAAATGTCGACGGAACGGACAGACAAAAACCTCGTTTTTACGGACGAAACGTTGTTTTTTCATCTTAGAACGCCCCGAGTTAAGCAAAGGAGTGGCTATTCTCTTAGGTGTATTGTTTTCCATGCGAAAACATGTGTGTTTCGTCCACTTATAAGTTCGGAAGAAAAATCGGGTACATACCAAGCCGAATGTCCGGACAAAACCCCGTTCCCATTGTATTAATGTTCTGAATTAGCCTTAAAACGTCCCGGCTAAGCCTTGTCGATCTTGAGCTTTTAGATTCCAAAACAAGTGAGTTTCGTCCATTTCCAAGTTCGGACCGAAAACTGAGTAAATGTCGGCCGAACGGACGGACATAAATCTCGTTTTTACAGACAGAATGTATTTTTTTCGCCTTAGAACGCCCCGAGTTAAGCAAAGGAGTGGCTATTCTCTTAGGTGTATTGTTTTCCATGCGAAAACATGTGTGTTTCGTCCACTTATAAGTTCGGAAGAAAAATCGAGTACATACCAAGCCGAATGTCCGTACAAAACCCCGTTCCCAAGGTCCAAATGTTCTGAATTAGCCTTAAAACGTCCCAGCTAAGCCTTGTCGATCTTGAGCTTTTAGATTCCAAAACAAGTGAGTTTCGCAAATTTCCAAGTTCGGACCGAAAACCGAGTAAATGCCGACCGAACGGACGGACATAAACCTCGTTTTTACTGACAAAATGTATATTTTTCGTCTTAGAACGCCCCGAGTTAAGCAATGGAGTGGCTAGTTTCTTAGGTGTATCGTTTTCCATGCGAAAACATGTGTGTTTCATCCACTTCTAAGTCCGGAACAAAAATCGAGTACATACCTAGCCAAATGTCCGGACAAAACCCCGTTCCCATGGTCCAAATGTTCTATATTGGCCTTAAAACATCCCGGCTAAGCCTTGTCGATCTTGAGCTATTAGATTCCAAAACAAATGAGTTTCGTCCATTTCCAAGTTCGGACCGAAAACCGATTAAATGCCGACCGAACGGACGGACATAAACCTCATTTTTACGGACGGGACGTTGTTTTTCCGCTTTAGAACGCCACGAGTTAAGCAATGGAGTGGCTAGTCTCTTAGGTGTATCGTTTTATATGCGAAAAAATGTGTGTTTCGTCCACTTATAGGTTCGGAACAAAAATCGAGTACATACCAAACCGAATGTCCGGACAAAACCCCGTTCCCATGGTCCAAATGTTCTATATTGGCCTTTAAACGTCCAAGCTATGCCTGGTCGATCTTGAGCTTTTAGATTCCAAAACAAGTGAGTTTCGTCCATTTCCAAGTTCGGACCGAAAACCGAGTAAATGTCGAAGGAACGGACAGACATAAACCTTGTTTTTACGGACGAAACGTTATTTTTTCGTCTTAGAACGCCCCGAGTTAAGCAAAGGAGTGGCTATTCTCTTAGGTGTATTGTTTTCCATGCGAAAACATGTGTGTTTCGTCCACTTATAAGTTCGGAAGAAAAATCGGGTACATACAAAGTCGAATGTCCGGACAAAACCCCGTTCCCATGGTCTTAATGTTCTGAATTAGCCTTAAAACGTCCCGGCTAAGCGTTGTCGATCTTGAGCTATTAGATTCCGAAACAAATGAGTTTCGTGCATTTCCAAGTTCGGACCGAAAACCGATTAAATGCCGACCGAACGGACGGATATAAACCTCGTTTTTACGGACGAAACTTTGTTTTTCCGCCTTAGAACGCCCCGAGTTAAGTAATGGAGTGGCTAGTTTCTTAGGTGTATCGTTTTCCATGCGAAAACATGTGTGTTTCGTCCACTTATAAGTTCTGAACAAAATCGAATACATACCAAGCCGAATGTCCGGACAAAACCCCGTTCCCAGACGGAAAAACAAAACATGTGAGTTTCTCGTTTTCACAGACGGAACGTTGTTTTTTCACCTTAGAACGCCGCGAGTTAAGTAATGGAGGGCTAGTCTCTTAGGTGTATCGTTTTCCATTCGAAAACATGTGTGTTTCGTATACTTAAAACTTCTGAACAAAATCGAGTACATACCAAGCCGAATCTCCGGACAAAACCCAATTCCCATGGTTGCAATGTTCTATATTGGCCTTAAAACGTCCCAGCTAAGCCTTGTCGATCTTGAGCTTTTAGATTCCAAAACAAGTGAGTTTCGTCCATTTCCAAGTTCGGACCGAAAACCGAGTAAATGCCGACCGAACGGACGGACATAAACCTCATTTTTACGGACGGAACGTTGTTTTTTCACCTTAGAACTCCCCGAGTTAAGTAATGGAGTGGCTAGTCTCTTAGGTGTATCGTTTTCCATGAGAAAACATGTGTGTTTCGTCCACTTATAAGTTCAAGACAAAAATCGAGTACATACCAAGCCGAATGTCCGGACAAAACCACGTTCCCATGGTCTAAATGTTCTATATTGGCCTTAAAACGTCCCGGCTAAGCCTTGTCGATCTTGAGCTTTTGGATTCCAAAACAAGTGAGTTTCGTCCATTTCCAAGTTCTGACCGAAAATCAAGTAAATGCCGACCGAACAGTCGGACATAAACCTTGTTTTCACGTACGGAACGTTGTTTATTCGCCCTAGAACGCCCCGAGTTAAGCAATGGATTGGCTAGTCTCTTAGGTGTATCGTTTTCCATGGGAAAACATGTGTGTTTCGTCCACTTATAATTCCGGAAAAAAATCGAGTACATACCAAGCCGAATGTCCTGACAAAACCGTGTTCCCATTTGCTTTAAAACATCCCGGCTAAGCCTTGTCGATCTTGAGGTTTTAGATTCCAAAACAAGTGAGTTTCGTCCATTTCCAAGTTCGGACAAAAAACCGAGTAAATGCTGACCGAACGGACGGATATAAATCTCGTTTTTACAGACTGAACGTTGTTTTTTCACCTTAGAACTCCCCGAGTTAAGTAATGGAGTGGCAAGTCTCGTAGGTGTATCGTTTTCCATGCGAAAACATGTGTGTTTCGTCCACTTATAACTTCTGAACAAAATCGAATACATACCAAGCCGAATGTTCGGACAAAACCCCGTTCCCATGGTCCAAATGTTCTATATTGGCCTTAAAACGTCCCGGCTAAGTCTTGTCGATCTTGAGGTTTTAGATTCCAAAACAAGTGAGTTTCGTCCATTTCCAAGTTCGGACCGAAAACCGAGTAAATGCCGATCGAATGGATGGACATAAACCTCATTTTTACAGACGGAACGTTGTTTTTTCACCTTAGAACGCCGCGAGTTAAGTAATGGAGGGTTAGTCTCTTAGGTGTATCGTTTTCCATGCGAAAACATGTGTGTTTCGTACACTTATAAGTTCTGAACAAAATCGAGTACATACCAAGCAGAATGTCCGGACCCCGTTCTCATGGTCCAAATGTTCTATATTGGCCTTTAAACGTCCTGGCTATGCCTTGTCGATCTTGAGGTTTTTTATTCCAAAACAAGTAAGTTTCGTCCATTTCCAAGTTCGGACCGAAAACCGAGTAAATGCCGACCGAACGAATGGACATAAATCTCGTTTTTACGGACGAAACGTTGTTTTTCACCTTAGAACGCCCCGAGTTAAGTAATCTAGTGCCTAGTCTCTTAGATGTATCGTTTTCCATGCGAAAACATGTGTGTTTCGTCCACTTATAAGTTCAGAACAAAAATCTAGTACATACCAAGCCAAATGTTCGGACAAAACCCCATTCCCATGGTCCAAATGTTCTATATTGGCCTTAAAACGTCCCGGCTAAGCCTTGTCGATCTTGAGCTTTTAGATTCCAAAACAAGTGAGTTTCGTCCATTTCCAGGTTCAGACAAAAGACCGAGTAAATGCAGATCGAACGGATGGACATAAATCTTATTTTTAAGAAAGGAATGTTGTTTTTTCACCTTAGAACTACGCGAGTTAAGTAATGGAGTGGAACGTCTCTTAGGTGTATCGTTTTCCATGGGAAAACATGTGTTTCGTCCACTTATAACTTCTGAACAAAATCGAGTACATACCAAGCCGAATGTCCGGACAAAACCACGTTCCCATGGTCCAAATGTTCTATATTGGCCTTAAAATGTCCCGGCTAAGCCTTGTCGATCTTGAGCTTTTAGATTCCAAAACAAGTGAGTATCGTCCATTTCCATGTTCGGACCGAACACCGAGTAAATGCCGATCGAACGGTCGGACATAAATCTCGTTTTTACGGACGGAACGTTGTTTTTTCGCCTTAGAACACCCCGAGTTAAGCAATGGATTGGCTAGTCTCTTAGGTGTATCGTTTTCCATGGGAAAACATGTGTGTTTCGTCCACTATAAGTCCAGAAAAAAATCGAGTACATACCAAGCCGAATGTCCTGGCAAAACCGTGTTCCCATGGTCCAAATGTTCTATACTGGCCTTAAAACATCCCGTCTAACCCTTGTCGATCTTGAGGTTTTAGATTCCAAAACAAGTGAGTTTCGTCCATTTCCAAGTTCGGACAAAAAACCGAGTAAATGCCGACCGAATGGACGGTCATAAATCTAGTTTTTACAGACGGAACGTTGTTTTTTCTCTTTAGAACGCCCCGAGTTAAGTAATAGAGTGGCTAGTCTCGTAGGTGTATCGTTTTCCATCCGAAAACATGTGTGTCTCGTCCAATTATAACTTCTGAACAAAATCGAGTACATACCATGCCGAATGTCCGGACAAAACCCCGTTCCCATGGTCCAAATGTTCTATATTGGCCTTAAAACGTCCCGGCTAAGCCTTGTCGATCTTGAGCTTTTAGATTCCAAAACAAGTGAGTTTCGTCCATTTCCAAGTTTGGACCGAACACCGAGTAAATGCCGACCGAGCGGTCGGACATAAACCTCGTTTTTAGGGAGGGAACGTTGTTTTTTCGCCTTAGAACGCCCTGAGTTAAGCAATGGATTGGCTAGTCTCTTAGGTGTATCGTTTTCCATGGGAAAACATGTGTGTTTCGTCCACTTATAAGTCCGGAAAAAAATCGAGTACATACCAAGCTGAATGTCCGGACAAAACCGTGTTCCCATGGTCCAAATGTTCTATATTTGCCTTAAAATATCCTGGCTAAGCCTTGTCGATCTTGAGGTTTTAGATTCCAAAACATGTGAGTTTCGTCCATTTCCAAGTTCGAACAAAAACCCGAGTAAATGCCGACCGAATGGACGGTCATAAATCTAGTTTTTACAGACTGAACGTTGTTTTTTCACTTTAGAACGCCCCGAGTTAAGTAATAGAGTGGCTAGTCTCTTAGGTGTATCGTTTTCCATGCGAAAACATGTGTGTTTCGTCCACTTATAAGTTCTGAACAAAATCGAGGACATACCAAGCCGAATGTCCGGACAAAACCCCGTTCTCGTGGTCCAAATGTTCTATATTGGCCTTTAAACGTCCCGGCTAAGGCTTGTCGATCTTGAGGTCTTAGATTCGAAAACAAGCGAGTTTCGTCCATTTCCAAGTTCGGACCGAAAACCAAGTAAATGCCGACTGAATGGACGGACATAAATCTCTTTTACACAGACGGAACGTTGTTTTTTCACCTTAGAACGCCGCGAGTTAAGTAATGGAGGGCTAATCTCTTAGGTGTATCGTTTTCCATTCGAAAACACGTGTGTTTCGTACACTTAAAACTTCCGAACAAAATCGAGTACATACCAAGCCGAATGTCCGGACAAAACCCGATTCCCATGGTTGCAATGTTCTAAATTGGCCTTAAAATGTCCCGACTAAGCCTTGTCGATCTTGAGCTTTTAGATTCCAAAACAAGTGAGTTTCGTCCATTTCCAAGTTCGGACCGAAAACCGAGTAAATGCCGACTGAACGGACGGACATAAACCTCATTTTTACGGACGGAACGTTGTTTTTTCACCTTAGAACGCCCCGAGTTAAGTAATGGAGTGGCTAGTCTCTTAGGTGTATCGTTTTCCATGCGAAAACATGTGTGTTTCGTCCACTTATAAGTTCGGAACAAAAATCGAGTACATACCAAGCCGAATGTCCGGACAAAACCACGTTCGCATGGTCCAAATGTTCTATATTGGCCATAAAACGTCCCGGCTAAGCCTTGTCGATCTTGAGCTTTTAGATTCCATAACAAGTGAGTTTCGTCCATTTCCAAGTTCGGACCGAACACCGAGTAAATGTCGACCAAACGGACTGACATAAACCTCGTTTTTACGGACGGAACGTTGTTTTTTCGCCTTAGAACGCCCCGAGTTAAGCAATGGAGTGGCTAGTCTCTTAGGTGTATCGTTTTCTATGCGAAAACATGTATGTTTCGTCCACTTATAAGTTCGGAACAAAAATCGAGTACATACCAAGCCGAATGTCCGGACAAAACCACGTTCCCTTGGTCCAAATGTTCTATATTGGCCTTAAAATGTCCTGGCTAAGCCTTGTCGATATTGAGCTTTTAGATTCCAAAAGAAGTGAGTTTTGTCCATTTCCAAGTTCGGACCGAACACCGAGTAAATGCCGACCGAACGGACGGACATAAACCTCATTTTTACGGACGGAACGTTGTTTTTCGTTGCGTTAAGTAATGGAGTGGCTAGTCTCTTAGGTGTATCGTTTTCCATGGGAAAACATGTGTGTTTTGTCCACTTATAAGTTCGGAACAAAATCGAGTACATACCAAGCCGAATGTCCGCACAAAACCGCGTTCCCATGTTCCAAATGTTCTATATTGGCCTTCAAACATCCCGGTTAAGCGTTGTCGATCTTGAAGTTTTAGATTCCAAAACAAGTGAGTTTCGTCCATTTCCAAGTTCGGACAAAAAATCGAGTAAATACCGACCGAACGGACGGACATAAATCTCGTTTTTACCGACTGAACGTTGTTTTTTCACCTTAGAACTCCCCGAGTAAAGTAATGGAGTGGCTAGTCTCTTAGGTGTATCGTTTTTCATGCGAAACCATGTGTGTTTCGTCCACTTATAAGTTCGCGAGTACATACCAAGCCGAATGTCCGGACAAAACCGCGTTCCCATGGTCCAAATGTTCTATATTGGCCTTAAAACATCCCGGTTAAGCCTTGTCGATCTTGAGGTTTTAGATTCCAAAACAAGTGAGTTTCGTCCATTTCCAAGTCCGGACAAAAAACCGAGTAAATGCCGATCGAGGACATACCAAGCCGAATGTCCGGACAAAACCCCGTTCCCATTGTCCAAATATTCTATATTGGCCTTTAAATGTCCCAGCTAAGCCTTGTCGATCTTGAGGTTTTAGATTCTAAAACAAGTGAGTTTCGTCCATTTCCAAGTTCAGACAAAAAACCGTGTAAATGTCGACAGAACGGACGTACATAAATCTTGTTTTTACGGACGGAACGTTGTTCTTTCTCCTTAGAACGACCCGAGTTAAGTAATGGAGTGGCTAGTCTGTTAGGTGTATCGTTTTCCATGTCAAATAAACATGTGTGTTTTGTCCACTTATAAGTTCGGAACAAAAATCGAGTACATACCAAGCCGAATGTCCGGACAAACCCCGTTCCCATGGTCCAAATGTTCTATATTGGCCATAAAACGTCCCGGCTAAGCCTTGTCGATCTTGAGCTTTTAGATTCCAAAACAAGTGAGTTTCGTCCATTTACAAGCTCGGTTCGAACACTTAGGAAATGCCGACCGAACGGACGGACATAAACGTTGTTTTTTCACCTTAGAACTCCCCGACTTAAGTAATGGAGTGGCTAGTCCCTTAGGTGTATCGTTTTCCATGCGAAAACATGTGTGTTTCGTCCACTTATAAGTTCGCGAGTACATACCAAGCCGAATGTCCGGACAAAACCGCGTTCCCATGGTCCAAATGTTCTATATTGGCCTTAAAACATCCCGGTTAAGCCTTGTCGATCTTGAGGTTTTAGATTCCAAAACAAGTGAGTTTCGTCCATTTCCTAGTTCGGACAAAAAACCGAGTAAATGCCGACCGAATGGACGGTCATAAATCTCGTTTTTACTGACGGAACGTGATTTTTTCACCTTAGAACTCCCCGAGTTAAGTAATGGAGTGGCTAGTCTCTTAGGTGTATCGTTTTCCATGCGAGAACATGTGTGTTTCGTCCACTTATAAGTTCGCGAGTACATACCAAGCCGAATGTCCGGACAACACCGCGTTTCCATGGTCCAAATGTTCTATATTGGCCTTAAAACGTCCCCGCTAAGCCTTGTCGATCTTGAGGTTTTAAATTCCAAAACAAGTGAGTTTCGTCCATTCCAAAGTTCGGACAAAAAAGCGAGTAAATGCCGACCGAACGGACGGACATAAATCTCGTTTTTACCGACGGAACGTTGTTTTTTCACCTTAGAACTCCCCGAGTAAAGTAATTGAGTGGCTAGTCTCTTAGGTGTATCGTTTTCCATGCGAAAACATGTGTGTTTCATCCACTTATAAGTTCGCGAGCACATACCAAGCCGAATGTCCGGACAAAACCGCGTTCCCATGGTCCAAATGTTCTATATTGGCCTTAAAACATCCCGGTTAAGCCTTGTCGATCTTGAGGTTTTAGATTCCAAAAAAAGTGAGTTTCGTCCATTTTCAAGTTCGGACAAAAAACCGAGTAAATGCCGTATCGAGGAAATACCAAAGCCGAATGTCCGGACCAAAACCCCTGTTCCCATTGTCCTAAATGTTCTATATTTGCCTCTTAAACTGTCCCAGACTAAGCCTTGTCGAATCTGTTGAGGTCTTTAGATTCCAAAACTAGCGAGTTTCGGTGCCATTTCCTACAGTTCCCGGACCGAAAACCGAGTAAATTGCCGACCGATACTGGACAGACATCAATTCTCGTTTTCACCGGAATGGAACGTTGTTTTTTCACCCTTAGAACCCCGCGAGTTAAGTAATGGAGGGCTAGTCTCTTAGGTGTATCGTTTTTCATGCGAAAACATGTGTGTTTCGTACACTTATAACTTCTGAACAAAATCGAGTACATACCAAGCCGAATGTCTGGACAAAACCCGATTCCCATGGTCCCAATGTTCGATATTGGCCTTAAAACGTCCCCGCTAAGCCTTGTCGATCTTGAGGTTTTAGATTCCAAAACAATTGAGTTTCGTCCATTTCCAAGTTCGGACCTAAAAACCGAGTAAATGCCGACCGAACGGACGGACATAAATCTCGTTTTTACGGACGGAACGTTGTTTTTTCACCTTAGAACGCCCCGAGTTAAGTAATGGAGTGGCTAGTCTCTTAGGTGTATCGTTTTCCATGCGAAAACATGTGTGTTTCGTCCACTTATAAGTTCGGAACAAAAATCGAGTACATACCAAGCCGAATGTCCGGACAAAACCCCGTTCCCATGGTCCAAATGTTCTATATTGGCCTTAAAACGTCCCGGCTAAGCCTTGTCGATCTTGAGGTTTTAGATTCCAAAACAAGTGAGTTTCGTCCATTTCCAAGTTCGAACCGAAAACCGAGTAAATGCCGACCGAACGGACGGACATCAATCTCGTTTTTACGGACGGAACGTTGTTTTTTCACCTCAGAACGCCCCGAGTTAAGTAATGGAGTGGCTAGTCTCTTAGGTGTATCGTTTTCCATGCGAAAACATGTGTGTTTCGTCCACTTATAAGTTCGGAACAAAAATCGAGTACATACCAAGCCGAATGTCCGGACAAAACCCCGTTCCCATGGTCCAAATGTTCTATATTGGCCTTAAAACGTCCCGGCTAAGCCTTGTCGATCTTGAGGTTTTAGATTCCAAAACAAGTGAGTTTCGTCCATTTCCAAGTTCAGACAAAAAACCGAGTAAATGCCGACCGAACGGACGGACATAATCTCGTTTTTACGGACGGAACGTTGTTTTTTCACCTTAGAACTCCCCGAGTTAAGTAATGGAGTGGCTAGTCTCTTAGGTGTATCGTTTTCCATGCGAAAACATGTGTGTTTCGTCCACTTATAAGTTCGGAACAAAAATCGAGTACATACCAAGCCGAATGTCCGGACAAAACCCCGTTCCCATGGTCCAAATGTTCTATATTGGCCTTAAAACGTCCCGGCTAAGCCTTGTCGATCTTGAGGTTTTAGATTCCAAAACAAGTGAGTTTCGTCCATTTCCAAGTTCGGACAAAAAACCGAGTAAATGCCGACCGAACGGACGGACATAAATCTCGTTTTTACGGACGGAACGTTGTTTTTTCACCTTAGAACGCCCCGAGTTAAGTAATGGAGTGGCTAGTCTCTTAGGTGTATCGTTTTCCATGCGAAAACATGTGTGTTTCGTCCACTTATAAGTTCGGAACAAAAATCGAGTACATACCAAGCCGAATGTCCGGACAAAACCCCGTTCCCATGGTCCAAATGTTCTATATTGGCCTTAAAACGTCCCGGCTAAGCCTTGTCGATCTTGAGGTTTTAGATTCCAAAACAAGTGAGTTTCGTCCATTTCCAAGTTCGGAACGAAAAACCGAGTAAATGCCGACCGAACGGACGGACATAAATCTCGTTTTTACGGACGGAACGTTGTTTTTTCACCTCAGAACGCCCCGAGTTAAGTAATGGAGTGGCTAGTCTCTTAGGTGTATCGTTTTCCATGCGAAAACATGTGTGTTTCGTCCACTTATAAGTTCGGAACAAAAATCGAGTACATACCAAGCCGAATGTCCGGACAAAACCCCGTTCCCATGGTTCCAAATGTTCTATATAGGCCTTAAACGTCCCGGCTAAGCCTTGTCGATCTTGAGGCTTTAGATTCCAAAACAAGTGAGTTTCGTCCATTTCCAAGTTCGGACCAAAAACAGAGTAAATGCCGACCGAACGGACGGACATCAATCTCGTTTTTACTGACGGAACGTTGTTTTTTCACCTCAGAACTCCCGAGTTAAGTAATGGAGTGGCTAGTCTCTTAGGTGTATCGTTTTCCATGCGAAAACATGTGTGTTTCGTCCACTTATAAGTTCGGAACAAAAATCGAGTACATACCAAGCCGAATGTCCGGACAAAACCCCGTTCCCATGGTCCAAATGTTCTATATTGGCCTTAAACGTCCCGGCTAAGCCTTGTCGATCTTGAGGTTTTAGATTCCAAAACAAGTGAGTTTCGTCCATTTCCAAGTTCGACAAAAACCGAGTAAATGCCGACCGAACGGACGGAACATAATCTCGTTTTTACTGACGGAACGTTGTTTTTTCACCTCAGAACGCCCCGAGTTAAGTAATGGAGTGGCTAGTCTCTTAGGTGTATCGTTTTCCATGCGAAAACATGTGTGTTTCGTCCACTTATAAGTTCGGAACAAAAATCGAGTACATACCAAGCCGAATGTCCGGACAAAAACCCCGTTCCCATGGTCCAATGTTCTATATTGGCCTTAAAACGTCCCGGCTAAGCCTTGTCGATCTTGAGGTTTTAGATTCCAAAACAAGTGAGTTTCGTCCATTTCCAAGTTCGGACAAAAAACCGAGTAAATGCCGACCGAACGGACGGACATAAACCTCGTTTTTACGGACGGAACGTTGTTTTTTCGCCTTAGAACGCCCCGAGTTAAGTAATGGAGTGGCTAGTCTCTTAGGTGTATCGTTTTCCATGCGAAAACATGTGTGTTTCGTCCACTTATAAGTTCGGAACAAAAATCGAGTACATACCAAGCCGAATGTCCGGACAAAACCCCGTTCCCATGGTCCAAATGTTCTATATTGGCCTTAAAACGTCCCGGCTAAGCCTTGTCGATCTTGAGGTTTTAGATTCCAAAACAAGTGAGTTTCGTCCATTTCCAAGTTCGGACAAAAAACCGAGTAAATGTCCGACCGAACGGACGGACATAAATCTCGTTTTTACGGACGGAACGTTGTTTTTTCACCTCAGAACGCCCCGAGTTAAGTAATGGAGTGGCTAGTCTCTTAGGTGTATCGTTTTCCATGCGAAAACATGTGTGTTTCGTCCACTTATAAGTTCGGAACAAAAATCGAGTACATACCAAGCCGAATGTCCGGACAAAACCCCGTTCCCATGGTCCAAATGTTCTATATTGGCCTTAAAACGTCCCGACTAAGCCTTGTCAATCTTGAGCTTTTAGATTCCAAAACAAGTGAGTTTCGTGCATTTCCAAGTTCGGAACGAAAACCGAGTAAATGCCGACCGAACGGACGGACATCAATCTCGTTTTTACGGACGGAACGTTGTTTTTTCACCTCAGAACGCCCCGAGTTAAGTAATGGAGTGGCTAGTCTCTTAGGTGTATCGTTTTCCATGCGAAAACATGTGTGTTTCGTCCACTTATAAGTTCGGAACAAAAATCGAGTACATACCAAGCCGAATGTCCGGACAAAACCCCGTTCCCATGGTCCAAATGTTCTATATTGGCCTTAAAACGTCCCGGCTAAGCCTTGTCGATCTTGAGCTTTTAGATTCCAAAACAAGTGAGTTTCGTCCATTTCCAAGTTCGGACAAAAAACCGAGTAAATGCCGACCGAACGGACGGACATAAATCCTGTTTTTACGGACGGAACGTTGTTTTTTCCCCTTAGAACGCCCCGAGTTAAGTAATGGAGTGGCTAGTCTCTTAGGTGTATCGTTTTCCATGCGAAAACATGTGTGTTTCGTCCACTTATAAGTTCGGAACAAAAATCGAGTACATACCAAGCCGAATGTCCGGACAAAACCCCGTTCCCATGGTCCAAATGTTCTATATTGGCCTTAAAACGTCCCGGCTAAGCCTTGTCGATCTTGAGCTTTTAGATTCCAAAACAAGTGAGTTTCGTCCATTTCCAAGTTCGGAACAAAAAACCGAGTAAATGCCGACCGAACGGACGGACATCAATCTCGTTTTTACGGACGGAACGTTGTTTTTTCACCTCAGAACGCCCCGAGTTAAGTAATGGAGTGGCTAGTCTCTTAGGTGTATCGTTTTCCATGCGAAAACATGTGTGTTTCGTCCACTTATAAGTTCGGAACAAAAATCGAGTACATACCAAGCCGAATGTCCGGACAAAACCCCGTTCCCATGGTCCAAATGTTCTATATTGGCCTTAAAACGTCCCGGCTAAGCCTTGTCGATCTTGAGGTTTTAGATTCCAAAACAAGTGAGTTTCGTCCATTTCCAAGTTCGGACAAAAAACCGAGTAAATGCCGACCGAACGGACGGACATAAATCTCGTTTTTACGGACGGAACGTTGTTTTTTCACCTCAGAACGCCCCGAGTTAAGTAATGGAGTGGCTAGTCTCTTAGGTGTATCGTTTTCCATGCGAAAACATGTGTGTTTCGTCCACTTATAAGTTCGGAACAAAAATCGAGTACATACCAAGCCGAATGTCCGGACAAAACCCCGTTCCCATGGTCCAAATGTTCTATATTGGCCTTAAAACGTCCCGGCTAAGCCTTGTCGATCTTGAGCTTTTAGATTCCAAAACAAGTGAGTTTCGTCCATTTCCAAGTTCGGACGAAAACCGAGTAAATGCCGACCGAACGGACGGACATAAATCTCGTTTTTACGGACGGAACGTTGTTTTTTCACCTTAGAACGCCCCGAGTTAAGTAATGGAGTGGCTAGTCTCTTAGGTGTATCGTTTTCCATGCGAAAACATGTGTGTTTCGTCCACTTATAAGTTCGGAACAAAAATCGAGTACATACCAAGCCGAATGTCCGGACAAAACCCCGTTCCCATGGTCCAAATGTTCTATATTGGCCTTAAAACGTCCCGGCTAAGCCTTGTCGATCTTGAGGTTTTAGATTCCAAAACAAGTGAGTTTCGTTCATTTCCAAGTTCGGACCGAAAACCGAGTAAATGCCGACCGAACGGACGGACATAAATCTCGTTTTTACGGACGGAACGTTGTTTTTTCACCTAAGAACGCCCCGAGTTAAGTAATGGAGTGGCTAGTCTCTTAGGTGTATCGTTTTCCATGCGAAAACATGTGTGTTTCGTCCACTTATATGTTCGGAACAAAAATCGAGTACATACCAAGCCGAATGTCCGGACAAAACCCCGTTCCCATGGTCCAAATGTTCTATATTGGCCTTAAAACGTCCCGGCTAAGCCTTGTCGATCTTGAGGTTTTAGATTCCAAAACAAGTGAGTTTCGTCCATTTCCAAGTTCGGACAAAAACCGAGTAAATGCCGACCGAACGGACGGACATCAATCTCGTTTTTACGGACGGAACGTTGTTTTTTCACATCAGAACGCCCCGAGTTAAGTAATGGAGTGGCTAGTCTCTTAGGTGTATCGTTTTCCATGCGAAAACATGTGTGTTTCGTCCACTTATAAGTTCGGAACAAAAATCGAGTACATACCAAGCCGAATGTCCGGACAAAACCCCGTTCCCATGGTCCAAATGTTCTATATTGGCCTTAAAACGTCCCGGCTAAGCCTTGTCGATCTTGAGGTTTTAGATTCCAAAACAAGTGAGTTTCGTCCATTTCCAAGTTCGGACAAAAACCGAGTAAATGCCGACCGAACGGACGGACATAAATCTCGTTTTTACGGACGGAACGTTGTTTTTTCACCTTAGAACGCCCCGAGTTAAGTAATGGAGTGGCTAGTCTCTTAGGTGTATCGTTTTCCATGCGAAAACATGTGTGTTTCGTCCACTTATAAGTTCGGAACAAAAATCGAGTACATACCAAGCCGAATGTCCGGACAAAACCCCGTTCCCATGGTCCAAATGTTCTATATTGGCCTTAAAACGTCCCGGCTAAGCCTTGTCGATCTTGAGGTTTTAGATTCCAAAACAAGTGAGTTTCGTCCATTTCCAAGTTCGGACAAAAACCGAGTAAATGCCGACCGAACGGACGGACATAAATCTCGTTTTTACGGACGGAACGTTGTTTTTTCACCTCTAGAACGCCCCGAGTTAAGTAATGGAGTGGCTAGTCTCTTAGGTGTATCGTTTTCCATGCGAAAACATGTGTGTTTCGTCCACTTATAAGTTCGGAACAAAAATCGAGTACATACCAAGCCGAATGTCCGGACAAAACCCCGTTCCCATGGTCCAAATGTTCTATATTGGCCTTAAAACGTCCCGGCTAAGCCTTGTCGATCTTGAGCTTTTAGATTCCAAAACAAGTGAGTTTCGTCCATTTCCAAGTTCGGACAAAAAACCGAGTAAATGTCGACCGAACGGATGGACATAAACCTCGTTTTTACGGACGGAACGTTGTTTTTTCGCCTTAGAACGCCCCGAGTTAAGTAATGGAGTGGCTAGTCTCTTAGGTGTATCGTTTTCCATGCGAAAACATGTGTGTTTCGTCCACTTATAAGTTCGGAACAAAAATCGAGTACATACCAAGCCGAATGTCCGGACAAAACCCCGTTCCCATGGTCCAAATGTTCTATATTGGCCTTAAAACGTCCCGGCTAAGCCTTGTCGATCTTGAGGTTTTAGATTCCAAAACAAGTGAGTTTCGTCCATTTCCAAGTTCGGACCGAAAACCGAGTAAATGCCGACCGAACGGACGGACATAAATCTCGTTTTTACGGACGGAACGTTGTTTTTTCACCTTAGAACGCCCCGAGTTAAGTAATGGAGTGGCTAGTCTCTTAGGTGTATCGTTTTCCATGCGAAAACATGTGTGTTTCGTCCACTTATAAGTTCGGAACAAAAATCGAGTACATACCAAGCCGAATGTCCGGACAAAACCCCGTTCCCATGGTCCAAATGTTCTATATTGGCCTTAAAACGTCCCGGCTAAGCCTTGTCGATCTTGAGGTTTTAGATTCCAAAACAAGTGAGTTTCGTCCATTTCCAAGTTCGGACCGAAAACCGAGTAAATGCCGACCGAACGGACGGACATAAATCTCGTTTTTACGGACGGAACGTTGTTTTTTCACCTTAGAACGCCCCGAGTTAAGTAATGGAGTGGCTAGTCTCTTAGGTGTATCGTTTTCCATGCGAAAACATGTGTGTTTCGTCCACTTATAAGTTCGGAACAAAAATCGAGTACATACCAAGCCGAATGTCCGGACAAAACCCCGTTCCCATGGTCCAAATGTTCTATATTGGCCTTAAAACGTCCCGGCTAAGCCTTGTCGATCTTGAGGTTTTAGATTCCAAAACAAGTGAGTTTCGTCCATTTCCAAGTTCGGACCGAAAACCGAGTAAATGCCGACCGAACGGACGGACATAAATCTCGTTTTTACGGACGGAACGTTGTTTTTTCACTTCAGAACGCCCCGAGTTAAGTAATGGAGTGGCTAGTCTCTTAGGTGTATCGTTTTCCATGCGAAAACATGTGTGTTTCGTCCACTTATAAGTTCGGAACAAAAATCGAGTACATACCAAGCCGAATGTCCGGACAAAACCCCGTTCCCATGGTCCAAATGTTCTATATTGGCCTTAAAACGTCCCGGCTAAGCCTTGTCGATCTTGAGGTTTTAGATTCCAAAACAAGTGAGTTTCGTCCATTTCCAAGTTCGGACCGAAAAACCGAGTAAATGCCGACCGAACGGACGGACATAAATCTCGTTTTTACGAACGGAACGTTGTTTTTTCACTTCAGAACGCCCCGAGTTAAGTAATGGAGTGGCTAGTCTCTTAGGTGTATCGTTTTCCATGCGAAAACATGTGTGTTTCGTCCACTTATAAGTTCGGAACAAAAATCGAGTACATACCAAGCCGAATGTCCGGACAAAACCCCGTTCCCATGGTCCAAATGTTCTATATTGGCCTTAAAACGTCCCGGCTAAGCCTTGTCGATCTTGAGGTTTTAGATTCCAAAACAAGTGAGTTTCGTCCATTTCCAAGTTCGGACAAAAACCGAGTAAATGCCGACCGAACGGACGGACATAAATCTCGTTTTTACGGACGGAACGTTGTTTTTTCACCTCAGAACTCCCCGAGTAAAGTAATTGAGTGGCTAGTCTCTTAGGTGTATCGTTTTCCATGCGAAAACATGTGTGTTTCATCCACTTATAAGTTCGCGAGTACATACCAAGCCGAATGTCCGGACAAAACCGCGTTCCCATGGTCCAAATGTTCTATATTGGCCTTAAAACATCCCGGTTAAGCCTTGTCGATCTTGAGGTTTTAGATTCCAAAAAAAGTGAGTTTCGTCCATTTCCAAGTTCGGACAAAAAACCGAGTAAATGCCGATCGAGGACATACCAAGCCGAATGTCCGGACAAAACCCCGTTCCCATTGTCTAAATGTTCTATATTTGCCTTTAAATGTCCCAGCTAAGCCTTGTCGATCTTGAGGTTTTAGATTCCAAAACAAGCGAGTTTCGTCCATTTCCAAGTTCGGACCGAAAACCGAGTAAATGCCGACCGAATGGACAGACATAAATTTCGTTTTTACAGATGGAACGTTGTTTTTTCACCTTATAACGCCCCGAGTTAATTAATGGAGTGGCCAGTCTCTTAGGTGTATCGTTTTCCATGCAAAAACATGTGTGTTTCGTCCACTTATAAGTTCGGAACAAAAATCGAGTACATACCAAGCCGAATGTCCGGACAAAACCCCGTTCCCATGGTCCAAATGTTCTATATTGGCCTTAAAACGTCCCGGCTAAGCCTTGTCGATCTTGAGGTTTTAGATTCCAAAACAAGTGAGTTTCGTTCATTTCCAAGAACGGACCGAAAAACCGAGTAAATGCCGACCGAACGGACGGACATAAACCTCGTTTTTACGGACGGAACGTTGTTTTTTCACCTTAGAACGCCCCGAGTTAAGTAATGGAGTGGCTAGTCTCTTAGGTGTATCGTTTTCCATGCGAAAACATGTGTGTTTCGTCCACTTATAAGTTCGGAACAAAAATCGAGTACATACCAAGCCGAATGTCCGGACAAAACCCCGTTCCCATGGTCCAAATGTTCTATATTGGCCTTAAAACGTCCCGGCTAAGCCTTGTCGATCTTGAGGTTTTAGATTCCAAAACAAGTGAGTTTCGTCCATTTCCAAGTTCGAACCGAAAACCGAGTAAATGCCGACCGAACGGACGGACATCAATCTCGTTTTTACGGACGGAACGTTGTTTTTCACCTTAGAACGCCCCGAGTTAAGTAATGGAGTGGCTAGTCTCTTAGGTGTATCGTTTTCCATGCGAAAACATGTGTGTTTCGTCCACTTATAAGTTCGGAACAAAAATCGAGTACATACCAAGCCGAATGTCCGGACAAAACCCCGTTCCCATGGTCCAAATGTTCTATATTGGCCTTAAAACGTCCCGGCTAAGCCTTGTCGATCTTGAGGTTTTAGATTCCAAAACAAGTGAGTTTCGTCCATTTCCAAGTTCGGACGAAAACCGAGTAAATGCCGACCGAACGGACGGACATAAATCTCGTTTTTACGGACGGAACGTTGTTTTTTCACCTTAGAACGCCCCGAGTTAAGTAATGGAGTGGCTAGTCTCTTAGGTGTATCGTTTTCCATGCGAAAACATGTGTGTTTCGTCCACTTATAAGTTCGGAACAAAAATCGAGTACATACCAAGCCGAATGTCCGGACAAAACCCCGTTCCCATGGTCCAAATGTTCTATATTGGCCTTAAAACGTCCCGGCTAAGCCTTGTCGATCTTGAGGTTTTAGATTCCAAAACAAGTGAGTTTCGTCCATTTCCAAGTTCGGACCGAAAAACCGAGTAAATGCCGACCGAACGGACGGACATCAATCTCGTTTTTACGGACGGAACGTTGTTTTTTCACCTCAGAACGCCCCGAGTTAAGTAATGGAGTGGCTAGTCTCTTAGGTGTATCGTTTTCCATGCGAAAACATGTGTGTTTCGTCCACTTATAAGTTCGGAACAAAAATCGAGTACATACCAAGCCGAATGTCCGGACAAAACCCCGTTCCCATGGTCCAAATGTTCTATATTGGCCTTAAAACGTCCCGGCTAAGCCTTGTCGATCTTGAGGTTTTAGATTCCAAAACAAGTGAGTTTCGTCCATTTCCAAGTTCGAACCGAAAACCGAGTAAATGCCGACCGAACGGACGGACATCAATCTCGTTTTTACGGACGGAACGTTGTTTTTTCACCTTCAGAACGCCCCGAGTTAAGTAATGGAGTGGCTAGTCTCTTAGGTGTATCGTTTTCCATGCGAAAACATGTGTGTTTCGTCCACTTATAAGTTCGGAACAAAAATCGAGTACATACCAAGCCGAATGTCCGGACAAAACCCCGTTCCCATGGTCCAAATGTTCTATATTGGCCTTAAAACGTCCCGGCTAAGCCTTGTCGATCTTGAGGTTTTAGATTCCAAAACAAGTGAGTTTCGTCCATTTCCAAGTTCGGACCAAAAACCGAGTAAATGCCGACCGAACGGACGGACATAAATCTCGTTTTTACGGACGGAACGTTGTTTTTTCACCTTAGAACTCCCCGAGTTAAGTAATGGAGTGGCTAGTCTCTTAGGTGTATCGTTTTTCATGCGAAACCATGTGTGTTTCGTCCACTTATAAGTTCGCGAGTACATACCAAGCCGAATGTCCGTACAAAACCGCGTTCCCATCGTCCAAATGTTCTATATTGGCCTTAAAACATCCCGGTTAAGCCTTGTCGATCTTGAGGTTTTAGATTCCAAAACAAGTGATTTCGTCCATTTCCAAGTCCGGACAAAAAACCGAGTAAATGCCGATCGAGGACATACCAAGCCGAATGTCCGGACAAAACCCCGTTCCCATTGTCCAAATGTTCTATATTGGCCTTTAAATGTCCCAGCTAAGCCTTGTCGATCTTGAGGTTTTAGATTCCAAAACAAGCGAGTTTCGTCCATTTCCAAGTTTGGACCGAAAACCGAGTAAATGCCGACCGAATGGACAGACATAAATTTCGTTTTCACAGATGGAACGTTGTTTTTTCACCTTAGAACCCCGCGAGTTAAGTAATGGAGGGCTAGTCTCTTAGGTGTATCGTTTTTCATGCGAAAACATGTGTGTTTCGTACACTTATAAGTTCGGAACAAAATCGAGTACATACCAAGCCGAATGTCCGGACAAAACCCCGTTCCCATGGTCCAAATGTTCTATATTGGCCTTAAAACGTCCCGGCTAAGCCTTGTCGATCTTGAGGTTTTAGATTCCAAAACAAGTGAGTTTCGTCCATTTCCAAGTTCGGACTAAAAACCGAGTAAATGCCGACCGAACGGACGGACATAAATCCTCGTTTTTACGGACGGAACGTTGTTTTTTCACCTTAGAACGCCCCGAGTTAAGTAATGGAGTGGCTAGTCTCTTAGGTGTATCGTTTTCCATGCGAAAACATGTGTGTTTCGTCCACTTATAAGTTCGGAACAAAAATCGAGTACATACCAAGCCGAATGTCCGGACAAAACCCCGTTCCCATGGTCCAAATGTTCTATATTGGCCTTAAAACGTCCCGGCTAAGCCTTGTCGATCTTGAGGTTTTAGATTCCAAAACAAGTGAGTTTCGTCCATTTCCAAGTTCGGACAAAAAACCGAGTAAATGCCGACCGAACGGACGGACATCAATCTCGTTTTTACGGACGGAACGTTGTTTTTTCACCTCAGAACGCCCCGAGTTAAGTAATGGAGTGGCTAGTCTCTTAGGTGTATCGTTTTCCATGCGAAAACATGTGTGTTTCGTCCACTTATAAGTTCGGAACAAAAATCGAGTACATACCAAGCCGAATGTCCGGACAAAACCCCGTTCCCATGGTCCAAATGTTCTATATTGGCCTTAAACGTCCCGGCTAAGCCTTGTCGATCTTGAGGTTTTAGATTCCAAAACAAGTGAGTTTCGTCCATTTCCAAGTTCGGACAGAAAACCGAGTAAATGCCGACCGAACGGACGGACATCAATCTCGTTTTTACGGACGGAACGTTGTTTTTCACCTCAGAACGCCCCGAGTTAAGTAATGGAGTGGCTAGTCTCTTAGGTGTATCGTTTTCCATGCGAAAACATGTGTGTTTCGTCCACTTATAAGTTCGGAACAAAAATCGAGTACATACCAAGCCGAATGTCCGGACAAAACCCCGTTCCCATGGTCCAAATGTTCTATATTGGCCTTAAACGTCCCGGCTAAGCCTTGTCGATCTTGAGGTTTTAGATTCCAAAACAAGTGAGTTTCGTCCATTTCCAAGTTCGGAACGAAAACCGAGTAAATGCCGACCGAACGGACGGACATCAATCTCGTTTTTACGGACGGAACGTTGTTTTTTCACCTCAGAACGCCCCGAGTTAAGTAATGGAGTGGCTAGTCTCTTAGGTGTATCGTTTTCCATGCGAAAACATGTGTGTTTCGTCCACTTATAAGTTCGGAACAAAAATCGAGTACATACCAAGCCGAATGTCCGGACAAAACCCCGTTCCCATGGTCCAAATGTTCTATATTGGCCTTAAAACGTCCCGGCTAAGCCTTGTCGATCTTGAGGTTTTAGATTCCAAAACAAGTGAGTTTCGTCCATTTCCAAGTTCGGACAAAAACCGAGTAAATGCCGACCGAACGGACGGACATCAATCTCGTTTTTACGGACGGAACGTTGTTTTTTCACCTTAGAACGCCCCGAGTTAAGTAATGGAGTGGCTAGTCTCTTAGGTGTATCGTTTTCCATGCGAAAACATGTGTGTTTCGTCCACTTATAAGTTCGGAACAAAAATCGAGTACATACCAAGCCGAATGTCCGGACAAAACCCGTTCCCATGGTCCAAATGTTCTATATTGGCCTTAAAACGTCCCGGCTAAGCCTTGTCGATCTTGAGGTTTTAGATTCCAAAACAAGTGAGTTTCGTCCATTTCCAAGTTCGGACCGAAAACCGAGTAAATGCCGACCGAACGGACGGACATAAATCTCGTTTTTACGGACGGAACGTTGTTTTTTCACCTAGAACGCCCCGAGTTAAGTAATGGAGTGGCTAGTCTCTTAGGTGTATCGTTTTCCATGCGAAAACATGTGTGTTTCGTCCACTTATAAGTTCGGAACAAAAATCGAGTACATACCAAGCCGAATGTCCGGACAAAACCCCGTTCCCATGGTCCAAATGTTCTATATTGGCCTTAAAACGTCCCGGCTAAGCCTTGTCGATCTTGAGCTTTTAGATTCCAAAACAAGTGAGTTTCGTCCATTTCCAAGTTCGGACCGAAAACCGAGTAAATGCCGACCGAACGGACGGACATAAATCTCGTTTTTACGGACGGAACGTTGTTTTTTCACCTTAGAACGCCCCGAGTTAAGTAATGGAGTGGCTAGTCTCTTAGGTGTATCGTTTTCCATGCGAAAACATGTGTGTTTCGTCCACTTATAAGTTCGGAACAAAAATCGAGTACATACCAAGCCGAATGTCCGGACAAAACCCCGTTCCCATGGTCCAAATGTTCTATATTGGCCTTAAAACGTCCCGGCTAAGCCTTGTCGATCTTGAGGTTTTAGATTCCAAAACAAGTGAGTTTCGTCCATTTCCAAGTTCGGACCGAAAACCGAGTAAATGCCGACCGAACGGACGGACATAAATCTCGTTTTTACGGACGGAACGTTGTTTTTTCACCTAAGAACGCCCCGAGTTAAGTAATGGAGTGGCTAGTCTCTTAGGTGTATCGTTTTCCATGCGAAAACATGTGTGTTTCGTCCACTTATAAGTTCGGAACAAAAATCGAGTACATACCAAGCCGAATGTCCGGACAAAACCCCGTTCCCATGGTCCAAATGTTCTATATTGGCCTTAAACGTCCCGGCTAAGCCTTGTCGATCTTGAGGTTTTAGATTCCAAAACAAGTGAGTTTCGTCCATTTCCAAGTTCGGAACAAAAACCGAGTAAATGCCGACCGAACGGACGGACATAAATCTCGTTTTTACGGACGGAACGTTGTTTTTTCACCTTAGAACGCCCCGAGTTAAGTAATGGAGTGGCTAGTCTCTTAGGTGTATCGTTTTCCATGCGAAAACATGTGTGTTTCGTCCACTTATAAGTTCGGAACAAAAATCGAGTACATACCAAGCCGAATGTCCGGACAAAACCCCGTTCCCATGGTCCAAATGTTCTATATTGGCCTTAAAACGTCCCGGCTAAGCCTTGTCGATCTTGAGGTTTTAGATTCCAAAACAAGTGAGTTTCGTCCATTTCCAAGTTCGGACCGAAAACCGAGTAAATGCCGACCGAACGGACGGACATAAATCTCGTTTTTACGGACGGAACGTTGTTTTTTCACTTCAGAACGCCCCGAGTTAAGTAATGGAGTGGCTAGTCTCTTAGGTGTATCGTTTTCCATGCGAAAACATGTGTGTTTCGTCCACTTATAAGTTCGGAACAAAAATCGAGTACATACCAAGCCGAATGTCCGGACAAAACCCCGTTCCCATGGTCCAAATGTTCTATATTGGCCTTAAAACGTCCCGGCTAAGCCTTGTCGATCTTGAGGTTTTAGATTCCAAAACAAGTGAGTTTCGTCCATTTCCAAGTTCGGACAAAAACCGAGTAAATGCCGACCGAACGGACGGACATAAATCTCGTTTTTACGGACGGAACGTTGTTTTTTCACCTTAGAACGCCCCGAGTTAAGTAATGGAGTGGCTAGTCTCTTAGGTGTATCGTTTTCCATGCGAAAACATGTGTGTTTCGTCCACTTATAAGTTCGGAACAAAAATCGAGTACATACCAAGCCGAATGTCCGGACAAAACCCCGTTCCCATGGTCCAAATGTTCTATATTGGCCTTAAAACGTCCCGGCTAAGCCTTGTCGATCTTGAGCTTTTAGATTCCAAAACAAGTGAGTTTCGTCCATTTCCAAGTTCGGTCAAAAACCGAGTAAATGCCGACCGAACGGACGGACATAAATCTCGTTTTTACGGACGGAACGTTGTTTTTTCACCTTAGAACGCCCCGAGTTAAGTAATGGAGTGGCTAGTCTCTTAGGTGTATCGTTTTCCATGCGAAAACATGTGTGTTTCGTCCACTTATAAGTTCGGAACAAAAATCGAGTACATACCAAGCCGAATGTCCGGACAAAACCCCGTTCCCATGGTCCAAATGTTCTATATTGGCCTTAAAACGTCCCGGCTAAGCCTTGTCGATCTTGAGGTTTTAGATTCCAAAACAAGTGAGTTTCGTCCATTTCCAAGTTCGGACCGAAAACCGAGTAAATGCCGACCGAACGGACGGACATAAATCTCGTTTTTACGGACGGAACGTTGTTTTTTCACCTCAGAACGCCCCGAGTTAAGTAATGGAGTGGCTAGTCTCTTAGGTGTATCGTTTTCCATGCGAAAACATGTGTGTTTCGTCCACTTATAAGTTCGGAACAAAAATCGAGTACATACCAAGCCGAATGTCCGGACAAAACCCCGTTCCCATGGTCCAAATGTTCTATATTGGCCTTAAAACGTCCCGGCTAAGCCTTGTCGATCTTGAGGTTTTAGATTCCAAAACAAGTGAGTTTCGTCCATTTCCAAGTTCGGACAAAAACCGAGTAAATGCCGACCGAACGGACGGACATAAATCTCGTTTTTACGGACGGAACGTTGTTTTTTCACCTTAGAACGCCCCGAGTTAAGTAATGGAGTGGCTAGTCTCTTAGGTGTATCGTTTTCCATGCGAAAACATGTGTGTTTCGTCCACTTATAAGTTCGGAACAAAAATCGAGTACATACCAAGCCGAATGTCCGGACAAAACCCCGTTCCCATGGTCCAAATGTTCTATATTGGCCTTAAAACGTCCCGGCTAAGCCTTGTCGATCTTGAGGTTTTAGATTCCAAACAAGTGAGTTTCGTCCATTTCCAAGTTCGGACAAAAAACCGAGTAAATGCCGACCGAACGGACGGACATCAATCTCGTTTTTACGGACGGAACGTTGTTTTTTTCACCTCAGAACGCCCCGAGTTAAGTAATGGAGTGGCTAGTCTCTTAGGTGTATCGTTTTCCATGCGAAAACATGTGTGTTTCGTCCACTTATAAGTTCGGAACAAAAATCGAGTACATACCAAGCCGAATGTCCGGACAAAACCCCGTTCCCATGGTCCAAATGTTCTATATTGGCCTTAAAACGTCCCGGCTAAGCCTTGTCGATCTTGAGGTTTTAGATTCCAAAACAAGTGAGTTTCGTCCATTTCCAAGTTCGGACAAAAACCGAGTAAATGCCGACCGAACGGACGGACATAAATCTCGTTTTTACGGACGGAACGTTGTTTTTTCACCTCAGAACGCCCCGAGTTAAGTAATGGAGTGGCTAGTCTCTTAGGTGTATCGTTTTCCATGCGAAAACATGTGTGTTTCGTCCACTTATAAGTTCGGAACAAAAATCGAGTACATACCAAGCCGAATGTCCGGACAAAACCCCGTTCCCATGGTCCAAATGTTCTATATTGGCCTTAAAACGTCCCGGCTAAGCCTTGTCGATCTTGAGGTTTTAGATTCCAAAACAAGTGAGTTTCGTCCATTTCCAAGTTCAGACAAAAAATCGAGTAAATGCCGACCGAACGGACGGACATAAATCTCATTTTTACGGACGGAACGTTGTTTTTTCACCTTAGAACGCCCCGAGTTAAGTAATGGAGTGGCTAGTCTCTTAGGAGTATCGTTTTCCATGCGAAAACATGTGTGTTTCGTCCACTTATAAGTTCGCGAGTACATACCAAGCCGAATGTCCGGACAAAACCGCGTTCCCATGGTCCAAATGTTCTATATTGGCTTTAAAACATCCCGGTTAAGCCTTGTCGATCTTGAGGTTTTAGATTCCAAAACAAGTGAGTTTCGTCCATTTCCAAGTTCGGACCGAACACCGAGTAAATGCCGACCGAACGGACGGACATAAATCTCGTTTTTATTGACGGAAAGTTGTTTTTTCACCTTAGAACGCCCCGAGTTAAGTAATGGAGTGAGTAATTGATTTTGAGGAGTTCTAATGGGGACAAAATTAGGGCGAAATTACTGTTCATCCCGTTTTCACTGTTCATCTTCTTAAAATACCCTATTTCTAGCCGTTTTTTAATCTGTTTTCTTCAAGTTAATGATGTCCACTTCACAAATAATACCAGTTTCGAGTGGAGATTCTACTCGGTCAGATGAGGAGGAAGAGATTGATGCTATTGAAGCTGCAATTGCAAAGAAGTTTGGTGTAAATTCTCTTGAGAAGTATAGAAGAAGGACTGTTGTTCGAGTACAAGAGGAGGAGCAAAGTAGAGATTTGAATTTAGAAATTGAATTCAATTTGAATAAGGAAACCCTAGTTTCTAAAGTGCAATCTGGAATTGTGAAGGAATCCAAATCTAATATGGATTCAAGTTTGATTAGGATTAATGAGGAAGAGCTGCATACTATGAAGGGAAATCAGGCTGTGATTATGAGTGGTTCAGCATCAAAAACGTTGGATGATGTTGCACAACAAGAGAAACACGAACATGAAAGATTAAGGCTTGCTGGTGTGCAGGGAGAAAGAAAATCATGGGCCGATGTACTTGGTCGTGCTGCTGTTGGTAAGGAGTCGCTGGAGTATATTCCACCAATGATTGTGGAAGGAAAGCCCGTTATTCATGTACGAACTGATCAATTCAAGCACTTGAAGGAAAAGAATTCTAAACTAATTGTTGGAAGCTTTGTAGGAAGGCGACCTGGTTATGCATATGTGAAGGAGGTGGTAACAAGGATATGGAGGCTGAAGAACCCTTTCACCATGAAACCATATGGTGACAAGATGTTTACATTTGAATTTGAGAACGACGAAGACTGGATTAGTGTTCTTGAGAAGGGTTGTTTTCATGTAGCGAGTCAATTAGTGGTGATTAGGCCATGGAAGTTATTTGTCGAGACTGAAAGTGAAGAACTTAAAACTATTCCAATATGGGTAATTTTTAAGAATTACCCCATGGATCTGTGGGATAGAGAGGGATTTAGCATGGTAGGAAGCTCAGTTGGCATTCCATTGTTTACTGACAGGCTAAATGAGGAGAGGAGGAGGACTTCATATGCGCGAATTTGTATAGAAGTGGATACTAAGTTCAAATACCCGAAGGAGACAACGGTGGTGTTAGATAACAAGAAGGTGATCAAAATTCCTATTGAGTATAATTGGAGACCAGCAAAGTGTGGGAGTTGTGATGTGTTTGGCCATCATGATAAAACTTGCCCGAAGAAGATGAAAAAGAGGGAGCAATCTGTGTGGGTTCAGAGGGAGAAACATGAGCATGACGATCATAGTGACCATGAGGGGGAGCTGAGTGAGGAAGAAGGAAATATTGAGGAAGAGAAGATAAATGAGAGCACCACATCTATTGTAGGTGGAGTGCATAATGAAGGAGAAAAAAGAGAGGAAGTAGTGCAAGAAAAAACAATGCGTGAAACTAGTGAGAAACCTATAAGTGAGCAACAATATAGTAACACAAGTCAATCAGCTGAGGAAGACAGAGAGGAGGAGTGGGAAACCCCATCTAGAAAGCACACCTTTAGGCTTTCAACTCCCAAGGAGAAAGGCACCAGTGTAGATATGGGGAGTTTGCAGAAGAGAGTAGGTGAAAGGCTGGCCAAGTTGAAGGATAGTATTAGTGATGGAGCTGGCTCTAGAGGGCAAGTTCAAACTAACATGAAAAAGGGAGATTCCAGCAAATATGTGGGTGTAGGGAGTGCTAACTCTTACACCTTACAGATGAAGCAAACTGAGCATGTTGCGAGGAAAGGAACAGGAGTGACAAATATGGTGGCTCCAAGCAGAGACACCTTAAACAGAAGCAAGTTAATTAATGGCTAAAACTGGTTGTTGGAATATGAGGGGATTTAATATGGGTTTCAAACAAATAGAAGTAAGGTCTTTAATTAGGAAGCATGATGTAAATATTATGGGCATTCTCGATACTAGAGTGCAGCAATGTAATATGGATAGAGTGAAGGAGGTGTGCTGTCCAGGCTGGGATATAGCACACAATTATGCATATGCAGAAGATGGAAGAGTGTGGGTATGTTGGAACCCAAGAGAATGCAGTATGAACGTGTTACACACTGACAGGCAAAGCATCACTATGGAGGTAACTTTAGCAACTGGTTCTAGTTACATTTTGTCTACAGTGTATGCTAGGAATGATCCTGTGGTAAGAAGATTTCTCTGGAACAAACTAATTGATATTGGTTGTTCCATACATAAGCCTTGGATGCTAATAGGGGATTTCAACACAATACTCAATCCAGAAGAAAGGATAGGAGGGACAGTAATCAGGTCTTATCACTTCATTGACTTTCACAACTTTGTTACTATGGCTGGGGTGATTGACTTGAAGTATAAAGGCCACTATTTTACTTGGACTAACAAGCAAGATAGTAGAATTTGTAGTAAGATTGATAGGGTATTGGTAAATTCAGATTGGCATGCAACCTTTGTGGACTATGAAGCTGAATTCCTCAATTCAGGAGTTTACTCCGACCATACACCAGTGATCATTGCACCTATTGCACAACACAATACAAAGAAGAGATCATTCAGGTTTTATAATTTCTGGACCGAAGAGGCTGGCTACTTAGATATTGTCAAGCAAGCATGGCAGGAACCAGTTGTGGGTAATCCAATGTATAGGGTAGTGAAGAAGTTACATAATACAAAGATTGCATTGATTGACTGGAACAAGCAACGAGTTGGTAATGTGAATGCTAGAGTTCAGGATGCCAAGATGGAGGTTGAGGCAGTACAAAACAACTTGCAAACTGACCCTTTGAATGTTACTTTGATACAAGGGGAGAGAGCAGCTATTAGGGAGTTTGTAAGGGTGGCTAAAGCTGAGGAGTCCTTTCAGAAGCAAAAATCCAGGGATCAAAACATTGTTCTCGGTGACAACAATACAACTTTCTTCTTTAATTCTGTGAAAGAGAGGAGATGGAGAAACAAAATTACATGCTTACGAGATGCAAATGGAGAGGTAATGACAGATATGGAACAGATAGGAGCCGCATGTGTCGAATACTACAAAGGTATATATAGTCCAGAGGTGATGGAACCAGTGAACTTTGATGCATTCAATGGGATTCAACCAACAAGAACTATACCAAGTGACTTGCGTGAGGGGCTGATTGCAGATGTAACAAGTAATGAAATAACTGAAGCTTTAGCCAGTATTGATATTGATAAAGCACCTGGTGGGGATGGCTTTTCTTCAAAAAATTTTAGAACTTCATGGTCTCTTACTGGGAAGGATTTTATGAAAGCCATTCAGAACTTCTTTACATCTGGGAAGTTACTTAGGGAAGTTAATGCAACTTGCATAACTTTGGTGCCTAAGGTGGACAATCCAGGAACACTAGGGGATTATAGACCAATAGCTTGCTGCAATGTACTTTACAAGTGCATAACAAAGATCATAACAAATAGAATGAAGGAGTTTATGCCACTAGTGGTATCAAAGAACCAATCTGCTTTCGTTTCTGGGAGATATATACAAGACAATATCTTGTTGTGTCATGAACTTTTACACAACTACCATAGAGATGCTAAAACCGCAAGATGTGCAGCAAAGGTTGATTTAAGAAAGGCTTATGACTCAGTTAGGTGGGAAACAATTGAATTTGTGTTGAACAGAATTGGTGTACCCCCAAAGTTTATAGCATGGATCAAGGTATGTGTTGAAACTCCTGTATTCTCTATCATGCTTAATGGTGCCCCTTATGGATACTTCATTGGCAAGAGGGGAATAAGGCAAGGAGACCCTATGTCTCCTTACTTGTTTGTATTGGTTATGGACTTGCTCACTGATTTACTGATGCATAGGGTGAGAGCAGGAGATTACAAGCTGCATTATAGGTGTTTGAATCCCACAATCACACACCTTTCTTTTGCAGATGACTTGATTGCGTTTATGCAAGGGGATGTTGAAACAGCCAGATGTATGAGGGAAACTCTGAACACTTTCAAGGAATGTACAGGCCTGGAGGTAAATTTGTTAAAGAGTTCATTATTTTTTTCAGGTGTTGACACAGAGATAAAGGATGAGATCTCTACTGTTATGGGGTTCGCAGTTGATACCCTTCCAGTAAAGTATTTGGGACTTCCATTGATCACTACTAGGCTGACTTCAGGAGATTGTATGCCATTGATTTCAAAAGTCACTTCTAAGCTACATAGTTGGAGAGGAAAGTTCTTATCCTATGCTGGTAGATTGCAGCTGATTAAATCTGTGATAAGCAACTTGAATGTATACTGGATATCTTCATTTCTTTTGCCACATAAAATTATTGATGATATTAACAAGTTGTGCAGGTACTTTCTTTGGAAGGGACCTGACTGTGCACCCTCTCATGCGCTCATTAGCTGGGCTGATACATGCTACCCATACGAGGAAGGTGGGCTAGGCATAAGGCAACTTGAATCAGCAAATCATGCAGCAAATATGAAGCATTTATGGCACATTGTAACAAGGAGAGCATCTTTATGGGTACAATGGGTATACAACAATTTTATCAAGGGCAAAGAGTTCTGGACTATGAAGACAAATGCTGATAGTTCATGGTGTTGGAGATCTATTCTGAAGGAGAGGGAGAGAGCTTTCTTCGTTGTTAAACACATTATTGGGGATGGACAGTCTACTAAGCTATGGCTACACCTTTGGACAGACAAGGGGATTTTGAAGGATCAATTCCCCCAAGTGCTAAGGTATGATTCCAATTGTGGTTTGAATGCCAATGTATCTAATGTGATCGTGGAGGGTAAATGGCAATTTCCTGATACTATTAGGCTGTGTATAAGAGATATAGCTCACACAGCAGAAAACTATATACCGATTGAGGGAGGGGCAGATGAGGTGGTATGGTCAGTTGCAAAGAATGGTGAATACAGCTTGAAGGATACATATCATGCTATTAGGAAGACAAAGCAACCGGCGAAGTGGCACAAACTAGTGTGGTACACAAGCAGGATACCAAGGCACTCATTCATAGCATGGATGGCTTTGAAAGGAGGCCTAAACACACAAAGCAAGCTGAAGGGATGGGGAGTATTGCAAGTGGATACATGTGTATTGTGTTGGTGCCATTCTGAAACCGAAGAACATCTGTTCTTTGAGTGCGCTTACTCAAGGAGCGTATGGATGACTCTACTTGTACAAGCAGGGTACCAAAGAGGTATGGCCATTTCATAGGAGTTGGAACTGGATTGGTTAATACAAGCATGCAAGGGGAAAGGTTTTGCACAAGCTAGATGCACTGAAATTAACTTTCAACGCATTCATCTATTGGGTCTGGAAAGAAAGAAATGAGAGGATCTTCAATAACAAACAGATGCTAGCACAGGAGGTGGTCAGACAAGCCTCAAGGGAAGTTTATGTGAAACTCAATGAACACAAAGCTACTATGGAAAGAGGACCAGAAAGGGAAAGACTTATGCAGCTATGGGGAGTACATATACCAGAGAAGGAATGCAACACAGTATGGTGCAAGTGGGAGGCAGCAAGACACGGTACAAGCACATTGAACACGGATGGTACACTAGTGAACAACCAAGGAGGATGGGCAGCAGTTTTGAGGAATTCAAGTGGTGAAGTTACAGCTGCAGCACAAGGCAGATCACAGACTACTAGTATAGCTCTTATTGAATTGCAAGGGCTGGAGCAAGGCTTGAAGTTAGCAAAAACACATGGAGTATCTCAACTACAGGCACAGAAAGATTCAACAAATGTGGTGGCATTTATAAAAAACACAAGTCATCCATAGCAAGCAAGGAAAATAGTGGACAGAATAAAGCAAATGATTGGAGAATTGGAAGAGTTCAGTATACACCATATATTTAGGGAGGCAAACAAGCTGGCAGATGCATTAGCAGGAAATATTCCGGCAAATAGTTTCATTGAGTTAGTACCCAGTTCATTTTCTGAAGATGTAAAGAAAATTATATATGATGATAGTGTAGGTACTATGTACATGAGAATGTATTGACTCCTCTTTTTTATGATTTTTATGAAACGGGGTAGGGGACCTCAGTAACAACCCCGCTTGCCAACCAAAAAAAAAAAAAAAAAAGAGTTAAGTAATGAAGTCGCTAGTCTTTTAGGTGTATCGTTTTCCATGCGAAAACATGTGTGTTTCGTCCACTTATAAGTTCTGAACAAAATCGAGGACATACCATGTCGAATGTCCGGACAAAACCCCGTTCCCATGGTCCAAATGTTCTATATTGGCCTTAAAATATCCCGGCTAAGCCTTGTCGATCTTTAGCTTTTAGATTCCAAAACAAGTGAGTTTCGTCCATTTTCAAGTTCGGACCGAACACCGAGTAAATGCCGACCGATCGGACGGACATAAACCTCGTTTTTACGGACGGAACGTTGTTTTTTTGCCTAAGAATGCCCCGAGTTAAGTAATGGAGTGGTTAGTCTCTTAGATGTATCGTTTTCCATGGGAAAACATGTGTGTTTCGTCCACTTATAAGTTCGGAACAAAAATCGAGTACATACCAAGCCGAATGTCCGGACAAAACCCCATTCCCATGGTCCAAATTTTCTATATTGGCCTTAAAACGTCCCGGCTAAGCCTTGTCGATCTTGAGCTTTTAGATTCCAAAACAAGTGAGTTTCGTCCATTTACAAGTTCGGACTGAACACCGAGTAAATGCCGACCGAACGGACGGACATAAACCTCGTTTTTACGGACGGAACATTGTTTTTTCGCCTTAGAACGCCCCGTGTTTAGCTATGGAGTGGTTAGTCTCTTAGGTGTATCGTTTTCCATGCGAAAACATGTGTGTTTCGTCCATTTACAAGTTCGCGAATACATACCAAGCCGAATGCCCGGACAAAACCGCGTTCCCATAGTCCAAATGTTCTATATTGGCCTTAAAACGTCCCGGCTAAGCCTTGTCGATCTTGAGGTTTTAGATTCCAAAACAAGTGAGTTTCATCCATTTCCAAGTTCAGACAAAAAACCGAGTTAATGCCGACCGATCGGACAGACATAAATCTCGTTTTTACGGACGGAACGTTGTTTTTTCACCTTAGAACGCCCCGAGTTAAGTAATGGAGTGGCTAGTCTCTTAGGTGTATCGTTTTCCATTCGAAAATATGTGTGTTTCGTCCACTTATAAGTTCTGAACAAAATCAAGTACATACCAAGCCGAATGTCCGGACAAAACCCCGTTCCCATGGTCCAAATGTTCTATATTGGCCTTAAAACGTCCTGACTAAGCCTTGTCGATCTTGAGCTTTTAGATTTCAAAACAAGTGAGTTTCGTCCATTTCCAAGTTCGGACCGAACACCGAGTAAATTCCGACCGAACGGACGGACATAAAACTCGTTTTTACGGACGGAACATTGTTTTTACGCCTTAGAACGCCCCGAGTTAAGCAATGGAGTGGCTAGTCTCTTAGGTGTATCGTTTTCCATGGGTAAACATGTGTGTTTCGTCCACTTATAAGTTTGTGAGTACATACCAAGCCAAATATCCGGACAAAACCGCGTTCCCATTGTCCAAATGTTCTATTTTGGCCTTAAAACGTCTCGGCTAAGCCTTGTCGATCTTGGGGTTTTAGATACCAAAAAACCGAGTAAATGTCGACCGAACGGACGGACATAAATCTCGTTTTTACGGACAGAACGTTGTTTTTCACCTTAGAACTCCCCGAGTTAAGTAATGTAGTGGTTAGTCTCTTAGGTGTATCGTTTTCCATGCGAAAACATTTGTGTTTCGTGCACTTATAAAGAATCTTTTAAGTACCCTAGCCAGAATCTTGGGTTTTTTTTAGAGCTTTGGGCTATTTTCTATATAAAGAATACATGTTTTGTACCATTTTCTCAATTTTACTACAAAAGCCAACCTAGGGAAGTATGCCCAACCTTAACCGCAACCCTAATCTTTAAACCTCAAAACCCTAAACATATCTTAAGTACCCTAGCCAAAATATTTTTTTTTTTTTTTTTGAGCTTTGGGCTATTTTATATATAAAAAATACATGTTTTGCGACATTTTCCCAATTTTACGAGATAAGCCCACCTAGCGAAGTATGCCCAACCTTAACCGCAACCCCAATCTTTAAACCCTAAAACCCTAAACATATTTTAAGTACCCTAGCCAAAATCATGGGGTTTTTTAAGACCTTTGGGCTATTTTATATATAAAGAATACATGTTTTGCACCGTTTTCTCAATTTTACTAGATAAGCCCACGTAGGGAAGTATGCTCAACCTTAACCGCAACCCTAATCTTTAAACCCTAAAACCCTAAACACATTTTACATACCCCAGCCAAAATCTTGGGTTTTTTTTAAAACTTTGGGCTATTTTATATATAAAGAATACATGTTTTGCACCGTTTTCTCAATTTTACTACATAAGCCGACCTAGGGAAGTATGCCCAACCTTAATCGCAACCCTAAACTTTAAACCCTAAAACCCTAAACATATTTTAAGTACCCTAGCAAAAATCTATGGTTTTTTTTAGAGTTTTGGGCTATTTTATATATCAAAAATACATGTTTTGCGCCATTTTCTCAATTTTACAACATAAGCCCACCTAAGGAAGTATGCCCAACCTTAACCGCAACCCTAAACTTTAAACCCTAAAACCCTAAACATATTTTAATTACCATAGCCAAAATCTTGTGTTTTTTAGAGCTTTGGGCTATTTTATATATTAAAAATAAATGTTTTACGCCCACTTCTCAATTTTATGACGTAAACCCACCTAGGGAAGTACGCCCAACCTTAACCGCAACCCTAAACTTTAAACCCTAAAACCCTAAAGATATTTTAAGTACCCTAACCAAAAGCTCGGATTTTTTTAGAGCTTTGGGCTATTTTATATATCAAAAATACATGTTTTGCGCTAATTTCAAAAATTTTATCCGCGTTTTTCTAAATTTTACAACGTAAGCCCACCTAGGGATGTATCCCAACCTTAATCGCAAACCTAAACTTTAAAACACTAAAACCTTAAACATATTTTTTAAGTACCCTAGCCAAAAGCTCGGATTTGTTTAGAGCTTTGGGCTATTTTATATATAAAAAATACATGTTTTGCGGCAATTTCAAAACTTTTATCCGCATTTTTCTCAATTTTACAACATAAGCCCACCTAGGGAAGTATGCCCAACCTTAACCGCAACACTAAACTTTAAACCCTAAAACCCTAAATATATTTTAACTACCCTAGCTAAAAGCTTGGGGTTTTTTAGAGCTTTGGGCTTTTTATATATCAAAATTACATGTTTTGCGCCATTTTCTCAAATTTTCAACATAAGCCCACCTAGGGAAATATTCCCAACCCTAATCGCAAACCTAAACTTTAAACCCTAAAACCCTAAACATATTTTAAGTACCCTAGCCAAAATCTTGGGTTTTTTATAGAGCTTTGGGCTTTTGTATATATAAAGAATACATGTTTTGCACCGTTTTCTCAATTTTACTAGATAAACCTACCTAGGGAAGTATGCCCAACCTTAACCGCAATCCCAATCTTTAAACCCTAAAATCCTAAACATATTTTAAGTACCCTAGCCAAAATCTTGGTTTTTTTTTAGAGCTTTGGGCTATTTTATATTTAAAGAATATATGTTTTGCACCGTTTTCTCAATTTTATTAGATATGCCCACCTAGGGAAGTATGCCCAACCTTAACCGCAACCCTAAACTTTAAATCCTAATTAAAACCCTAAATATATTTTTAGTACCCTAGCCAAAATCTCGGGGTTTTTTTAGAGTTTTGGGCTATTTTATATAAAAAGAATACATGTTTTGCACCGTTTTTTAAATTTTAATACATAAGCCCACCTAGGGAAGTATGCCCAACCTTAACCGCAACCCTAATCATTAAACCCTAGAACCCTAAACATATTTTAAGTACCCTAGCCAAAATCTTGGCTTTTTTTAGAGCTTTGGGCTATTTTATATATAAAAAATACATGTTTTGCTCCATTTTCTCAATTTTACAACATAAGCCAAAAGAATGGAAGTATGCCCAACCTTAACCGTAACCCTAAACTTTAAACCCTAAAACCCTAAACATGTTTTAAGTACCCTTGTCAAAATCTTTGGTTTTTTTTGAGCTTTGGGGTATTTTATATATCAAAAATACATGTTTTGCGCCATTTTCTCAATTATACAACATAAGCCCACCTAGGGAAGTATGCCCAACCTTAACCGCAACCCTAAACTTTAAACTCTAAAAACCTAAACATATTTTAAGTAACCTAACCAAAAGTTTGGATTTTTTGGAGCTTTGGGCTATTTTATATATCAAAAATACATGTTTTGAACCATTTTCTCAATTTTACAACATAATCCCACCCAGGGAAGTATTTCCAACCCTAATCGCAAACCTAAACTTTAAACCCTAAATAATTTTAAGTACCCTAGCCAAAAGCTTGGGTTTTTCAGAGCTTTTAGCTATTTTATATATCAAAAATACATGTTTTGCGCTATGTTCTCAATTTTACAACATAACCCCACTTAGGGAAGTATTCCCAACCTTAACCGCAACCCTAAACCTAAAACGCTAAATCCCTAAACATATTTTCATTATCCTAGCAAAAATCTTGGGTTTTTTTTAGACCTTTGGGCTATTTTATATATCAAAAATACATGTTTTGTGTCATTTTCTCAATTTTACAACATAAGCCCACCTAGGGAAGTAGGCCCAACCTTAACCGCAACCCTAAACTTTAAACCCTAAACATATTTTAAGTACCCTAACGAAAATATTGAGTTTTTTTTAGAGGTTTAGGCTATTTTATATATCAGAAATACATGTTTTACTCCATTTTCTCAATTTTACAACATAAGCCCACCTAGGGAAGTATGCCCAACCTTAACCGCAACCCTAAACTTTAAACCCTAAAACCCTAAATATATTTTAACTACCCTAGCTAAAAGCTTGGGGTTTTTTAGAGCTTTGGGCTTTTTATATATCAAAATTACATGTTTTGCGCCATTTTCTCAAATTTTCAACATAAGCCCACCTAGGGAAATATTCCCAACCCTAATCGCAAACCTAAACTTTAAACCCTAAAACCCTATACATATTTTAAGTACCCTAGACAAAATCTTGGGTTTTTTTTAAAGCTTTGGGCTATTTTATATATAAAGAATACATGTTTTGCACCGTTTTCTCAATTTTACTACATAACCCCACCTAGGGAAGTATGCCCAACCTTAACCGCAACCCTAATCTTTAAACCCTAAAACCCTAAATATATTTTAAATACCCTAGCCAAAATCTTGGGTTTTTTTAGAGCTTTGGGCAATTTTGTATATAAAAAATACATGTTTTGCGCCATTTTCTCAATTTTACAACATAAGCCAACGTAGGGAAGTATGCCCAACCTAAACCGCAACCCTAAACTTTAAACCCTAAACATATTTTAAGTACCCTAGCCAAAATCTCGGGTTTTTTTAGATCGTGGAGGATCCACAATCTTACGAGCAGTTTTCTTCGGCTTAGAGGTAGTCGCCTCATTAGCCGGAGGTTTAGGTGGGGCAACAGGTGCAGAGGTAACCGGGGTCACAATATTGGGACTCGGTGTGTAATTAATTTGATTATCATTCTATTTTCCTGACCTTAGGGTGGAAACCGATTTTACTTCAGCAAGCGGTACAGATGGAGATGTAGTTTCCGTCACCAAGGCAACTTCTTTGCCTTTGTGGTTCGGGATGGACTGTCCCGAAAATCTACTCTTTTTATCAAGTTTTTGTTCAATCCTCTGGATGGCCTGGGCATTTCACTCAATGGACGCCTGGGTCTGTTGAATAAAACGGGCAAGCACATCCTCAAGGGAGGTCTTAGGAGGGGCAGATTGATTAGTTGGCTTATGGTCCCAGGAACTACTCATGGGATGAGCATTGTTCGAGTAAGGGGGGACCGGTGCCCTGTTCCGATTATCAGTATTAACAACATAAGTGGCATTGCTACGTTGCCCATAAGAGTTATTAAAACCAGGTGGACCCGCATGATGATTATTAGAATAAGAAAGATTGGAGCGGTCCGTATATGGGTACGTGGCATTACCCTTAGTAAAGTTGGTTCTTCCGGCGTAGTTAAACGCACAGGCTTCCTCAGTTTTTGGTGAATTATAAAGGAGAGCGCAAAATTCCGCAGTATGGGTCTGGTCATGACAAGCATCACATGGGAGAGTAGAGGCACTCATAACAGGTGATGTGGTTTTCAAGGACACGCCAAGTGCTTCTACCTGTTTGTCTAAACCATGAAGGATCATTTTAAGCTCAGAGTCAGGTTTGACTTCATATATACCTCTAGGTTTATCAAATGAGTCTGGGGTAGTGTTTCTCGGTGTATGTCCAGGTGTGTCCCATTGCTGGCTATTAGTAGCAATCTTTTCAAGGAAAGCCAGAGCCTTGGTGGTGGAATAATCAAGGAAATCCCCACCGCTCATGCTTTCAACCGTGTTTCTAGTTAAAGTATTAAGGCCTCTATATAGAATCCTAACTTTTTCAGTATCATCGACTTTGTAGTGTGGACACCGAAGAAATAGGTGTTGAAACCTCTCCCATGCATCAAAGAAAACCTCGCCCTCTTTCTTCCAGAAACTTCTTATGGCATCAACTATGTCATTAGTTCTGGTGATAGGAAATAATTTGGTAAAAAACGTTTTACTTAGTTGAGCCCAAGTGGCAATTGAATTGGAAGGAAGGCCATGTAACCAGTGAGATGCCCGATCCTCAAGAGAAAAGGGGAACAATCTGAAGCTAACTTCCTCCTCAGACAAATGTTTCTCCTTAAAAGTATTAAGAACAGTCATAAACTTATTGAGGTGCTGATATGGATCTTCCCGTGGAAGTCCATAGAACTTAGGCAACTTTCCCACAATCTGTGGGCGAATGCCATAGCTATCTGCAGTTGTCTGGGGTAAGACTATGCAGGTAGGTGGCCCAGTGGCCAAATGTGAAAAGTAATCCCGAAGGGTAGCTTCTTGAGCCATAGGTGCAGGAGTTACTTCAGGAAGTAAAGTTGAGTCGTTTACTCTTCTTCAGAATGTATGGAGGTTGAGTCGCTAAACTCTCCCTCAGGAGGAGTAGTGAGGTCCATGATTGTGCTCTTTGTGTAGATAGGAATAGGTTTGGACAAGGTTTTACCTGATCTAAGATGCATGCAACATGCGCATTACATATGCCACAGAAGTCCTAACCATTCAAAAGCATCTAATAAAGGTCTCAAAAACTGACTCAATTTTGTGTTCACCCAAGTCAATGAGTTCTTTCCAAGCTTCCTTTGTGAACTCGACTCGAGTTCGGGAACAGTTTTAACCAATAACTTTCAGGAAAGATTCCTGAACGCGCGACTTTCTTAAATAATTGATTTTTACTCCGTTTTTTGAGCTTTTTTCAATTCGTCTTCGCTCCAAAATTAATAAGAGGACTAAGTAACAAGACACTAAAAAACAATAAATAAAAGAAATAAGAATAGAAGGGTGGAAGGGATAGAAGTGGGATAATGTCCCGAAAAAACTATTCTCGCTTGTGTTTGAATGAACTCCGTTCCTTAGAGCGGCAACGACGCCATTTTGATAGATGGTAAATTAACGCCACCTAATTAAAAGATAGATTTGTATTTGTAATTCCTTCTTATGCCTGTATAAATTGGATATCACAGTAGAAAAGTAACAAGCAAGGGTCGTACCCACCTCAGAGGGGGAGATCTTAGCTCAAACACAATAGAAAACAATGGTTAAGAAACACTAAGATAATCAATAATAAGATTGGAGATTGATTCTACTTCCTATAGGCAATAATAATAAGTAAACCCTAACTTAAGAATATGGTAGAGATGTAAAGAAGATATATGATGATATAGGGGAAACAGTTGGTATCCACAAACTAAATCATGCAAACATAACATGTTGTTCCTTCATGTTCAATCTATAACAATTAATTAGTCGCCTCTCGGTTATTCCAACTAATCATTAATACCTATAATAATCAAGTAGTCACCTCTCAGCTATTCCACTCAACTAAAACGGGATTCTCTTATGCATGTTATTGAATATGTCTTATTAATTAAACCGTCACCTCTCAGCTATTCAATCTAATTAATTCAACATATTAATTCATAAATAAACCGTCACTTCTCGGATATCAATTTAATTACAAAAGGGTTCCAATAAAAGATACCGACTGTACATAGGTAATAATCACCTCTCAGCTATTTCACTACACATCTTGAATCAATATAAATAAAACCATTAAAGCTAGGTCTCCCTAAACCCTAACAATAGTATTTTAACAACATGGATAATCAATAACATGCAAATAATCATACTTACCTCATATCGCGAATTAGAAGTAAATAAGCATTAAGTATTTCGAATCACAAAGAACAATAAGAACAAACATGGTGCTTTTGCATCATCTAGAGTGCTTCCACCATCCCCCTAAGGAGATTTAGGTACTCATCTTTGATGATGACACCATGTACTAAATAAATAAATCACAAGACATCATAATGGAAAATATAATGGAATTGATATTGATAATGATTGAGTTCAATACAAGGAAGAAGATGAAAACCTAAACCTTCAACATAAACTCTCTAATATGAACTACCTAAACCCTAGCTACTACTTCTCTTATATAGAAAATACAAAGTAGAATACTTGCATGCAAAGACTTCTAAATTAGGTCAAATTCGTGGCTGCTGTTGTTGGTCTTCTAGAGATATTAGGTATTCAGAAAAACCTAATTATCTTGGCCTTAAGTTGTAGCTTGGACCAAGACCTTCAGTTTGATAGCTCATGGGCCCAAATCAGACTTCTGGATCTTCTTGTAGAGCATTTTTAAGTTTGGACTTAAAACAAGGCCTAAAATAGAAATTCTGACTTCTGGGCTCCAATAGGACCCGGTTTGGGCTGAGAATTGGACCACCCCATTTTGACATAAAGTCAAGTCAACTGGACTGACCGTGGGGTACCCTCAGCAGATCTGTGGGTGCAAATATGAATTCCTCTCCTCTTGTGCAAATAACACCTTTTTGTTTGCTTTTCTTGACTTTTGGCAGGCTTTAACACAATATTCACATTTCGGCTTATGAAACCTACACAATAGACAAGAAAGCACTAATCAATAGATATAATACAATAATTGACCGACGTTAAGAGGTCTTTTAAGCGTTGAGTGGGACTGAAACTCATGTCTGTCCCCGACCTTTTTTGATTTATTTTTGTCTGTCCGACTAATTTTTAATTTTTAAATTTTTTTTTCTATGTTTTTAAATTTTTTGTGTCCGTTTTTTTCTGTTTTTTTTTTAAATCTTTTGTTTTTTCTTTCTTTTCTCTTCCTCTCTTCCCCTAACGTCGGTCTCCACCGTATCACGGTTCTATATTATAAGCTAAGTGCTGAACAAACAAGGTGTTATTCAGGGGATAAATATACACTTTTGAGGACTTATCACTACACCGTTCTGTTGCAGAGTATAAGCGGTGGTCAACTGCCTCTTGATCCCACATTGTTTGCAAAAATCATTGAACTCATTTGAAGTGAATTCTCCCCCTCTATCAATACGAAAACACTTAACAAATAATCCTGTTTCTTTTTCAACCATAGTCTTAAAACATTTAAATAAATTAAAAGCCTCTAACTTCTCTGCCAAGAAATACACCCATGCTTTTCTACTAATTCATAAATAAATAATAAAATGTACCTCTTATGGCTATTAGATGTAGGAGTAATTGGACCACAAATATCTGCATGAATAAGTTCCAACTTCTAAGTTGTTCTCCATGTACTCTTCTGTGGAATAGGGTCACGGTGTTGCTTCCCGTTGATACAATCAGTACATGTCGCACTTGAGGCAGCGAGTTGAGGAAGTCCACGTACCATGTTCTTGGACAGCAAGGTTTTCATACCCTTGTAACTCAGATGCCCATACCTTTGATGCCAAAGATGGGACAAGTTTTGAGTTTTTGAGTGAAAGCACTGATCAAATTGTACTTGAGAGGGAGCTTGAGACTGAGGCAACAAGATAAACATCCGATTAGCACTCATGTTGGTTTGAATTATCAAACCCTTCTCTGAATGAAATATCTTACACATCCCTTCCTTGAACAAAATAGCCAAGCCTCTTTCTTGCAACTGCCCTATGCTCAAGAGATTATTTCTCAACTCTGGAATATAGTATACCTCAACAACCACATGTTTGATTCCATTCAGCAGCAGTTTCACACTTCCTTTTCCCATCACATTCATCTTAGTGTTGTTCCCCAATTTTACGGAATGTCGAAATTTTTCATCGAGTTCATTGAACATAGTTCGATCGCCACACATGTGATTAGAACACCCTAAATCAAGGAATCAAGCATCTTCTCTTCTTGCCTTATGCAACTCCATATAAGAGATCAAAAGCCTTTCTTCTTCCTCATCAAGCTCTGTATAATTTGTTTGTTTGCTCCATGAAGGACATTCATACTGAAAATGTCCAAGTTGATGACATCGATAACACTCCACAGTTGCCTTGTTGAACTCGGCTCGACCTCTCCCTCTTCCTCTGTATGTACCACGACCACGACCTCTTCCTCTTTCATATGTCACTTTCAAAGCTTGTTCCCACTATTACGTCTCTGAAACTTCTGTTCATGTACTATTAATGAACTTTGTAACTCATCAATAGTAAGACCATCAATGTCTTGTGACTCCTCAATAGAACATACAATGTAGTTGAACTTCTCAGTTAGAGAACGTAGAATTTTCTCTACCACTTTAACATCCTGTAGTTGAACTTCTCAGGTAGAGAAGTAATCTGTTACTTTTTCACCAGACTTCATCTCCAGAGTTTTAAAATCTCTACGGAGAGCTTGAAGATGACACGTTTTGACCCTTGCATTTCCTTCGAATTTCTTTTCCATGGCGTCCCATATATTTTTGGCAGTATCCTTCTTGAGAATGGTGTCAAGAACTGTCCGATCGATGGCTTGGAAGAGATAGTTTTTCACTTTCAGATCCTTCAACTTCATTTCATCATTCTTCTTTCGATGCGCATCTGTTAGCACAGATTCACTTGTTGGCTCAATATAGCCAGGCTCCACCAGCCCCCAAAATTTCTTGGATCGTAAAAAAATTTCCATCAGCATGCTCCAATGGTCATAGTGACCATCAAAACAAGGAATGGATGGCTGTATAAAACTCCCTTCTGTAGTCATCAAGCAAACTTCAAAGACTGCTGCTTTGATTGATCAAACCCAGTGCTGGCTCTGTTGCCACAATGTTGAGAGCTTTGATCTAAATGAAAGCAAGAACAAGAACACAACAAACTGGATTGAATGACTTGTTTTCATTAACAGTAATTTTGGCTTAAATAGCCATTCAATACATTATCATAACAGAAACAAGAAAAACAGTCCATTTAGCAAAAATAAAGCTAAGTGATAACAGAAACTTAAATATCCCTAAAGACTAGGATTTTCCCTGAAGATCAGGACATTATTCAAACAAACAGCAGTAAACTCCTTCAACCTTCAGATAGGCAGCTCATGGACCCAAATTAGACTTCTAAATCTTCATATAGAGCCTTTTTAAGATTGGGTTTTAATAAAGGCTTCAATAGATTTTCCGACTTGTGAGCTTCATTATAACTTGGATTAGGCTGGGATTTGAGCCACCCATCTTGGACATATAGTCAAGTCCATAGGACCAGTCCGCGGGGTGCCCTCAGCAACTCCGTAGGTGCAAGTATCAATTCTTCATCCTTGTGCAAATAGCATTCTTTTGATGGCTTTTCTTGGCTTTTGGCGAGCTTTAACACAATATTCGCATTTTGGATCATGAAACCTACAAAAATGACAAGAATTCACTAATCAATAGATATAACACAATAATATAAGCTAATTGTTATGCAAACAAGGTGTTATTCGGGGGATAAATATATACTTTTAAGGACTTATCATGACTCCAAAAGGCCTCGGTGATAATATTTGACAGATCTATACCGATATTCAAATGTCAGGACATCCCCTTCTTACGTGTCGTAGGACGCACCCCCTCGGCAAACCACCTGTCGACCCAACGTGATACAGGGACTTTTATTGATCTCAACGGACTTTACTTGTTTGTAGTGCAATGGACTTTTCTCTTCCCATATTCCATCTTGTTTATAGTCCAAGGGATTGAGGGACTTTCGCTGATCTTAAGGGACTTTTCTTGTTTATAGTCAAAGGGATTGAGGGATTTCATTGATCTCAACGGACTTTACTTGTTTATAGTTCAAGTGACTTTTCGTAGATCTTAAGGGACTTTTCTTATTTATAATCCAAGGGACTGAGGGTCTTTCGTTAATCTTAAGGGACTTTTTTTGTTTATAGTCCAAGGGACTGAGGAACTTTCGTTGATTTTAATGGACTTTTTTTTTTATAGTCTTAAAGGACTGAGGGACTTTCGTTGATCCCAACGGACTTTACTTCTATATAGTAATATATATTTTTCTCTTCCCACATTCACATCTTGTTTATAGTCCAAGGGACTAAGTGACTTTTGTTGATCTTAATAGACTTTTCTTGTTTATTGTTCACGGGACTGAGGGACTTTCGCTGATCTTAAGGGACTTTTCGTTGAACTTAAGGAACTTTTCTTGTTTATAGTCCAAGGGACTGAGGGACTTTCATTGATCTCAACGGACTTTGCTTGTTTATTTTCCAATGAACTTTTCTCACCCACATTCACATCTTGTTTATAGTCAAAGGGAAGGAGGGACTTTCGTTGATATTAAGGGACTATTCTTATTTATAATCCAAGGGAATTTTCGTTGATCTTAAGGGACTTTTCTTGTTTATAATCCAAAGGAATAGGGGACTTTCGTTGATCTCAACGGACTTTACTTTGTTTATAGTGCAATGGAGTATTCTCTTCCCACATTCCATCTTGTTTATATTCCAAGGGACCGTTCTTAAAGGACTTTTCTTGTTTATAGTTCAAGGGATTGATGGACTTTCATTGATCTCAACGGACTTATTTGTTTATAGTGCAATGGACTATTCTTGTTTATAGTCCAAGGGACTTTTCATTGATCCTAAAGGACTTTTCTTGTTTATAGTCCAAGGGACTGAGGGACTGAGGGACTTTCGTTGATCTAAACGGACTTTACTTGTTTATAGTGCAATGGACTTTTCTTGTCCCATATTCCATCTTGTTTATAATCCAAGGGACTGAGGGACTTTCGCTGATCTTAAAAGAATTTTCTTGTTTATAGTCTAAGGGACTTTTCGTTGATTTTAAGGGACTTTTCTAGTTTATAGTCAAAGGGACTGAGGGACTTTCACTGATCTTAATGGACTTTTCTTGTTTATAGTACAACGGACTAATGGACTTTCATTGATCTCAACGACTTTACTTGTTTATAGTTCAATGGACTTTTCTCTTCACACATTCAAATCTTGTTTATACTCCAAGGGACGGAGGGACTTTCGTTGATATTAAGGGAATTTTCGTTGATCTTATGGGACCTTTCTTGTTTATAGTGTAAGAGACTTTTCGTTAATCCTAAGGGATTTTTCTTGTTTATAATCCAAGGGACTAAGAGACTTTTGTTTATCTTAACGGAGTTTACTTGTTTATAGTACAATGGATTTTACTTTTTCCACATTCAATCTTGTTTATAGTCCAAGGGATTGAAGGACTTTCGCTGATCTTTAAGTATTTTTCTTCTTTATAGTCAAAGGGACTTTTCGTTGATCTTAAAGGACTTTTCTTGTTTATAGTCCAAGGGATTGGGGGACTTCCATTGATCTCAACGGACTTCACTTGTTTAAAGTCCAATGGACTTTCGTTGATCTTAAGGGATTTTTCTTGTTTATAGTCCAAGGGACTGAGGGGCTTTCGTTGATCTTAATAGACTTTTCTTATTTATAGTCTCAAGGGACAGAGGGACTTTCGTTGATTTCAAGAAACTTTTCTTGTTTAAAGTCCAAGGGACTTTTCATTGATCTTAAGGGACTTTTCTTGTTTATAGTCCAAGGGACTGAACGACTTTCGCTGATCTTAGGAGACTTTTCTTAATTATAGTGGAAGAGACTGAGGGACTTTCATTCATCTCAACGAACTTTACTTGTTTATAGTCCAATGGACCTTTCCCTTCCAACATTAACATCTTGTTTATAGTCCAAAGGACTGAGGGACCACCGTTGATATTAAGGGACTTTTCTTGTTTATAGTTCAAGGGACTTTTCGTTGATCTTAAGAGAATTTTCTTTTTTATAGTCCAAGGGACTGACGGAGTGACAAACTTTCAATGATCTTAACGGACTTTACGTGTTTATAGTACAATAGACTTTTCCCATCCCACATTCACATCTTGTTTACAGTCCAAGGGACTGAGGGACTTTCATTGATCTGAATGGACTATACTTGTTTATAGTGCAATGGATTTTTCTCGTCCCACATTCCATCTTGTTTATAGTCCAGGGACTTTTCGTTGATCATAAGGAACTTTTCTTGTTTATAGTCCGAGGGACTGAGGGACTTTCGTTGATCTCAACGGACTTTACTTGTTTATAGTACAATGGACTTTTCTCGTCCCACATTCTATCTTTTTTATAGTCCAAGGGACTGAGGGACTTTCGTTGATCTTAAGGGACTTTAATTTCTTGTTTATAATCCAAGGGACTTTTTGTTGATCTTAAGAGTCTTTTCTTGTTTATAGTCCAAGGGACTGAGGGACTTTCGCTGATCTTAAGGGATTTTTTTTGTTTATAGTCCAAAGGACTTTTCGTTGATCTTAAGTGATTTTTCTTGTTTATAGTCTAAGGTACTGAGAGACTTTTGTTGATCTTAAAGGACTTTTCTTCTTTATCGTCAAAGGGACTGAGGGAATTTCGTTGATCTTAAGGGTCTTTTCTTGTTTATAGTCTTAAGAGACTGAGGGACTTTCGTTGGTCTTACGAGACTTTTCTTGTTTATAGTCCAAGGGACTTTTCGTTGATCTTAGGCGAATTTTCTTGTTTATAGTCCAAGGGGCAGAGGGACTTTCGTTGATCTCAATGGACTTTACTTATTCATAGTGCAATGGACTTTTCTCGTCCCACATTCCATCCTGTTTATAATCCAAAGGACTGAGGGACTTTCGCTGATCTTAAGAAACTTTAATTTCTTGATTATAGTCCAAGGGTCTTTTCGTTGATCTTAAGGGCCTTTTCTTGTTTATAGTCCAAGGAACTGAAGGACTTTCATTGATCTCAACGGAATTTACTTATTTATAGTCCAATGGACTTTTCTCTTCCCAGATTCACATCTTGTTTATAGTCCAAAGGGCTGAGGGACTTTCGTTTGATATTAAGGGACTTTTCTTGTTTACATTCCAAGGGACTTTTCGTTGATCTTAAGGGACTTCTTGTTTATAGTCCAAGGGACTTAGGGACTGATCTTAAGGGACTTTTATTGCTTATAGTCCAAGGGACTGAGGGACTTTCTTTGATCACAACAGACTTTACTTGTTTATAGTGTAATGGACTTTTCTCTTTCCACATCCCATCTTGTTTATAGTTTAAGGGACTAAAGGACTTTCGTTGATTTTAAGGGACTTTTCTTGCTTATAGTCCAAGGGACTGAGGGACTTTCTTTGATCTCATCGGACTTTACTTGTTTATAGTGCAATGGATTTTTCTTTTTCCACATCCCTTCTTGTTTATAGTCTAAGGGACTGAGGGACTTTCGTTGATCCTAAGGGACTTTTCTTGTTTATAGTCTTAAGGGACTGGGGGATTTTCGTTGATCTAACGGGACTTTTCTTGTTTATAGTCCAAGGGACTTTTCGACTTTCGTTGATCTTAAGGAACTTTTCTTGTTCATAGTCCAAGGGACTAAAGGACTTTCGTTGACCTCAACAGACTTTACTTGTTTATAGTGCAATGGACTTTTCTCGTCCCACATTCCATCTTGTTTATAATCCAAGGGACTTTTCGTTGATCTTAAGGGCATTTTCTTGTTTATAGTCCAAGGGACTGAGGGATTTTCGCTGATCTTAAGGGACTTTTCTTGTTTATAGTCCAAGGGACCTTTCATTGATCTTAAGTGATTTTTCTAATTTACAGTCCAAAGGACTGAGGGACTTGCGCTGATCTTAAGAGACTTTTCTTGGGACATTTCTTGTTTATTGTCTAAGGGACTTAGAACCTTTTGTTGATCTCAACGGACTTTACTTGTTTATAGTGCAATGTGCTTTTCTCTTCCTACATTCCATCTTGTTTATAGTCCAAGGGATTGCGGGACTTTCGCTGATCTTAAGGGACTTTTCTTGTTTATAGTCCAAGGAACATTTCTTGTTTATATTCCAAGGGACTGAGGGACTTCCGCTGATCTTAAACGATTTTCTTGTTTATAGTCCAAGAGACTTTTCGTTGATCTTAAAGGACATTTCTTGTTTATTGTCCAAGTGACTGAGGGACTTTCGCTGATCTTAAGAGACTTTTCGTGTTTATAGTCCAAGGGACTGAGGGACTTTCACTGATCTTAAGGGACTTTTCTTGTTTATAGTCCAAGGGACTCAGGGACTTTCATTCATCTCAACAAACTTTACTTGTTTATAGTCCAATGGACTTTTCTCTTCCCACATTCACATCTTGTTTATAGTCCAAGGGACTGAGGGACTTCCGATGATAGTAAGGGACTTTTTTTGTTTATAGTCCAAGGGACTTTTCTTGTTTATAGTCCAAAGGACTGAGGGACTTTCGTTGATCTTAAAGGAATTTTCGTTGATCTTATAGTCTGAGGGACTTTCGTTGATCTTACGGGACTTTTCTTGTTTATAATCCAGGGGACTGGAGGACTTTCATTGATCTTACGGGATTGAGGGACTTTCACTGATCTTAAGGGACTTTTCTTGTTTATAGTCCAAGGGACTCGGGGACTTTCATTCATCTCAACAAACTTTACTTGTTTATAGTCCAAGGGACTTTTCTCTTCCCACATTCCATCTTGTTTATAGTCAAAGGGATTGAGGGACTTTCGCTGATCTTAAGGGACTTTTCTTGTTTATAGTCAAAGGGATTGAGGGATTTCATTGATCTCAACGGAGTTTACTTGTTTAAAGTTCAAGGGACTTTTCGTAGATCTGACTTTTCTTATTTATAATCCAAGGGACTGAGGGTCTTTCGTTAATCTTAAGGGAATATTTTTGTTTATAGCCTAAGGGACTGAGGAACTTTCGTTGATTTTAAAGGACTGTTTTTGTTTATAGTCTTAAAGGACTAAGGGACTTTCGTTGATCCCAACGGACTTTACTTCTATATAGTAATATATATTTTTCTCTTCCCACATTCACATCTTGTTTATAGTCCAAGGGACAAATTGACTTTTGTTGATCTTAATAGACTTTTCTTATTTATTGTCCACGGGACTGAGGGACTTTCGCTGATCTTAAGGGACTTTTCGTTGAACTTAAGGAACTTTTCTTGTTTATAGTCCAAGGGACTGAGGGACTTTCATTGATCTCAACAGACTTTGCTTGTTTATTCTCCAATGAACTTTTCACACCCACATTCACATCTTGTTTATAGTCAAAGGGAAGGAGGGACTTTCGTTGATATTAAGGGACTATTCTTATTTATAATCCAAGGAAATTTTCGTTGATCTTAAGGGACTTTTCTTGTTTATAATCCAAAGGAATGGGGGACTTTCGTTGATCTCAACGGACTTTACTTTGTTTATAGTGCAATGGACTATTCTCTTCCCACATTCCATCTTGTTTATAGTCCAAGGGACTCTCACTGTTCTTAAGGGACTTTTCTTGTTTATAGTTCAAGGGATTGATGGACTTTCATTGATCTCAACGGACTTTATTTGTTTATAGTGCAATGGACTATTCTTGTTTATAGTCCAAGGGACTTTTCATTGATCCTAAAGGACTTTTCTTGTTTATAGTCCAAGGGACTGAGGGACTTTCGTTGATCTAAACGGACTTTACTTGTTTATAGTGCAATGGACTTTTCTTGTCCCATATTCCATCTTGTTTATAATCCAAGGGACTGAGGGACTTTCGCTGATCTTAAAAGAATTTTCTTGTTTATAGTCCAAGAGACTTTTCGTTGATTTTAAGGGACTTTTCTAGTTTATAGTCAAAGGGACTGAGGGACTTTCACTGATCTTAATGGACTTTTCTTGTTTATAGTACAACGGACTAATGGACTTTCATTGATCTCAACGACTTTACTTGTTTATAGTCCAATGGACTTTTCTCTTCACACATTCAAATCTTGTTTATACTCCAAGGGACGGAGGGACTTTCGTTGATATTAAGGGAATTTTCGTTGATCTTATGGGACTTTTCTTGTTTATAATGTAAGAGACTTTTCGTTAATCCTAAGGGATTTTTCTTGTTTATAATCCAAGGGACTAAGAGACTTTCGTTTATCTCAACGGACTTTACTTGTTTATAGTGGAATAGATTTTACTCTTTCCACATTCAATCTTGTTTATAGTCCAAGGGATTGAGGGACTTTCGCTGATCTTTAGGTATTTTCTTCTTTATAGTCTAAGGGACTTTTCGTTGATCTTAAAGGACTTTTCTTGTTTATAGTCCAAGGGATTGGGGGACTTTCATTGATCTCAACGGACTTTACTTGTTTATAGTTCAATGGACTTTCGTTGATCTTAAGGGACTTTTCTTGTTTATAGTCCAAGGGACTGAGGGGCTTTCGTTGATCTTAAGAGACTTTTCTTGTTTATAGTCTCAAGGGACTGAGGGACTTTCGTTGATTTTAAGAAACTTTTCTTGTTTAAAGTCCAAGGGACTTTTCATTGATCTTAAGGGACTTTTCTTGTTTATAGTCCAAGGGACTGAAGGACTTTCGCTGATCTTAGGAGACTTTTCTTAATTATAGTCGAAGAGACTGAGGGACTTTCATTGATCTCAACGAACTTTACTTGTTTATAGTCCAATGGACCTTTCCCTTCCAGCATTCACATCTTGTTTATAGTCCAAAGGACTGAGGGACCACCGTTGATATTAAGGGACTTTTCTTGTTTATAGTTCAAGGGATTTTTCGTTGATCTTAAGAGAATTTTCTTTTTTATAGTCCAAGGGACTGACGGAGTGACAAACTTTCAATGATCTTAACGGACTTTACGTGTTTATAGTACAATGGACTTTTCCCTTCCCACATTCACATCTTGTTTACAGTCCAAGGGACGGAGGGACTTTCATTGATCTGAATGGACTATACTTGTTTATAGTGCAATGGATTTTTCTCGTCCCACATTCCATCTTGTTTATAGTCCAAGGGACTTTTCGTTGATCATAAGGAACTTTTCTTGTTAATACTCCGAGGGACTGAGGGACTTTCGTTGATCTCAACGGACTTTACTTGTTTATAGTACAATGGACTTTTCTCGTCCCACATTCTATCTTTTTTATAGTCCAAGGGACTGAGCGACTTTCGCTGATCTTAAGGGACTTTAATTTCTTGTTTATAATCCAAGGGACTTTTTGTTGATCTTAAGTGTCTTTTCTCGTTTATAGTCCAAGGGACTGAGGGACTTTCGCTGATCTTAAGGGACTTTTTTTGTTTATAGTCCAAGGGACTTTTCGTTGATCTTAAGTGATTTTTCTTGTTTATAGTCTAAAGGTACTGAGAGACTTTTGTTGATCTTAAAGGACTTTTCTTGTTTATCGTCAAAGGGACTGAGGGAATTTCGTTGATCTTAAGGGTCTTTTCTTGTTTATAGTCTTAAGAGACTGAGGGACTTTCGTTGGTCTTACGAGACTTTTCTTGTTTATAGTCCAAGGGACTTTTCGTTGATCTTAGGCGAATTTTCTTGTTTATAGTCCAAGGGGCAGAGGGACTATCGTTGATCTCAATGAACTTTACTTGTTTATGGTGCAATGGACTTTTCTCGTCCCACATTCCATCTTGTTTATAATCCAAAGGACTGAGGGACTTTCGCTGATCTTAAGAAACTTTAATTTCTTGATTATAGTCCAAGGGTCTTTTCGTTGATCTTAAGGGCCTTTTCTTGTTTATAGTCCAAGGAACTGAAGGACTTTCATTGACCTCAACGGAATTTACTTATTTATAGTCCAATGGACTTTTCTCTTCCCAGATTCACATCTTGTTTATAGTCCAAAGGGCTGAGGGACTTTCGTTTGATATTAAGGGACTTTTCTTGATTACATTCCAAGGGACTTTTCGTTGATCTTAAGGGATTTCTTGTTTATAGTCCAAGGGACTGAGGGACTGATCTTAAGGGACTTTTCTTGCTTATAGTCCAAGGGACTGAGGGTCTTTCGTTGATCTTATAGTCTAAGGGACTGAGGGACTTTCATTGATTTTAAGGGACTTTTATTGCTTATAGTCCAAGGGACTGAGGGACTTTCTTTGATCACAACAGACTTTACTTGTTTATAGTGCAATGGACTTTTCTCTTTGCACATCCCATCTTGTTTATAGTTTAAAGGACAAAAGGACTTTCGTTGATTTTAAGGGACTTTTCTTGCTTTATAGTCCAAGGGACTGAGGGACTTTCTTTGATCTCATCGGACTTTAGTTGTTTATAGTGCAATGGATTTTTCTCTTTCCACACCCCTTCTTGTTTATAGTCTAAGAGACTGAAGGACATCCGTTGATCCTAAGGGACTTTTCTTGTTTATAGTCTTAAGGGACTGAGGGACTTTTCTTGTTTATAGTCCAAGGGACTTTTCGACTTTCTTTGATCTTAAGGAACTTTTCTTGTTTATAGTCCAAGGGACTAAGAGACTTTCGTTGATCTCAACAGACTTTAATTGTTTATAGTGCAATGGACTTTTCTCGTCCCACATTTCATCTTGTTTATAATCCAAGTGACTTTTCGTTGATCTTAAGGGTATTTTCTTGTATATAGTCCAAGGGACTGAGGGATTTTCGCTGATCTTAAGGGACTTTTCTTGTTTATAGTCCAAGGGACTTTTCGTTGATCTTAAGTGATTTTTCTAGTTTATAGTCCAAAGGACTGAGGGACTTTCGCTGATCTTAAGAGACTTTTCTTGGGACATTTCTTGTTTATTGTCTAAGGGACTTAGGAACTTTTGTTGATCTTAACGGACTTTACTTGTTTATAGTGCAATGTGCTTTCCTCTTCCTACATTCCATCTTGTTTATAGTCTAAGGGATTGCGGGACTTTCGCTGATCTTAAGGGACTTTTCTTGTTTATAGTCCAAGGGACATTTCTTGTTTATATTCCAAGGCACTGAGGGACTTCCGCTGATCTTAAGAGACTTTTCTTGTTTATAATCCAAGAGACTTTTCGTTGATCTTAAAGGACATTTCTTGTTTATTGTCCAAGTGACTGAGGGACTTTCGCTGATCTTAAGGGACTTTTCTTGTTTATAGTCCAAGGGACTGAGGGACTTTCACTGATCTTAAGGGACTTTTCTTGTTTATAGTCCAAGGGACTCAGGGACTTTCATTCATCTCAACAAACTTTACTTGTTTATAGTCCAATGGACTTTTCTCTTCCCACATTCACATCTTGTTTATAGTCCAAGGGACTGAGGGACTTTCGATGATAGTAAGGGACTTTTTTTGTTTATAGTCCAAGGGACTTTTCTTGTTTATAGTCCAAAGGACTGAGGGACTTTCGTTGATCTTAAAGAAATTTTCGTTGATTTTTAGTCCAAGGGACTGAGGGACTTTCGTTGATCTTACGGGACTTTTCTTGTTTATAATTCAAGGGACTGAGGGACTTTCATTGATCTTACGGGATTGAGGGACTTTCACTAATCTTAAGGGACTTTTCTTGTTTATAGTCCAAGGGACTCAGGGACTTTCATTTATCTCAACAAACTTTACTTGTTTATAGTCCAATGGACTTTTCTCTTCCCACATTCACATCTTGTTTATAGTCCAAGGGACTGAGGGACTTTCTTTGATCTTAAAGGAATTTTCGTTGATCTTATAGTCCAAGGGACTGTGGGACTTTCGTTGATCTTACGGGACTGAGGAACTTTCACTGATCTTAAGGGATTTTTCTTGTTTATAGTCCAAGGGACTCAGGGACTTTCATTCGTCTCAACAAACTTTACTTGTTTATAGTCCAATGGACTTTTCTCTTCCCACATTCAAATCTTGTTTATAGTCCAAGGGACTGAGGGACTTTCGATGATAGTAAGGGACTTTTTTTGTTTATAGTCCAAGGGACTTTTCTTGTTTATAGTCCAAGGGACTGAGGGACTTTCGTTGATCTTAAAGGAATTTTCGTTGATCTTATAGTCCAAGGGACTGAGGGACTTTCGTTGATCTTATGGGACTTTTCTTGTTTATAATCCAAGGGACTAAGGGACTTTCGTTGATCTTACGGGACTTTTCTAGTTTATAATCTTAAGGGACTGAGGAACTTTCGTTTATCTTACGGGACTTTTCTTGATTATCCAAGGGACTTTTCGTTACTCTTAAATGACTTTTCTTGTTTGTAGTCAAAGGGATTGAAGAACTTCATTGATCTCAACGGACTTTACTTGTTTATAGTGCAATGGACTTGTCGTTAATCTTAAGGGACTTTTCTTGTTTATAATCCAAGGGACTGAGGGACTTTCGTTGATCTTAAGGACTTTTTGTGTTTATAGTCCATGGGACTGAAGGACTTTCGTTGATCTTAAAGGACTTTTTGTGTTTATAGTCCATGGGACTGAGGGGCTTTCGTTGATCTTAAGGGACTTTTTGTGTTTATAGTCTAAGGGACTGAGAGACTTTCGCTGATCTTATGGGACTTTACTTGTTTATAGTGCAATGGACTTTTCTCTTCCCACATTCCTTCTTGTTTATGGTCCAAGGGACTGAGGGACTTTTGCTGATCTTAAGGGACTTTTCGTTGATCTTAAAGGACTTTTCTTGTTTATAGTCCAAGGGACTGTTGGACTTTCGCTAATCTCAAGGGACTTTCGCTAATCTTAAGGGACTTTCGCTGATCTTAAGAAGACTTTTCTTGTTTAAAGTCCAAGGGACTGAGGGACTGAGGGACTGCGGGATTTTCATTGATCTCATTCAGATTTAAATGATTCACATTTCCAAGTTGAAAGAGATATTTAACCAATGAAAATCATAAGCTCTTTAAGTTGTGCAAGGTTTTAGTGATGAGCTACAATTTAAGTCTTATCCGATCATTCTCCTAGTTGTATAACCTAAGGTAGGCCCAATGACAGAACATTCAAGAAATGTAGCATAAAATGAATACAAGTCTTCTATAATCAGTGACGTAAAACGATGAGATAATCTCTAACCTTTTTTAGATATTTCTTGTGAAGCTTCAGTGCCCCACTCCAAGCTTTTTTGGCATCAAGATTTCCAATAATGTCGTTCAATATCTGAGAAAAAAGAAACCAATATTATTGCAAGGAGCTAACGAAAGAATATCATGTCTCTGTCAATTTAACGTCTTGAAAGACTACAAGAGGTTTAAGTTGAAATTTGTTATAGTCTCAAATATTTCAACTAGATGATGGTGGCGGAGGCAGCTTTCCCGGACCTTCAAAATATTGACTATTGCAAATCAGTTAAACAAAATGAGCATTCAATGGTTCAATTAAGGCTAAAGCCTAAAAGACCCTACTAGGACCTTGAAAACATGATTTGAAAAAATTAAGTCTTTGATCCATATTAAAGGGAAAGAAAGTGCATAGAGCTGTATTTATATCAGTTTTGTGCTGCATTACAAATGACATGTTATACGATAAAATGCTTACGTTGACAACATCATCTAGGCCTCGTGCTTACCTTGACAACATCATCTAGGCCTCGTGCTTCTGTCAATAGCTTTGATCTCTTGGCCTTCAAAACACTAGCAACGAGAAACACCGAAATGGGTAGATGTGCTTCTGAGTTTTTTGCCTTGTTCTTCATATTCTCCCTCTCATATTTACCACATTGGCGTGATGACTTCGCTTTTCCGTTAGATCCCTCACCCTTTTCAGCAGCTGACTCAGACTCATACAAAGAGAACAAATCAGGATCGTACTCCAGGGCCCACATCATCTGTAGAAGATTTTAAACACCAGCATCAAAGCTAGAAACATGGGTTGCTGGTTGAGTAAGTATGGAGGTAATAAGAGTCTGGGTTAGGAAGTGGGCAGCAAGGTAGAGATTTCAAATTTTACCTCCCAAAGATACAAAGCGTCACCGAATGAAAACTCTCTGCGAAACAAGACCATAAGCATGCGAAATGCAAATAAATAGTCTCCCCCCCCCCCCCCCCCCCCCCCCCACGGCCCCACCTAATGTCTCTGCACTCCAAAGAGATAACAATTTTCCAGTTAATTTTCTTCTTTTAAGTAAACCAAAAAAAAGTGTGAAATAGAGCAAAATATATGTTAAAAACAAAGAGAAATAGGTAATCAGTAAATAGAAGACAATCCTGGAAGAATATAATCATGACTTCTAAAAAGCAATAGACTTATGTACGCTAGTAATTTCAATCAGATGATACAATATTTTCCGATTACAATCTACAGATAATACAAACTTGTGAAAAAGCTGGCACGTATTCTAATTTATTTTGACTCGAAAACTTAAAAGTAATTTTCCAGGACTCTTTTGGCCGAGGAAATGAATCCTACATTGGAAATGTAATAGCCTGCAGAATAACACATGAAGCAGACATCGAGTGGATCCAATCATTCATTGTCTATATAGAGAGGTAATCTCAAACTATGATGTCATAATTCTTTTTGTCTTAGGAAAAAAGGAAAGTGAGAGATAAGTTTCTTGTTCCCTTGATTGACTGAAAGGGAAGACACTGGATCCTCAAAAACAAGTTGTATCGTGGGAAATGGTTATCGTCATCTAAGCCTATCTCAAAATGGTGTGAATTGATCCCAATCCCCAAAGGCCTGATCAGTAGGCCACTGACACCTTATAATGAATGCGATGAAATATAGATTTAATGATGAAAAATGACTCAAAGACATAGTACAAAGGACTATATGGTACCTAAGTGTTGATGAAGCTTTGGATCCAAATTTTGAGTTATTGATGCTAGATTGCTAAGTTGTGTCTCCACTCCAACAGAGCTCTCTGTGCATCTGAAATTTCCTCGCTTTAAAATTTCAAACAACAAAACATATCATAACTACTTTGGATATTAAACAAGAATTGCAGACAAATATAGAAAACCTTTAGGCATAAAACTAAATAGGCCTCAAATCTAATCAAGGGGGATTTAGGTTTTAGTCACCGTAAGTATATACTATTTAGGGAAGTAGCATTTTTGTTTCATTAATTAGGTTTTAGTCACTTGGTTTGACCCGAGTTAAAAAAAACCGGGTTTAACCGGAATATTTTTTGAAAAGGCTTAATTACCCTTGAAAAATGTGGGGTTTTTAGCCAAAAGATCAGATCTTTTTTATATTTAACAAAAAAAAACACAGATCTCTACAGAAATTTGATATTTAAGAAAATCAAAATTTTGAAACACTAACAAAGATGGGGCCTTTTTATAAAAAAAATTAAAAAGTAAAAAAAAAAAAACAATCTTTTTAAACTGATTTATTAGAAATTGAAACAAAGCTTCAATATTTTAAACATGTAACATAATAGATCGAAATTTCAGAAGAATCTAGACAACCATCATTCAAAACAAGTAAAAAAAAAAACAGAAATTTGAGTAAAATCAAACAACAATAGCAGAGGATGATGAGAGAGAGTGAAAATAAAATAAAATTTAACATACCTGTTATCCTTCGTTACAACGATCACTTTCACCACCCAAATAAAAACCCTCCCTTTAGTAATCTTTTTAAGAAACACTAAGTAGAAGATGAGTTTTAGAAGAAATTGGAAAAAAAAATGATTTTGAGTATGAGATGGGTTTTAGACGAAACCCTAGGTTGAGGGTTGGTTGTAGAACATGATGGAAGATAAGAGAAAATAAGAGAGAAGATGAAAAAAATATTAAGTGTTGGTGGTGGTTAGGGGCAACATGAGTATATCTCTTTGTTTTCCCGCTTCAATACATGGAGAATGGAGATCTGTGAGATGAGAGAGATGGATGGACATATTATACTGGTGGAGATCCAACCATCGTAATTATGCAACGTGTCCCTATACTGCCAGCTAAACCTACATCTCGTGCTTTTAACGTATTTTTTAAGTGGGGGTATTTTGGCCATTTTTAAGTTGTGTTTGGTTCAACAGCCGGTTCATGACTAAAACCTAATTAATGAAACAAAAATGCTATTTCCCTAAATAGTATATACTTATGGTGACTAAAACCTAAATCCCCCAATTTTCAAATATTGATTGAACATGAAGCAAATGATTTCTACCACAACCGGATACTAAAAGTAAAGAAAACCTTCTACCGACAAGCATATTAGATGATACTACACAGTTGGACATGGTCTCATGGCTCATTAACAAAATATGAAAGTATCCATGTCCAAAGAAACTACATCATCAACTGAGTTATTTATAAATAATTAGAAAGGAAGTGAAAATACTGCAAGTGAAAATACTCTTTATAAACCCTTAGTGATTCAAACAAGTAAAAAGAAAGTGAAAATACTGCAAGTGAAAACCAGAATTTTGTAGTCATCTTTCTCAAAAGAGTTATGGCTGTCAGATTTGGTACTAACAACAAAATTTATAGTAAGAGCCCTACAAATAAAGAGTAAGCTACTTATTTCTAGGTCAACAGGCTTTAATATAGAACTTAGCACACAGACTTGAGGGAAAACATAAAGGCTATTTCAGTAGCTATGGTTATCAACGGTTAAAAGTGACCAATATATCTATTAATGCTTCTACATCTAGCTCATATGATCCTGTTATTGCTCAAGGAGCTCATTAAAGAGTATTCACTTGAATGGGTATACATTTCAAAAATTGATAGTTTAAATATGTTTTTGTATCTACTCTTTTGGAAGGGGAGGGGGGGTAAGGGGTCTGTGTAAACCAAGCTAGCCTAAAAGATTAAAAAAAAAATAAAAAAGATAGATGTGAAGCATCATAAAAGGTTTGACCTTTACAATTCTATATCACCAGATACACAAACAGAGGAATGCTATATAACTATAAGCAGCACAAATTAGAATTGATGAATGTGAAAGTGAGTCCCAATCTGCGCATCAAGCGTTCAAAACACCAAAAACCATCTGCTTCATCTTCAAGAAGGATGATCATCGAGGAGCAAAGGTCACTCATTCCTGCTCAACAGTTTCATAATGATTTTATGCATCAGCACCTTACTGAAAAAAATTGAAGTACATCATGCTACAATGGATTAGGGTAGACAAAGAGAAAGGCATGGATTCAAAGTACAACCTATAACAAACAAAAAAACATAATGGGATCGAAACGAACCTAAAACAGCTAAAAATAATTCAAAGTATCTTGGCATCTGGAAAACTAAATCTGCACAAAGACATGCAAACAGACGTACATGATAATAGACAAGCATATAGAACTACAAAACAGTAGACATGCATACAAACCTACAAGATAAAGTCTAAAGCCGAAGTTTGCGACATGCTTAGTGTATAATAACCGGATAAAATAACTTTAAAATGTTGTTGTGGATGTATTCCTATTTACTGTAAACATTGGACACAAAGCTTCACATTCTCTCTACAATTTAAGTTTTACAGAATACAAATGAGGCCAACAAACTGAAAAGGGTTTATGAATATTAAATGTGTTATTTTATCCTTAAATCCTCTGCAGTAGTAATCCCCTGACCCCATCGTACTATACAGAACAAAAGAAAATCTAAGAAAAAATTGTTACTCACCTTGGCAGTACGCGACATCTTTATTTATCCAGGCATAAACTGCTAGAATATCCCAGAGCTTCGATAAATGTTCTTGTTTCTCATAAAATACTAATGTCCTGTCAGTGCGAACTACATCGAGACCTATCATAAGAATCAATTGGCTGACATTAATTAGAATAGATTCAAAAGTTGATATGCACTCCATTTTATGGCAATATGCAAAACGATGCCAGGCATTTTTATTTCAACAATAGTATAAGATACTTCTACATATGTACTGTTCCTCAAAACAAGGTACGACCTCAAATTTGAGAGGAAACCAAGGGAAAAAAACGTTCGACCATATAAATATATAATAGTAGACATTCAGGAAATCAAGAGTTGGTGGTATTCAACAAGCCCAGGACTCAGACTGTACACAAATAACATTTTAAAATTCGTCCACTTCAAGAGATGAACTAAAGTTACAGTCAAAACATACATCCATAAAATCTTTGAGTTCTCATTCAACACTGGTTCACCAATTTTTAGGTTGATGTTAATAACCCCTAATGAAGTTGAAAAGATAACTTGAACTTTATCAACAAAATATGATAGCCAGAAATATTGACCAGTACCAGATTATGCAGTCACAATTTCATGATTAGGCATGTTGAATGTCTACAAGAACATATGTGAAAGTTTACTCATCTAGCTTGTTTCTAGCAAATCTTCTATTCTGGAGGTACTTCAGATACGGGAGGATGACTTTTCCAGGGAACCATTATATGGGAGCAATAATAAAGTGTAACCGTAGATAGGTAAGCACCTTGCCTTTGGTGTATTAGCAGCACATCAATAGTCTTAGCTAGAGAGTTTATAGATTTGCTTGAGCCCACTCGCCCGTCTCCGAGATACATCAATATGTTTTTTCATGGCTTCTACCATGTATGCTTACACTTAGTGTGGTGGAATTAATTTAGGACGTGTCACTGATGCTACAACGGATACTAACACTTTATTTAGAAATGGGACGAATGTCTCTTTCTTACACAACCTTCTCACATTAAGCGTACCTGCACTCACTTGGCAAATCAGGTGGCATCATAGTGGTCTGGAATTGGGATCTAATGGAGATAATTGATACTTCACAATGGTCTTTTCCCCTTACAGTGATCTGCAGGAATAGGGATGATGGATAGCTCTGGCTCATACAGGTGTTTCGGGGCCGTGTGATCACAAAACACCGTACCCAGTTATAGAATAAATTATGTAACTAGGTGGATGGAAGGTACTACATGACTGACCTAAATGTACATAATAAAAAACTAATACAATTAAAACTAATTATCAAACACAGTATGAAGTATATATGGTAACATAGAAATTGAAATCTATTATCTATATGATGATGCTAAAAATGCTATAAACGCAATATAAGTTTTTGCGGCCTACCTATTTGATGCAAAGTAAGCTTCCACTGGATAACTTTCTTTTCTAGAGGAGGATGACTTGTAGATTCCATTTCTTCTGATGCACTAGAATTGCTTGATGCGCACTATAAGATAACTCAGTGCTAGTTTCAGTGTTTTGACCATTTTCAGCTACAGATACGGCCAATCCTTTGTCCGGATTTGCTTCTAGAAAATTTAAAGGATCTTGAATAGGTCACCATCCTCAGTGATCAACGGTGTCGTGATTATCCTACCACTATCAACAACGGGATCCATTTTCCTACATTCTTCTCTCCACATAGGATACTGTACCCTGCAAAAAAGTGTAAAAATCAAGAAATTATTGATTTGATAAATCCCCCAAGTTAAAAAGCTATGTCAATGAGTGAAGCTATATAGAGATTAGTTACCTGCGACGTTGTCGTATCTGCTCGCGTTCTTCGTAGGTGCTTTTAGGATCATAGCATCCAAGTAGAAACTCCCAAACTTCTCCTCTAATTGATGGATGAATACCCTATTTCACCCAAGAAAGAAGAAAAATGTATCGTCTTAACATCCATAAATTGGTGCAGAATGAACAACTCTCGAGAATACCTAACTAAATCTAGCACCTAAGTCGTGTTATGTACAGATGGGATTCCCATGATACTGATTATAGCATAGATTAATGAAGAATTCTTTGCATGAAAATTATGTATCCCAAACTTCTCTAAAGTCAATGCAACTACTATATTCATACAAAATTGCACATGTGAAACATTTGAAACTTTTCCTATAAATCTTGACCATAGGAAGGATGTACTTACTCCACGTGGATACGGTTAAGCATCCTAGCTTTATCAAGATGACCTTCTGGAGTGAATGCAGATCGCCATTTCCTTTCACTAAGGGTCTTCCCTACCTGCATAAGAATATAAAACAAAATCCAAAGCAAAATTAGGCTTCTACAGAACCCCAAATTTTAATGCAATAATGCTAAAAGAAAAATAGGATACTGTTAGCAGGCTTGTGCTCATGAGTGACTCATAATTACTAAGAATTTTGCATTTCATATACTCAACTCATCCATTCCAAACCCTTAAAAAATTCGTTACCTATTCACTAGCATTACTTATATGATACCTTCAACATACAAAGATAAAGCCATTTATAATAATAACAACACTCGTGTCACGATCACTGAATAAGATCAGTCTACGTCATTGTTGTACACATTGAAATCAATAACATTTGTTCTTCTTGAATTTCAATTCCTGAACTATGATTGCACCCCAATAATGAATGTGCAACCTAATGCTTTCATTTTTATTGTATGTTGCATTGATGCTTTTGGATTTTGGTAACTTTTGTTATAGCACGATCTGAGCGAAAACTTTATTATCTTATAGAACGAATATTGGTGTTCGGGCACTTTTGGCTTCCTCGAGGATGTTAAATTGATGGTGAACTTCTTTGCAACAGTATAAAATTATGTTTTAGACTATAATTATTCTGGATTTAAGCAATCTTAATGTTATTTGTTTTTTGTTTGTGAGGTGACACTGGATAGGCCTAGTAATGTTGCATAACAAAGTATAGTACCCGAATTTGGTAAACCTTTACCTAGAATTTCTATTTCACTAATACATCTATCAAAGCACGGGAGTTGGGCTTCCTCAGCTGCTTTATCCAAGAAACTGTTACAAAGAACAAAAATCAATAAATATATGCTTCAGTCACATCAGAACTTGACTTTATGAATACGAGCAATTCCCTCCATTAAACAAGTTGCTTACTTTTGTAAATGTGCTTCCCAGTACATCTAATGGGACTTTTATAGTCCAAGGAACGGAGGGACTTCCGTTGATATTAAAAGACTTTTCTTGTTTATAGTCCAAGGTATGGAGGGACTTTCGTTGATATTAAAGGACTTTTCTTGTTTTTAGTCCAAGGGAATTTTCGTTGATCTTATGGGACTTTTCTTGTTTATAGTACAAAGGACTTTTCCTTGATCTTAAGGGACTTTTCTTGTTTATAATCCAAGGGACTGAGGGACTTTCGTTGATCTCAACGGACTTTACTTGTTTATAGTGAAATGGACTTTTCTCTTCCCAGATTCCATCTTGTTGATAGTCCTAGGGACTGAGGGACTTTCGTTGATCTTTAGGGACTTTTCTTGTTTGTAGTCCAAGGGACTGGGGGACTTTCGTTGATCTCAACGTACTTTACTTGTTTATAGTGCAGTGGACTTTTCACTTCCCACATTCCATCTAGTTTATAGTCCAAGAGACTGAAGGACTTTCGTTGATCTTAAGGGACTTTTCTTGTTTATAGTCCAAGGGACTTTTCGTTGATCTTAAGGGACTTTTCTTGTTTATAGTCCAAGGGACTGAGGGAGTTTCATTGATCTCAACGTACTTTACTTGTCTATAGTCCAAGGGACTTTTCGTTGATCTTAAGAGACTTTTCGTGTTTATAATCCAAGGAACTGAGGGACTTTCGTTGATCTTAAAAGACTTTTCGTGTTTATAATCCAAGGAACTGAGGGACTTTCGTTGATCTTAAGGGATTTTTCTTGTTTATAATCTTAAGGGACTGGGGGACTTTCGTTAATCTTACGGGACTTAATTTTCTTGTTTATAGAAAAGGGACTTTTCGTTGATCTTAAGGGACTTTTCTTGTTTATAGTCCAAGGGACTGAGGGATTTTCGTTGATCTCAACGGACTTTCGTTTATCTTAACGGACTTTACATGTTGCAATGGACTTCTCTCATCCCACATTACATCTTGTTTACAGTCCAAGGGACTGAGGGACTTTCGCTGGTCTTAAGAGACTTTTCTTGTTTATGGTCCAAGGGACTTTTCGTTGATCTTAAGAGAGTTTTCTTGTTTATAGTCAAAAGGACTGATGGACTTTCGTTAATCTTAAGGAACATTTCTTGTTTATAGTCAAAGGGACTGAGGGACTTTCGTTAATCTTAAGGAACTTTTCTTGTTTATAGTCCAAGGGACTGAGGGACTTTCATTGATCTCAACAGACATTATTTGTTTATAGTCCAATGGACTTTTCTCTTCCCACATTCACATCTTGTTTATAGTCCAAGGGACGGAGGGACTTTCATTGATATTAAGGGACATTTCTTGTTTATAGTCGAAGGGAATTTTCGTTGATCTTATGGGACTTTTCTAGTTTATATTCTTAAGGGACCGAGGGAGTTTCGTTGATCTTACGGGACTTTTCTAGTTTATATTTTTAAGGGACTGAGGGACTTTCGTTGATCTTACGGGACTTTTCCTGATTATCCAAGGGACTTTTCGTTGATCTTAAGGGACATTTCTTGTTTATAGTCCAAGGGACTGAGGGACTTTCCTTGATCTCAACGGACTTTACTTGTTTATAGCGCAATGGACTTTTCTCTTTCCACATTTTATCTTGTTTATAGTCCAGGGGACTAAGGGACTTTCGTTGATCTTAAAAGACTTTTCTTGTTTATAGTCCAAGGGACTTTTTGTTGATCTTAAGGGACTTTTGTTGTTTATAGTCCAAGGGATTACGGGATTTTCATTGATCTCAACGAACTTTACTTGTTTATAGTCCAATGGACTTTCGTTGATCTTAAAAGACTTTTCCTGTTTATAGTCCAAGGGACTGAAGGACTTTCGGTTATCTTAAGAGACTTTTCTTGTTTATAGTCTTAAAAGACTGAGGGACTTCAGTTGATCTTAAGAAACTTTTCTTGTTTATAGTCCAAGGGACTTTTCATTGATCTTAAGGGACTTTTCTTGTTTATAGTCCAAGGGACTGAGGGACTTTCGTTGATCTTAAGGAACTTTTCTTGTTTATAGCCCAAGGGACTGAAGGACTTTCATTGATCTCAACGAAATTTACTTGTTTATAGTCCAATGGACTTTTCTCTTCCCACATTCACATCTTGTCTATAGTCAAAGGGACTGAGGGACTTTATTTGATACTAAGGGACTTTTCTTGGTTATAGTCCAAGGGACTTATCGTTTATCTTAAGGGACTTTTCTTGTTTATAGTCCAAGGGACTACGGGACTGATAGACTTTCGTTGATCTAAACGAACTTTTCTTGTTTATAGTCTGAGGGACTGAATGACTTTCGTTGATCTTATAGTCCAAGGGACTAAGGGACTTTCGTTGATCCTAAAGGACTTGTCTTGTTTATAGTCTAAGGGACTTAGGGACTTTCGTTGGCTGGCTAACGAGACTTTTCTTGTTTATAGTCCAAGGGACTGAGGGACTTTCGTTGATCTCAACAGACTTTACTTGTTTATAGTGCAATGGACTTTTTTCTTCCCACACTCCATCTTGTTTATAGTCCAAGGGACTGAGGGACTTTTGCTGATCTTATGGGACTTCTCCTGTTTATAGTCCAAGGGACTTTTCTTGTTTATAGTCCAATGGACTTTTCGTTGATCTTAAGGGACTTTTCTTGTTTATAGTCCAAGGGACTGAGGGACTTTCGCTGATCTTAAGGGACTTCTCATGTTTATAGTCCAAGGGACTTTTTTTGTTTATAGTCCAAGGGACTTTTCGTTGATCTTAAGGGACTTTTCTTGTTTATAGTCCACGGGACTGAGGGACTTTTGCTGATCTTAAGAAACTTTTCCTGTTTATAGTCCAAGGGACTTTTCGTTGATCTTAAGGGAGATTTATTGTTTATAGTCAAAGGGACTGGGGGACTTTCGCTGATCTTAAGGGACTTTTCTTGTTTATAGTCCAAGGGACTGATTGACTTTCATTGATCTTAACGGACTTTACTTGTTGAAGACATCCAGCTAGAATAAAGACCGCCTCTCAAGTTTTTGTTCAAATGTCCATAGTTCAATTCCTGAAAAAATACCAACAAAATATACATGCGATGAATACCAGAAAAGAATTATTCTACCAGAAAATAACTTGACACCTTGTTTTTCAAAAATTAAACCTTTATTAATAGAACATAAACTTTATAATTCAGTAGAGAGAAGTGTGATCTACTGACCCCCCACTCAACGAAAATAAATAGATTTTGAAATCTCACAACAGCCAACTAAATCCACAAAATACACCTCTTTCCTCTCTTCACATCCTAATTATTAGTACAACATTTATATATAAATAACCTCTTCATTTATAAAAGATCCCTTAAATTCTTAAAACCACCATCCACCTAATTAGAAACACACAAAGCACTATCCATTCGCAGAGGTATGGTTGATTTTATGCCTTTAGGCTTTAGCAACTCCAATTAGTGCTAAGTCTTAACCTTTATTAACTATTGGTGATACACTGGTCTGACTTTTATGCTACAGGGTATCGTCACTTGATTCGTTACTTTTGGCATTTGACTAAAACACAAGGCAATATTAACTTTCTCTTCCGTCAGGATGCCAATTTTTGAGTGTAACAAAATAAGTACTTAGCTATTATTAAGTGCATTATCCGCCATTTTAAGCATACATTATCCGTCAGGGGTTAAGATTTTAACAACTTTTTTACTCTCTCATCATGCTTACTGAACTGGTTAACCTGACTTGCAAAACACTATCTAGGATATCTGTTTGTTTCTCAGCTCTAATTTTATTTCATGTTTGGTTTACCATAAAACCGGTCAGGCCAAAATAAAAAAAAAATGAATTGAAACAACCTCTTCAGGTCATTGCTACTAATCATTGGAATTCTGATTTTCTCCATTTTTTATGTGAGCTGTAGTAATGCATATTCAGCTCTGACACAAGTTGAACTAAAACACCCTAGCCACCCACGAAAATAATTCAAAATTTTCAGTTATCTACCTTACATCCTACAGCCATAAATTGTTGGAGGTACAAGGCATAATACTCAGGCCATAAATACATAGAACATTAAATATAATACAACCAACAAAGCTTCAAGCCTCCAATATAAATAATAACCAAATTCTTCTTTAAGTTTCCTCTTATGCTCCAATGTCAAGTAGAAGGTCTGGTCATGTATGGGATGGTCAACCTGCATCAAAATGTTTATATATTTATAAATATAGAACAGAAAACATAATCGGCAAGTATTTGAAATAGCAGTTCTTCAAACTTTACACATAAAACTCAGATCATGAGGGTTTGGGAATGTGGACAATACAATGTCAAACTTTCAGTATTAGGGTTAGAGCAACTATGTAACATTACGAAGGTCTAATCTAAGACAATGACTCATACCATAGTTCTCTTTCTCTTTGTTAGAATGGTGAGGTATATTCGGACACTTTACTGTATATTATATTATTTATGTCTAAAAAAATACAAAATCATCCACTATTTTAACTCTAATCCATAGTGTAGGGTTAACAAATTATTGGTTTTCATAGTGAGATCTATAACTCTATAAAGACATGTGTAACATTTACACTTGCTGAAAGCAATTTGCAGTACACATGATGATAAAGCTAGTGATCATTAAGAAATGTAATCAACAACAACAACTTGAATAAAAAAAAATAAAGAAAATATCGAAGTAATTAATACTTACATATAACTGATTTGAAGCAAACGATTTCAATGATTTGAAGAATCGAAAGAAATGTTTCATGCTTGCTAATCGATCAAGGAGAGGGAGAAGAGAGATTTTTTTTTTTTTAATTTCTTCTTGAATAGTTGACAAGAGAGAGAGAGAAAAACAACTTCTTTTCTTGCTGAATCGTATAGAGAAAGATAGGAGAGAGAGAAGAGAACCAATGTCGGTCGGTCGGGTTGTGTTAGCTTTTTCTTACCGCTGTTGTAATCTAATCTAAATTATAACAGGTAACAAAATACGGACCCATAAGGGTCCGAAAATCACAATTGGGCCCAGGTAAGGAACCATTTGCAAAAATGGCCCCCAACGCTAATTCCAACCTTTTCTACCTATTATACCCTTTCTCTTTGGTCATATTCTCTCTTATCTCTCTCTTTCTTTCTTGATCTAATCTATCTCTTTCTTCAGAAAAATAAATTCACCACCGCCATCTCCACCACAATTTCCAGCATTACACCAACCACCTTCGAATTAGTAATAAGGTTTTAATCAAGTTAGCAAAGTCCAGCCTTTAGATTTCAAATAGTAAAACTTCGATTTATCGTTGAATCAAGGAATGATATCCAACCATTACAAAAAGAATAAAAAAATTTAAAGCACAATCTAATGGAAGTGGATGTATACTACAATTTTTGTTTGCAGAAAAAATATGGAAGAAGAAATTGATTTTGTCCATCTCTGTGAATTTTATGACAAGTTGTTTACTTTGAAATTTAAAACCAATGTTATCATCAATGTTCTGCTTTTTTGTAAAAATGATGTTCCGTATTTGTGGGGTTTCAATTTGGAGAGAAGAACATTAGAGGAAGAAAAGTTTTATTTTGGGTTTTTTTCTTACTTCAATCTCAATTTCAATTGTGTACAATGATATGCCTCCTGAACCACAATTTGTCGCTAACTTTAACCCTTTCTCTAGCAATCTGGTATGTTTTACAAGGACAGATACAAACACTGGAACATCTGAACAGCAATGGGATGAACTTGTCAGCTGAATGTGTCACTGCAAACAACATTTTGAAATTTCTACATTGTGGTGGATTGAACTGACAGACTTATCTATTGATGGGGTGGACCTCCTTAATCAGTCACAGATAGTTGAATACTTGTTGCAGCTATGGTCACACAGTAACTCTGTTGATATGGGTGCAAACCTATGGAACCTACTCCATTACGCTATGAGTAGGACTCTTTACACTGCGCAATAACTATATTTTCAGAGGTACTGAACTGCGCGCAGTCCCCGACTTGAGCAAAGTGTGCAGAGATACCAAGTCTCTTCTATGAAGAGCACTTGGCATAAAAAAAATATAAAAACTCTCAATTGCAATCAGCCAATCACAATGTTAGGAGGTCTTTGCACAGCGTGCAAAGAAATCTAAACATCTAGGAAAACATTTACGTTGATCTCACTATGCCAATAGTTGATTGCATTTATAGCAAAGAGCTCTTTGGATACCTTGACAGCACATCGGAGCCGAGTCTTCCAATAAATCATGGCATAATTTTAAGTGCTTTGATGAATAAAAAATGCTATGAGCTTTTTGCACACTTTGCAAACACATCTTGGCACATTATTCACAATGCAAAGAGCTTATTGCATACCTTGCCAACACTATTGTGTATAGCTTTTCAATAAGTCGTGGCATAGTTAAAGTGTCTTAATGATTGAAAAAAATGTCATGAGCTCTTTCCACACCATGTAAACACATCATTGCACAACATTCACAATTTAAAGAGCTCATTGCATACCTTGCCAACACAACTATGAATAACATTCCAACAAGTTTTGGCATACTTTCATGTCTCTTGATGAATTAAACATATGCTTTAAAAGATCTTTTATTATAGTTTGTTATCTACAGTTAACACACTCATAATCACTCTCTCCAAATAAATTAATAGAGAGGGAATCTATAAAAAAGAATCAATAAATTTTACCAAAATACATTTCATAATACGACATTCTCTACAATAAGTCTTTGCCACATAGTTTGAGTGTAATTCAAATGCATAAAATGGTGGGAAGGTGTTTCTTATTGTTATTTACAGCTTAATAGAAGGATCTGACTGTAAAAATCTCAGTTGAAATTCTACACAATGCAATTATCTTGTAGGTATTTTTAAAAAAAAATTAACTTAGAGTTTTGTTATGGCATTTTGCGGGGGTAGAGGTATATGATTCTATGCAGCAGTCCAGAATTCTATCATAGCATTTTGTTCAAATATTTTTTTTCCCAATAATTTTCACATCATTTGTATTTGTTGCCCTTGCCTCTACAACGGAGTATTATTTTAGACTGTAATAGACCTTCACACCCTCCAACGGTAATCTAAACGGTGTGTCATAGTAGATTGAACCCTCATTGTTGATGATCGTTAGTAAGGTGAATGATCGATGAGCCTGAGTCCAAACACAATTGCCAGTCGCCAAAAGAAGTTATTTGGTTTTGGTGGTTTGGGTTGTGAAACAGAGAAGGTGTTTAATTTGATAAACACATATATTAGTACATAATCTATGGTTGAGATCGAGGTTGTTATGTAGTTTGATGGTTTGGGGGAGAAACCAATTACTTCTAGTCAAAAGGCTTTCTATTCAGTGTATATAATAGTTCATGGAGACAAGTAAAATGGAGTTGGGTGGTTTAACAAGCCAAGGACCTGATCTAAAGAAAGACAAGAAAATTAAGACTAATTTTGGTTGCAAGCTGATGCTTCTCAAAGCATTGGATGCTCACCACATTTGCTAATCACCACTTTCACATCGCAATTTGAAAATAGATGATAATCTAACAAAATTTGTTTAAAATTAAACAAATTTACAGAAATAATTTTTAAAACCCAAATGAATTACTTTAAAAATCAATAACATATATACCTATTGTTGCACCCTACCACATGAAACAAAACCTAAATTGATTCATTTAGCTCTAGACTTTAGTTGCTTGAAGACAAATTATTTTCCCAATTCAGCAAGAACAACAAGACGAACAACAGTATAATTCTCAAACACTTTCCTTAAAATTCTAATATCATGGTGAGTTTGTTTTACACCTTGAAAATGTAAAACTTATATGTTTCAACATTCTTATCAATTTTTATTTCTGTTCAACGGTCGGAAGCAACAACGTTGCCAAGTAAGGGAGTTTGGTTCGTTTGAAACCATATACAGAGATGATTTGGTTTAGAGAAGAAGAAGAAGAAAGGGCAAACTCAGAATAAAAAGTTAACTTAAAATAAGGTCAGGGCCTTTTTTACAATTTTTACGCTAATTTGTTATTTTTTTAGCCGACAAATGCTTAAATAGGGCCTTTTGTACAGACCGGGTCTTAGCTGGGCCATTTTTTATTTGTGGACCCTTAATGAGGTCCTAGAACCATTTTCATTAAACTTTAAACCCTATAACCCTAAACATATTTTAAGTACCCTAGCCAAAATCTTGGGTTTTTTTAGAGCTTCGGGCTATTTTATTTATAAAATACATGTTTTGTGCCATTTTCCCAATTTTACAATATAAGCCCACCTAGGGAATTATTCCCAAACTTAACCGCAACCCTAAACTTTAAACCCTAAAACCCTAAACATATTTTAAGTACCCTAGCCAAAACCTTAGGTTTTGTTTAGAGCTTTTAATTAAACAGGCTAGCTATAAGTTAGAGTAGATTATCACCAATTGTAGTATCATTTATCAACAAAAACAACCAGGTTAATGATAAAGACATAGAGGTGTGCTGGAATCATCACACACTTGCAGTCACTAGAAGTTAGAAGAAGGTGCAGAAATGATGGTCCATCATTTCTATATATAGTTACACCCATTATCTATAGACATAGACTATGTCTATATGTAAAGTTCAACCCTTCAATCACTCGATCTTGTGTCTTGTGTGTGTGTAAAAATGGGGCTTGATCAAAGGAACCGAACGTGGCTGGCTCCAACGAACCGCAAGACAGCCAAATGCAGTGCTAGTGGATAATTAGAATTGTTTTATATTTGAGTGTTTTATATTTTTTCAAGTTATTTAATTATCATCTTAACTTTAAAACACACAAGGATTGTTTTAAAAAGTTGCCTTTGGATCTGATCTGTGATCTCCACTTCTCATTCCTCCACTTATATAAAGCCTACAAGTTTATTCCAAAGTTCTTCACTTGCTTTCTATTAAGATCCCAGTGCATCTCCCATATTAATTACATACATCTCCTGCCTCTGTCTCCAGTGGCAGGGGTTTAAACATGGGTCTAAAGAAGCATGATATGGCATTTTGGAGCAAGGGACTTAACACCCCTCTCCAGAATTAAATCAGTTGTCCATGCACTTAGCCCTCTTCTCTGCAATTCTACAGGCGTTAAAAATTATGAACGCTTGACTACAAATTTAGTTAGGATGGTCAGCTAAAGCAAATTGAATCGGCAAGTCACTGCAGAATAGCAAGTCACCTCTATATATATTTTCAGAAATGATCGAGGAAATTATATTTGTTGTATATATAGTTATCAACTATATAATTTTTATTTTTTTTTTTTGGTTGGCAAGCGAGGTTGTGGGGACCCCTACCCCTTTTAATTTACGTGTGGAAACTTATATCAACAATCCGCGGTTGACGTGTTTCGAACCCACGACCTCTCCACTTTGTGAGTGGGGTGCTACCATTGAGCCACAGGCTCATTCGCAACAATATAATTAACTATGTCTATGTTTAAATTAACATATTTTAAGTACCCTAACCAAAATCTTGGGTTTTTTAGAGCTTTGGGATATTTTATATATCAAAAATACATGTTTAGAGCCCTTTCCTTAATTTTACAACATAAGCCCACCTAGGGAAGTGTGCCCAGCTTTAACCGTAACCCTAAACTTTAAACCCTAAAACCCTATATAAATTTTAAGTACCCTAGCCAAAATCTTGGGTTTTTTAGAGCTTTGGGCTATTTTATATATCAAAAATACATGTTTTGCTCCATTTTCTCAATTTTACAACATAAGCCCACCTAGGGAAGTATGCACAACCTTAATCGCAAAGCTAAACTTTAAACCCTAAAACCCTAAACATATTTTAAGTACCCTATCCAAAATCTTTGGTTTTTAGAGATTTGGGCTATTTTATTTATAAAAAATACATGTTTTGCGCCATTTTCCCAATTTTACAACATAAGCCCACCTAGGGAAGTATGCCCAACCTTAACCGCAATCCTAAACTTTAAACCCTAAAATCATAAACATATTTTACGTACCCTAACCAAAATCTTGGGTTTTTTTTGAAGCTTTGGGGTATTTTATATATATAATAAATACATGTTTTGCGCCCTTTTCTCAATTTTACAACATAAGCCCACCTTGGGAAATATTCCCAACCCTAATCGCAAACCTAAACTTTAAACCCTAAAACCCTAAACATATTTTAAGTACCATAGCCAAAATTTTGGGTTTTCTTTAGAGCTTTGGGCTATTTTATATATGAAGAATACATGTTTTACGCAGTTTTCTCAATTTTAGTACATAAGCCCACCTAGGGAAGTATGCCTAACCTTAACCGCAACCCTAATCTTTAAACCCTAAAACCCTAAACATAATTTAAGTACCCTAGCCAAAATCTTTGGTTTTTTTTAGAGCTTTGGGCTATTTTATATATAAAAAATACATGTTTTGCGTTATTTTCTCAATTTTACAACATAAGCCAACGTAGGGAAGTATGCCCAACTTTAACCACAACCCTAAACTTTAAACCCAAAAAGCCTAAACATAATTTAAGTATCCTAACCAAAATCTTGGTTTTTTTTTAGTTTTGGGCTATTTTATATATAAAAAAAATACATGTTTTGCGCCCTTTTCACAATTTTACAACATAAGCCCACCTAGGGAAGCATTCCCAACCTTAATCGCAAACCTAAACTTTAAACCATGAAACCATAAACATATTTTAAGTACCCTAGCCAAATATCGGGTTTGTTTAGAGCTTTGGGCCATTTTATATATGAAAAATACATGTTTTGCGCCATTTACCCAATTTTACGACATAAGCCCACCTATGGAAGTATGCCCAACCTTAACCGCAACCATAAACTTTAAACCCCTAAATCCCTAAATATATTTTAAGTACCCTAACCAAAATCTTGGGTTTTTTGGAGCTTTGGGCTATTTTATATATCAAAAATACATGTTAGCGCCCTTTTCTTAATTTTACAACATAAGCCCACCTAGGGAAGTGTGCCCAGCCTTAACCGCAAACCTAAACTTTAAACCCTAAAACCCTAAACATATTTTAAGTACCCTAGCCAGAATCTTGGGTTTCTTTAGAGCTTTGGGCTATTTCATATATCAAAAATACATGTTTTGTGCCATTTTCTCAATTTTACAATATAAGCCCATCTAAGGAAGTATTCCCAACCTTAATCGCAAACCTAAACTTTAAACCCTAAAACCCTAAATATATTTTAAGTACCCTAGCTAAAATCTCGGGTTTTTTCTCGAGTTTTGGGCTATTTTATATATCAAAAATACATGTTTTGTGCCATTTTCAAAATTTTACAACATAAGCCCACCTAGGGAAGTATTCCCAACCCTAATCGCAAACCTAAACTTTAAACCCTAAAACCTAAACATATTTTTAGTACCATAGCCAAAAGCTTGTGTTTTTTTAGAGCCTTGGGCTTTTTTATATATCAAAAATATATGTTTTGCGCCATTTACTCAATTTTACAACATAAGCCCATCTAGGGAAGTATTCCTAACCGTAATCGCAAACCTAAATTTTAAACCCTAAAACCCTAAACATAATTTAAGTACCCTAACCAAAATCTTGGGTTTTTTTGGAGCTTGGGGCTATTTTATATATCAAAAATACATGTTTTGCGCCATTTTCAAAATTTTACAACATAAGCCCACCTAGGGAAGTATTCCCAACCCTAATCGCAAACCTAAACTTTAAACCCTAAACATATTTTAAGTACCATAGCCAAAATCTTGGGTTTTTTTTAGAGCTTTGGGCTATTTTATATATGAAGAATACATGTTTTGCGTAGTTTTCTCAATTTTACTACATAAGCCCACCTAGGGAAGTATGCCCAACCTTAACCGCAACTCTAATCTTTAAACCCTAAAACCCTAAATATATTTTAAGTACCCTAGCCTAAATCTTGGGGTTTTTTAGAGCTTTGGGCTATTTTATATATAAAAAATACATGTTTTGCGCTATTTTCTCAATTTTACAACATAAGCCAACGTAGGGAAGTATGCCCAACTTTAACTAAAACCCTAAACTTTATACCCCAAAACCCTAAACATATTTTAAGTACCCTAGCCAAAATCTTTGTTTTTTTAGAGCTTTGGGCTATTTTATATTAAAAAAATACATGTTTTGCGCCATTTTCTCTTTTTTTTTTGCACGAAATTGTGAATATATTGAAAGAAAACAGAGTTACAGAAAACAGGAGAAAGAGGGCATTCCCTCAAAACATTAGATTTTCACTTGCATATTCTATAATAAACCTTCTCAGGTTCCTCAATGTTGGTAACGAAGTCGGGAATACTTTCCCACCAAGTATCTTGTCCCTGTTGAATTCTTGCGCCATGATTCGCCAACATATCAGCTGTAAAGTTAGCTTCACGATATGTATGAGAAATCTTCAGCTCCTGAATGTCCATTGTAGCTCTTTTCCACATTGCCTTGAGTTCCCATGGGATATTATTTTCATGGAAAGCAAGGACCACAGACAGTGAATCAAACTCTAACCAAAGCCTACCCCAATTCCTCTCTCTTGCCAATTCAGCAGCTAGTACAATTGCTTCTGCCTCTGCCTCATAGTTTGTAACCACCCCAAGACCTTTTGCATACATTCCCATAACAGAATATTTGCTTCTAAAAACAATACCTGCACCACCCAGACCTGGATTGCCTTTGGAGGCTCCATCACAGTTTGCTTTGTAACATCCGTCATCTGGTGGGATCCAACTCACCTCCTTTATCTTGTCAGCAGGCTTAACTCTAATATTCAACCCCCATTGACTAAGTGTCATGAGGTCATTAATAGAGTTGTTGCTGAAGGATTTTGAAAGCTTTCCAGAGTCCAAAACTCCTTTCCTGATCTGCACTTTAACTCTGATCAAATCCATATTTTTGTCCTCAAAGGTGACTCTATTCCTTTCCTTCCATATCTGAACAACAGTATGATTCACGCCTGCATTCCACAAATCCTTGACCAGAGGACTCTCATAATGGCTGGCTTTCAGAACTGTTTTGTACTGGAAACCATGAAGTTGCACATTAAATTTCTCACTTAACCATAACCACAACTCCTTTGTAGTAGTACACTCCCAAAACAAATGTTTCAATGTCTCTTGATGCCTCTGACACATTCGACACCTAGAAACTAGGTTGAAGCCTCTTTTTACTAACTTGTCATCTGTAGCCAGAACACCAGACATAACCTTCCACATGATAATACTTACTTTGGGATGAGTATGGCTCCCCCAAACATAGTTGTGCCACCAAACTGTTTGCTCCTTTCTTCTGATTGCCTCATGTGCAGACTGCACAGTAAATCTTCCAATTCTGTCAGGCTTTCACACTCTTTCATCATCCTCTCCACTTGGCGGAGGTAGGTTAGTGAGATCCACACCCTAGTTGCCAAAGATTTGCAACAACATCAGGAATTTCCCATCTTCCATTAACTATCATCTCACTTAGTTTGGCAGAATAAGAATTCCAGTTTAGGGAGTCTCATCTGTCTTTCACTGAAAATGAGCATGCCCACTCTTCCCTCCATATATCAATATTGGAGCCATTACCAACCACCCATCCCATGAAAGGTTTCATGGTGTTGAGAGATCTTCTTAATCCAGCCCACAAAGTAGAAGTTTTGTGGTATGAGACCCAACCTCCATCTCTTTGCTTGAACTTATTATTCATGAACACTGCCCATTGACTATTGTGAGACAATAGGTTCCAGGCCAGTTTCATTTGTAAAGCTTCATTGACATCCCTCATTCTTCTTAAACCCAGTCTCCCTTCAGTTTTGGGCTTACAAACCTTGTCCCATCTCAAAGTAATCAACTTCCTTTTTTCGGTGTCACCAGCCCACAGAAAATTCCTAATAGCCACTTCAGCATCATGAATACAAGTTGCAGGCCACCTGTATATACCCATATTGTATACTGACAAGCTACTTAGGATGGACTGAATAAGAATAGCTCTTCCCTGTAAGGACAGGCATCTACTTGCCCACCCACTTGCTCTCTTTCTGATGGTATCGACCAAAGGTTGAATCTTGCTTCTTGTTACTGCCCCTTTGAAGAGTGGAACACCAAGATACTTCTCTGGCAACATACCTTCCTTGATATTCAATAAATTTTCAATCATCCTTCTTCTACTTAGGCTCATGCTCCTAGTGAAGATTCTACTTTTAGCTATACTGACAACCTGCCCTGTGGCCAACTGGTAAGTCTGTAGTAGCTCCCACAAATTCTTTATGCTCTGACTGCCTGCATTCAGGAAAAGAATGATATCATCTGCATACAACAGATGAGATGGACCAGCTTGCCCCTTTCGAATCACCATAGGTTTCACCAAACCCTTCAGATGAAGGTTTGTAATGCCCCTGCTTAGAACATCTTCTACAATAGCAAAAAGGGTAGGAGATAGGGGGTCCCCCTGCCGAAGACCTCTCCCCACCTGGAAGTATCCATAGAGACCTCCATTGATCATGATAGAGACCCTGGCACTGCCTAGAATCACTTGAATCAGGTTACACCACGACTCACCGAAACCAAGCCTTTTCATAACCTCCATTACAAAATTCCAGCTAATAGTATCATAAGCTTTTGTGATGTCCAGTTTAACAGCTAGGTTTCCCCCTCTTCTCTTGATGTGAAGTTCATTAAACATTTCAGAAGCAAGCGCAATGCTTGTGGAGCTGCTTCTTCCCTTGATGAAGCCAGATTGTTCAATACTAATAACCTCTCCAGAAATGCATGCAAGCCTTTGGGCTATTATCTTAGTAATAATTTTAAAGAAAAAATTACTCAAGACAAATAGGCCTATATTGACTGAGGTTCTTGGCATTCTGCACTTTAGGGATTAGCACAAGATAACAAGTATTCATGCCATGAGGAATATAACAATCTCTAAAAAAGGATGCAATGGCCCTAACAACATCTCTTGCTATAATATGCCAACACTTTTGAAAAAACATACCATTGAACCCATCCGGCCCTGGTGAGCTTGTAGGATCCATACTGAAAATGGCTTGCTTGACTTCCTCCAGGTCTGGCAGTCTAACAAGATCGGCATTGTGTTGTTCTGTAATCAGCTTAGGGATGTAGTTCATGAGCTGTGGGTCAATGACATTCTCAGCAGCCTTATACAAGTTCTCAAAGGACTGCACAATATGTTGTTGCAGGTCAAGAGGTTGAGTAATCAAAGAACCCACTTCATCTTCTAATTCCACAATCGTAGATTTGCTTCTTCTCACTTTGACTTTAGCTTGGAAATAAGCTGAGTTCCTCTCTCCTTCAAATAACTGTTTGGCTGAAGCTTTTTGTTTCCACATGTCTATCTCTTGATTCTCCAAAACTTGGAGCTCTCTTTCTGCAGTGATCTCTTCTAGCTGAATTGCTTCATTAAAAGGATCATCCTCTATGTCTGTTTGAATGACCTCCAGTCTTTGATTTAAGCTCCTGATTCTTTCTTTATTAGGCCAAAACTCTCTTTTGTGCCATTCCTTCAGAAAGATCTTAAGCCTTTTCAACTTTTGCATAACAAGACTGATAGGCCCAGCTGCAATAGGGACATCCCAATTCCAAGCAACCACCTCAAAAAACTTGTCATGTTGCAACCAAATGTTTCTGAATCGAAAAGGAATGTTGGATGGCTTAGAAATATAGTTGGACCACCCTAAGACAGGTGCATGATCAGAACATTTCCTAACCAACACCTTACTTTTCCAGACATCATGTTTATTAACCCAATATAAGTTAGCTAACACTCTGTCTAGCTTAGCATTGATGCGATAGATTCCTTTCCTCTTATTACACCATGAAAACTTGTTGCCCAACCTAGTAGTATCAATCAACTCATTTTTGTTGACAAAATCACTGAATTCTAGGGTAGCAGTTCTATTAACAGGTCTTCCTCCTTTCTTCTCTTCTGCAGCTAACACCGCATTAAAATCCCCACAAATAATCCATGGCTTGATGTTTCTGCCATAGAGATCCAGCTGATTCCAAAGAGCCCTTCTCTGATTGTAATATGACTTAGCATGGACAAAAGATACCATATTATGGTTCACTTCAATGGTGATCTGTTGCTCATCCTTACTTACAACAGAGACCTCCAGCTCATTCTTCCAAAACACCCAGATATTCCCCAATCTTTCATCTGAGTGATTATTTGCAAAGTCTCTACTAAAACCAAACCTGTCTAAAATGTCCACCCTCACATCACGGGGATGTATGAGAGGCTCAGCTAAACAGAAAATGTCTGGGTTATAATTATTAATCAACTCCTCTAGGTAATTAACAGCTTTGAGTTTCTTAGCACCTCTGATATTCCAGAAGATAATCCTCATTTTATTTGTGAAAATAAAACAGTCACTCACCTGGTAAGCGGACTGCGAGCCTGCTCTTTCCAGTTTCCTTTATTTCCCTTCTTTTTGCTCTGAACAGTTGTCCACTCTCCTTCTTCCTGTTCTACTCTGTGAGCCCAAGGAACCTTAAGGATTTCCTTTGCTTCACGAACCAGTTGAGAAGAATGTTGTGTTTCCGGAACCCTCTCACAAGAGCTGCTTCCACACACGAGATTTTCCATGCGAATTGGAGAAGTACTCCTCTCCCCTACCTCAATTGAGTTTGGGGTTTTAAAATAAGTATGTCGAGCTGTTTTGGAGGCAGTTGTAGCACCAGGAGTGTCACCAACAATCTCCAGGCCTCCTGCCACTTCCACAGGTACATGCTTTTGATTCCTGGCAGCCACTAAATGACTTTCAGGGGACTCAACAATGTGCAAATTAAGAACATTTTGGGCTACCTCTCTTCTTGCTTCATCAGTAGCCTCCAAATTTGAATTTGCAGCGGCTTGAACATTTATCTCAGCCACCTCCACATTAATCACCTCCTTAACGCCTTGAGACGACGAAGCAGTCCCCTTGTTTTTATTCTTATTTCTCTTCTTCTTGTTATTAAAGCCTGCTTTAGTGGCTTCAACAATTACTTTCTCTTCTTTCCTAAAGTTCTTTAGAACCCTGCACTCAGGCATGGTATGCCCAATCGACTTGCAATGAACACAGAACTTAGGTAACCTTCCCACTATGACTTCCTGCATAAAATCCTTCCCACCTTCAACCTCCACCAGAATCTGGTTCGGGATTGATTTTGCCAGATCAATCTCAATAAGTACACTCGCAAAGAAACCATACTCTCGATTTGCAGTGTGCTTGTCAATGCCAATTGGTGTCCCAATAGTTTTCCCAATGGACATGAGAATTTCATAGTCCCAGAATTGTTGTTTTAGTTTAGGAAATTTAACCCAAACCATCGCCTGTGACGATCTCTGCTCATCCGGATCAAAGTCTGGATCCCATTTTGTGAGTCTCAAAGTTTGTTCTCCAAACTTCCAAGGACCTCCTCCCCAAATCTTCAGAAAGTCTTCTTCACAAGTGAGCCGAATCATGAAAAAACCCTTCCCCAAAGGAACAATCTTCCAATCTCCTTGCGGCTTCCAAGAGATAAGGGCCATTCGCCTCACCTCTTCCATTTTAATTGACTGGAAGTCTAATCTTCCAATGAGACTGAACTTGCAATAGCTCAGACCTCTTTCCACAGCTTTCTTGGAAATCTTAATTGAAGGTATATTACCCCTCATACCAGGGACTGGAAGATCATTGAAATTCACTTCCATTTGCATATCCCCTTTAACCTTATCAACAAAAGAAACTCTATTTCCACCTCCTCCACCCAAGGTTGAGGCAGGCTCTTCAACTACCTTAGAAAAAGGTCTACTTGAACCCCCAGTGAAGAAGAATTGTTGATGCTTACCCTCTCCTAAACCAAGGATGGAATTCACCATGACTTTGATGATGGAATGAGAATAACCAGTTCCGAAAATTACCCAAAATAGAAGTTTTGAGCAAGAAAAGAAGAACCTAGCTTACTATCCACTCAAAATTACCCAAAAGTGGTAAAAATAAAGGGATAAGACTAAAAAGATTAAGTAAAATCAAGAGAGAAGGTGGACTCTCTCTCTAACCCTCATCTCTCCTGTTCCCTTTCGCGCAGTGACTTGCGCCATTTTCTTTAAACCCTAAAACCCATATTTTAAGTACCCTAGACAAAATCTTTGGTTTTTTTTGAGCTTTGGGATATTTTATATATAAAATAAAATACATGTTTTGCGCCATTTTCTCAAGTTTACAACATAAGCCCACCTAAGGAAGTATTCCCAACCTTAATCGCAAACCTAAACTTTAAACCATGAAACCCTAAATATATTTTAAGTACCCTAGCCAAAGTCTCGGGTTTTTTTATTATAGTTTTGGGCTATTTTATATATAAAAAATACATGTTTTGCGTTATTTTCTCAATTTTGGGAAGTAATCCCAACCCTAATCGCAAACCTAAACTTTAAACCCTAAAACCCTAAAAATATTTTAAGTACCCTAGCCAAAATCTTGGGTTTTTTTTAGAGCTTTGGGCAATTTATATATAAAGGATACATGTTTTGCGCCGTTTTCTCAATTTTACTCTATAAGCCCACCTAGGGAAGTATGCCCAACCTTAACCACAACCCTAAACTTTAAACCCTAAACATATTTTAAGTACCCTAGCCAGAATCATGGGTTTTTTTAGAGCTTTGGGCTATTTTATATATAAAGAATACATGTTTTGCGCCGTTTTTTCAATTTTACTACATTAGCCCACCTAGGAAAGCATGCCCAACCTTAACCGCAACCCTGATCTTTAAACCCTAAAACCCTAAACATATTTTAAGTATCCTAGTCAAAATCTTGCCTTTTTTAGTGCTTTGGGCTATTTTATATATAAAAAATACATGTTTTTGGCCATTTTCTCAATTTTACCATAAGCCCATCTAGGGAATTATGCCCAACCTTAACCGCAACCCTAAACTTTAAACCCTAAAAACCTAAACATATTTTAAGTATCCTAACCAAAATCATGGGGTTTTTTTGAGATTTGGGCTATTTTATATATAAAAAAAAATACATGTTTTGCGCCCTTTTCTCAATTTTACAAAATAAACCCACCTAGGGAAGCATTCCCAACCTTAATCACAAACCTAAACTTTAAACCATCAAACCTTAAACATATTTTAAGTACCCTAGCCTAAATATCGGGTTTGTTTAGAGCTTTGGGCTATTTTATATATGAAAAATACATGTTTTGTGCCATTTTCCCAATTTTACGACATAAGCCCACCTACGGAACTATGCCCAACCTCAACCGCAACGATAAACTTTAGACCCCTAAATCCCTAAACATATTTTAAGTACCCTAACCAAAATCTTAGGTTTTTTGGAGCTTTAGGCTATTTTATATATCAAAAATACATGTTTAGCGCCCTTTTCTTAATTTTACAACATAAGCCCACCTAGAGAAGTGTGCCCAGCCTTAACCATAAACCTAAACTTTAAACCCTAAAACCCTAAACATATTTTAAGTCCCCTAGCCAAAATCTCGGGTTTTTTTAGAGTTTTGGGCTATTTTATGTATCAAAAATACATGTTTTGTGCCATTTTCTCAATTTAACAACATAAGCCCACCTAGGGAAGTATGCCCAACCTTAATCGCAAAGCAAAACTTTAAACCCTAAAACCATAAACATATTTTAAGTACCCTAACCAAAATTATAGGTTTTTTTTGGAGCTTTGGGATATTTTATATATCAAAAATACATGTTTTGCGCCCATTTCTCAAATTTACGACCTAAGCCCACCTAGGGAAGTATACCCGACCTTAACCGCAACCCTAAACTTAAAACCCTAAAATCCTACAAATATTTTAAGTACCCTAACCAAAATCTTGGGTTTTTTTAGAGATTTGGGATATTTTATATATCAAAAATACATGTTTTGCGCCATTTTCTCAATTGTACAACATAAGCCCACCTAGGGAAGTATACCCAACCTTAACCCCAACCCTAAACTCTAAACCCTAAAACCCTAAACATATTTTAAGTACCCTAGCCAAAAGCTTGGGTTTTTTTAGAGCTTTGGGCTATTTTATATATAAAAAAAACATGTTTTGCGCTATTTTCCCACTTTTAAAATATAACCCCAGCTAGAGAAGTATTTTCAACCCTAATCGCAAACCAAAACTTTAAACCCTAAAACCCTAAACATTTTTAAGTACCCTAGCCAAAATCTTGGGTTTTTTTAGAGCTTTAGGTTTATATATCAAAAATATAAGTTTTGCGCTATTTTTGTCTATTTTACAACATAAGCCACCCTAAAGAATTATTCCCAACCTTAACAACAACCCTAAACTTTAAACCCTAAAACCCTAAACATATTTAAGGTCCTTAGCCAGAATCTTTGGTTTTTTGTTAGAGCTTTGGGCTATTTTATATATAAAGAATTCATGTTTTGCGCCGTTTTCTCAATTTTACTACATTAGCCCACCTAGGGAAGCATGCCCAACCTTAACCACAACCCTAATCTTTAAACCCTAAAACCCTAAACATATTTTAAGTATCCTAGCCAAAATCTTGCGTTTTTTAGGGCTTTGTGCTATTTTATATATAAAAAATACATGTTTTTGGCCATTTTCTCAATTTTTCAACATAAGCCAACGTAGGGAAGTATGCCAAACCTTAACCGCAACCAAAAACTTTAAACACTAAAATCCTAAATATATTTTAAATACCCTAGCCAAAATCTTGGATTTTTTTAGAGCTTTGGGCTATTTTATATTCAAAAATAAATGTTTTGGGCCATTTTCTCTATTTTACAACATAAGCCCATCTAAGGAAGTATGTTTGACCTTAATCGCAAAGATAAACTTTAAACCCTAAAACCCTAAACATATTTTAAGTACCATAGCCAAAATCTTGGGTTTTTTAGAGCTTTTGGTTATTTTATATATAAAAAGTACATGTTTTCCGTCATTTTCTCTATTTTACAACATAAGCCCATCTAGGGAAGTATTCCCAACCTTAATCGCAAACCTAAACTTTAAACCCTAAAACCCTAAACATATTTTAAGTACCCTAGCCAAAATGTTGGGTTTTTAGAGCTTTGGGTTATTTTATACAAAATAAATACATGTTTTGCGCCATTTTCTCTTGTTTACAACATAAGCCCATCTAGTGAAGTATTCCCAACCTTAATCGCAAAACTAAACTTTAAACCCAAAAACCCTACACATATTTGAAGTACCCTAGCCAAAAGCTTGGGTTTTCTTAGAGCTTTGGGCTTTTTTATATATCAAAAATACATGTTTTGCGCCCTTTTCTCAATTTTACAACATAAGCCCACCTAGGGAAGTATGCCCAACCTTAACCGCAACTATAAACTTAAACCCTAAAACCATAAACATATTTTAAGTACCCTAGCCAAAATCTTGGGTTTTTCTTAGAGCTCTGGGCTATTTTATATTAAAAAATACATGTTTTGCGCCATTTTCTAAATTTTACAACATATGCCCACCGAGGGAAGTATGCGCAACCTTAATCGCAGAGCTAAAGTTTAAACCCTAAACATAGTCTAAGTACCCTAGCCAAAATCTCTGGTATTTTTAGAGTTTTGGGCTATTTTATATATCAAAAATACCTGTTTTACGCTTATTTCTCAATTTTACAACATAAGTCCACCGAGGGAAGTATTCCCAACCCTAATCACAAACCTAAAGTTTAAACCCTAAAACCCTAAACATATTTTAAGTACCCTAGCCAAAATCTTGTGTTTTCTTTAGAGCTTTGGGCTATTTTATATATAAAGAATACATGTTTTGCGCCGTTTTCTCAATTTTACTACATAAGGCCACCTAGGGAAGTAGGCACAACCTTAACTGCAACCCTAATCTTTAAATATAAAAAATACATATTTTTGGGTATTCTAGCCAAAATCTTATGTTTTTAGGGCTTTGGGCTATTTTAAATATAAAAAATACATATTTTTTAGGGCTTTCGGCTATTCTAGCCCAAAGAATACCCAAAAATACATATTTTTGGGTATTCTAGCCAAAATCTTATGTTTTTAGGGCTTTGGGCTATTTTAAATATAAAAAATACCTATTTTTGGGTATTTTCTCAATTTTTCAACATAAGCCAACGTAGGGAAGTATGTCAAACCTTAACCGCAACCCTAAACTTTAAACACTAAAATTCTAAACATATTTTAAATACCCTAGCCAAAATCTTGGATTTTTTTAGAGCTTTGGACTATTTGATATTCAAAAATAAATATTTTCGGCCATTTTCTCTATTTTACAACATAAGCCCACCTAGGGAAGTATGCCTAACCTTAATCGCAAAGCTAAACTTTAAATCCTAAAATCCTAAACATATTTTAAGTACCATAGCCCAAATCTTGGGTTTTTTGGAGGTTTGGGCAATTTTATATATCAAAAATACATGTTTTGCGCCCTTTTCTCAATTTTACAACATAAGCCCACCTACGGAAGTATGCCCAGCCTTAACCGCAATCCTATACTTTAAACTTAAACTCTAAAACTCCAAACATATTTTAAGTACCCTAGCCAAAATATTGGGTTTTTTGGAGCTTTGGATTATTTTATATATCAAAAATACATGTTTTGTGCCCTTTTCTCAATTTTACGACGTAAGCCCACATAGGGAAGTACGCCCTACCTTAACCACAACCCTAAACTTTAAAACCTAAAACCCTAAACATATTTTAAGTACCCTAGCCAAAAGCTCGGATTTTTTTAGAGCTTTGGGTTATTTTATATATAAAAAATACATGTTTTCCGCCATTTTCTCAATTTTACAACATAAACCCACCTAGGGAAGTATGCCCAACCTTAATCGCAAAGCTAAACTTTAAACCCTAAACATATTTTAAGTACCATAGTTAAAATCTTGGGTTTTTTAGAGCTTTGGGTTATTATATATATAAAACATACATGTTTTTTGCCATTTTCTCTATTTTAGAATATAAGCCCACCTAGGGAAGTATGCCCAACCTTAACCGCAACCCTAAAACCCTAAATATATTTTAAGTACCATAGCAAAAATCTTGGGCTTTTTTAGAGCTTTGGGCTTTTTATATATAAAGAATACATGTTTTGCGTAGTTTTCTCAATTTTACTGCATAAGCCCACCTAGGGAAGTATGCCCAACCTTAACCGCAACTCTATCTTTAAACCCTAAAACCCTAAACATATTTTAAGTATCCTAGCCAAAATCTTGGGTTTTTTAGAGCTTTGGGATTTATTATATATAAAAAATACATGTTTTGCGTTATTTTCTCAATTTTACAACATAAGCCAACGTAAGGAAGTATGCCCAACTTTAAACGCAACCCTAAACTTTAAACCCTAAAACCCTAAACATATTTTAAGTACCTTAGCCAAAACCTTAGGTTTTTCTTAGAGCTTTAGGCTATTTTATATTAAAAAATACATGTTTTGCGCCATTTTCTAAATTTTACAACATATGCCCACCGAGGGAAGTATGTGCAACCTTAATCGCAGAGCTAAAGTTTAAACCCTAAAACCCTAAACATATTTTAAGTACCTTAGCCAAAATCTAGGGTATTTTTAGAGTTTTGTGCTATTTTACATATCAAAAATACTTGTTTTACGCTATTTTCTCAATTTTACAACATAAGTTCACCGAGGGAAGTATTTCCAACCCTAATTGCAAACCTAAAGTTTAAACCCTAAAACCCTAAACATATTTTAAGTACCCTAGCCAACATATTGTGTTTTGTTAGAGCTTTGGGCTATTTTATATATAAAGAATACATGTTTTGAGCCGTTTTCTCAATTTTACTACATAAGCCCACCTAGGGAATTAGGCACAACCTTAACCACAACCCTAATTTTTAAACCCTATAACCCTAAACATATTTTAAATATCCTACCCAAAATCTTACGTTTTTAGGGCTTTGGGCTATTTTATATATAAAAAATACATATTTTTGGGTATTTTCTCAATTTTTCAACATAAGCCAACGTAGGGAAGTATGCCAAACCTTAACCGCAACCCTAAACTTTAAACACTAAAATCCTAAACATATTTTAAATACCCTAGCCAAAATCTTGGATTTTTTTAGAACTTTGGGCTATTTTATATTCAAAAATAAATGTTTTGGGCCTTTTTCTCCATTTTACAACATAAGCTCACCTAGGGCAGTATCCTAACCTTAATCGCAAAGCTAAACTTTAAACCCGAAAACCCTAAACATATTTTAAGTACCATAGCCAAAATCTTGGGTTTTTTAGAGCTTTGGGTTATTTTATATATAAAAAATACATGTTTTGCGCCATTTTCTCTATTTTACAACATAAGCCCATCTAGGGAAGTATTCCCAACCTTAATCGCGAGCCTAAAATTTAAACCCTAAAACCCTAAATATATTTTAAGTACCCTAGCCAAAATCTTAGGTTTTTTAGAGCTTTGGGTTATTTTATATAAAATAAATACATGTTTTGCGGCATTTTCTCTTGTTTACAACATAAGCCCGTCTAGGGAAGTATTCCCAACCTTAATCGCAAAACTAAACTTTAAACCCTAAAACCCTAAACATATTTTAAGTACCCTAGCCAAAAGCTTGGGTTTTTTTAGAGCTTTGGACTTTTTTATATATCAAAAATACATGTTTTGCGTCATCAATTTTACAACATAAGCCCATCTAGGGAAGTATGCCCAACCTTAATCGCAAAGATAAACTTTAAACCCTAAAACCCTAAACATATTTTACCCTAGCCAAAATCTTTGGTTTTTTTTAGAGCTTTGGGCTATTTTATTTATAAAAAATACATGTTTTGCGCCATTTTCCCAATTTTACAACATAACCCCACCTAGGGAAGTATGCCCAACCTTAACCGCAACCCTAAACTTTAAACCCTAAAATCATAAAATATTTTATGTACCCTAGCCAGAATCTTGGTTTTTTTTTGGAGCTTTGAGCTATTTTATAAATCAAAAATACTTTTTTTGCACCTTTTTTTCTTAAATTTACGACGTAAGACCACCTAGGGAAGTATGCCCAACCTTAACCGCAACTCTAAACTTTAAACCCTAAACATATTTTATGTACCCTAACAAAAATCTTTGTTTTTATTTTGAGCTTTGGGCTATTTTATATATCAAAAATACATGTTTTGCGCCATTTTCAAAATTTTACAACATAAGCCCACCTAGGGAAGTATTCCCAACCCTAATCGCTAACCTAAACTTTAAACCCTAAAACCCTAAACATATTTTAAGTACCATAGCCAAAATTAGGGCTTTGGGATATTTTATATATGAAGAATACATGTTTTGCGCAGTTTTCACAATTTTACTATATAAGCCCACCTAGGGAAGTATGCCCAACCTTAACCGCAACCCTAATCTTTAAACCTTGAAACCCTAAACATATTTTAAGTACCCTAGCCAAAATCTTGGGTTTTATTTAGAGTTTTGGTCTATTTTATATATAAAATAGGGGGATTTAGAGATACCCCCCCCCCCTCCCCCCCCAAAATATGAACTCTTATAGATAACCCCCAGATTTGAAAACTCTTAGAGATACCCCCCATTTTCCCATTTGAAGCCGGTCAACCAAGCCTTTGACCATGGTCTGACCAGTCTTCATATTTTCTAGACAATTTTACCCTCCCACCATTTAAACCCACATCCTAGTCATTTTGTCCAGTCAACAAGTATGCCATGTCAGCAAACAAATTAAAGCTACCACTTTGATCCTAACCGTTCAACTTAGATCTAGATCTAATCCTACGGGTAGAATTAACTAATTGTTATGTGACCATTATCATCATCAAACTCCTCCTCCTCCTCCCCCTCCTCCTTCTTCTTCCTCCTTCACTTAACCCAAACTCCATCTCTTACTTTTTCTTCTTCACCCTTTCTTCTTCACCATCATTTTTGTTCTTTCTTCCTTCTTCTCCATCCTATCTTGTTTTTTCTTCATCCAACCATTCTTTACCTTCAATTTTCTTTATCCCCATCCCTTTATCTTCCTTCTTCATTACAGATCTGGCCATTATCGTCTCTCATTTCCATTCTTTTATCACTCCTTTACTAGATCTAGTGAAAAGATGATACCCCATTAACATATCTTGAAGAAGATCTAAAGAAAGGCAAATTTTAAATTAACACATTTTGTCTACTTAGTTGAAAAGTTGAGATGAAGGTAAATGATAGTTTTGGTGGTTTTGTCACTTTTGTGTAGTTTGTATTGTATATTTTGGTAGTTTTTGAGATTTGGTTCATCATCTTCCTCAAATTACCTTTCTCTGCAATTATGGGGGGTATCTCAAATGAAACTTGTATTTTGGGGGGTATCTCTAATGAAAAGTATTCTCGACACCAAGATAACAGATTTCTTCGTTTTCTGCACTTGAATTCTCATAGTTGAACATGGATTCATAACTAGAATCAGAAGATATTTAATAAATTGGTGGTGGAGCCGCCATCATTTGAGTTTAAAACAATTTTCAGCAACAGATCTAAAGCATGGAATTGATTTCGAAGAAAATGGAAGAATTTTGAAGAAGAAACAACAATTTTTGTTTGAAATCAAGACTAGATCGCAAACCCTAAGTTTGAGTTACACTTTCCCGCTCGGTTCTGTTTCTTAATGGTGGAAAGATGAAATTTGAATACTTGGTTTTTTTTTTTAAAGTTTGGTTAGATTATATATGGACGGTTGTGATTAGATCAAGTAAAAACTAGGTGGGCTAGGATAGGGTTTTCTGGGTGTGAATAACAAGTGGTAACTTTAAGTTGTTTGCTGACATGGCATACTTGTTGACTGGGCAAAATAACTAGGATGTGGGTTTAAAGGGTGGGAGGGTAAAATTGTCTAGAAAATATGAAAACTGGTCAGACCACGGTCAAAGGCTTGGTTGACCGGCTTCAAATGGAAAAATGGGGGGTATCTCTAAGAGTTTCTAAATCTGGGGGGTATCTCAAAGAGTTCATATTATTTTGGGGGGTATCTCTAAATCCCCCTAAAAAATACAAGTTTTGCGTCATTTTCTCAATTTTACAACATAAACTCACCTAGGGAAGTATGCGCAACCTTAATTGCAGAGCTAAACTTTAAACCCTAAAACCCTAAACATATTTTAAGTACCCTAGACAAAATCTTTGGTTTTTTTTGAGCTTTGGGCTATTTTATATATCAAAAATACATGTTTTACGCCATTTTCTCAATTTTACAATATAAGCACACCTAGGGAAGTATGCCCAACCTTAACCGCAACCCTAAACTTTAAACCCTAAAACCTAAACATATTTTAAGTACCCTAACCAAAATCTTGGGTTTTTTTGGACCTTTGGAATATTTTATATATACAAAAAAAAAATGTTTTGCGCCCTTTTCTCAATTTTACAACATAAGCCCACCTAGGGAAGAATTTCCAACCTTAATCGCAAACCTAAACTTTAAGCCATGAAACCCTAAACATATTTTAAGTACCCTAGCCAAAATCTCGTGTTTTTTTAGAGTTTTAGGCTATTTTAAATATCAAAAATACCTGTTTTATGCTATTTTCTCAATTTTACAACATAAGTCCACCGAGGGAAGTAATCCCAACCCTAATCGCAAACCTAAAGTTTAAACCCAAAAACCCTAAACATATTTTAAGTACAATAGCAAGAATCTTGTCTTTTTTTTAGAGCTTTGGGCTATTTTATATATAAAGAATACATGTTTTGCGCCGTTTTCTCAATTTTACTACATAAGCCCACCTAGGGAAGTAGGCACAACCTTAACCGCAACCCTAATCTTTAAACCCTAAACATATTTCAAGTATCCTAGCCAAAATCTTACGTTTTTTAGGGCTTTAGGCTATTTTATATATAAAAAATACATATTTTTGGGCATTTTCTCAATTTTTCAACATAAGCCAACGTAGAGAAGTATGCCAAACCTTAACCGCAACCCTAAACTTTAAACACTAAAATCCTAAACATATTTTAAATACCCTAGCCAAAATCTTGGATTTTTTTTAGAGCTTTGGGCTATTTTATATTCAAAAATAAATGTTTTGGGCCATTTTCTGTATTTTACAACATAAGCCCACCTAGGGAAGTATGCCTAACCTTAATCGCAAAGCTAAACTTTAAACCCTAAAACCCTAAACATATTTTAAGTACCATAGCCAAAATCTTGGGTTTTTAGAGCTTTAGGTTATTTTATATATAAAAAATACATGTTTTGCGCCATTTTCTCTATTTTACAACATAAGCCCATCTAGGGAAGTATTCCCTACCTTAATCGCAAACCTAAACTTTAAACCCTAAAACTCTAAACATATTTTAAGTACCCTAGCCAAAATCTTGGGTTTTTTAGAGCTTTGGGTATTTTATATAAAATAAATACATGTTTTGCGCCATTTTCTCTTGTTTACAACATAAGCCCATCTAGGGAAGTATTCCCAACCTTAATCACAAAATTAAACTTTAAACCCTAAAACCCTAAACCTATTTTAAGTACCCTATCCAAAATCTCGGGTTTTTTTAGAGTTTTGGGCTATTTTATATATAAAAAATACATGTTTTGTGCCATTTTCTCAATTTTACAACATAAGCCCACCTAGGGAAGTATGCCCAACGCCCTAAACCTTAAACATATTTTAATTACCCTAGCCAAAATTTTGGTTTTTTTTTTGGAGCTTTGGGATATTTTATATATCAAAAATACATGTTTTGCGCCCTTTTCTCAAATTTATGACGTAAGCCCACCTAGGGAAGTATGCCCAACCTTAACCGCAACCCTAAACTTGAAACCCTAAAACCCTAAACATATTTTAAGTACCCTAACTAAAATCTTATGTTTTTTTGGAGCTTTAGGAAATTTTATATATCAAAAATACATGTTTTACGCCCTTTTCTCAATTTTACAACATAAGCCCACTAAAGGAAGTATGCCCTGCCTTAACCACAACCCTATACTTTAAACCCTAAAACCCTAAACATATTTTAAGCACCCTAGCCAAAAGTTTAGGTTTTTTAGAGCTTTGGTCTTTTTTATATATAAAAAATATATGTTTTGCGTCATTTTCTCAATTTTAGAACATAAGCCCATCTAGGGAAGTATGCCCAACCTTGATCGCAAAGATAAACTTTAAACCCTAAAACCCTAAACATATTTTTAAGTACCCTAGCCAAAATCATTGGTTTTTTTTTAGAGCTTTGGACTATTTTATTTATAAAAAATACATGTTTTGCGCCATTTTCCTAATTTTACAACATAACCCTACCTAGGGAAGTATGCCCAACCTTAACCGCAACCCTAAACTTTAAACCCTAAAACCCTAAACATATTTTAAATACCCTAGCCAAAATTTTGGATATTTTTTAGAGCTTTGGGCTATTTTAAATATAAAAAATACATGTTTTGCGCCATTTTCTCAATTTTACAACATAAACCCACCTAGGGAAGTATGCCCAACCTATATCGCAAAGCTAAACTTTATACCCTAAACATATTTTAAGTACCATAGCAAAAATCTTGGTTTTTTAGAGCTTTGGGTTATTTTATATATCAAAAATACATGTTTTGCACCATTTTCTCTATTTTAGAACATAAGCCCACCTAGGGAAGTATGCCCAACCTTAACCGCAACCCTAAACTTTAAACCCTAAAACTCTACACATATATTAAGTACCCTAGCCAAAATCTTGGGTTTTTTGAGATTTGGGCTATTTTATATATCAAAAATCATGTTATGCGCCATTTTCTCAGTTTTACGACGTAAGCGCACCTAGGGAAGTATGCCCAACCTTAACAGCAACCCTAAACTTGAACCCTAAATCCCTAAACATATTTTCAGTACCCTAACCAAAATCTTGGGTTTTTTTGGAGGTTTGGGCTATTTTATATATCAAAAATACATGTTTTGCGCCCTTTACTCAATTTTACAACATAAGCCCACCTAAGGAAGTATGCCCAGCCTTAACCGCAATCCTATACTTTAAACTTAAACTCTAAAACTCCAAACATATTTTAAGTACCCTAGCCAAAATATTGGGTTTTTTTGAGCTTTGGACTATTTTATATATCAAAAATACATGTTTTGTGCCCTTTTCTTAATTTTACGACGTAAGCCCACCTAGGGAAGTACGCCGTACCATAACCGCAACCCTAAACTTTAAAGCCTAAAACCCTAAACATATTTTAAGTACGCTAGCCAAAAGCTCGGTTTTTTTTAAAGCTTTGGGCTATTTTATATATAAAAAGTACATGTTTTACGCCATTTTCTCAATTTTACAACATAAACCCACCTAGGGAAGTATGCCCAACCTTAATCGCAAAGCTAAACTTTAAACCCTAAACATATTTTAAGTACCATAGTTAAAATCTTGGGTTTTTTAGAGCTTTGGTTTATTTTATATATAAAACATACATGTTTTGCGCCATTTTCAATATTTTAGAACATAAGCCCACCTAGGGAAGTATGCCCGACCTTAACCGCAACCCTAAACTTTAAACCCTAAAACTCTAAACATATTTAAGTACCCAAGCCAAAATCTTGGGTTTTTTGGAGCTTTGGGCTATTTTATATATCAAAAATACATGTTTTGCGCCCTTTTCTTAATTTTACGACATAAGCCCACCTAGGGAAGTATGCCCAACCTTAACCGCAACCCTAAACTTGAACCCTAAAACCCTAAACATATTTTTAGTACCCTAACCAAAATCTTGGGTTTTCTTTGGAGGTTTGGGCTATTTTATATATTAAAAATACATGTTTTGCGCCCTTTTCTCAATTTAACAACATAAGCCCACCTAAGGAAGTATGCCCAGCCTTAACCGCAATCCTATACTGTAAACCCTAAAACTCTAAACATATTTTAAGTATCCTAGCCAAAATATTGGGTTTTTAGGAGCTTTGGGCTATTTTATATATCAAAAATACATGTTTTGCGCCCTTTTCTCAATTTTACAACATAAGCCCACCTAAGGAAGTATGCCCAGCCTTAACCGCAATCCTAAACTGTAAACCCTAAAACTCTAAACATATTTTAAGTATCCTAGCCAAAATATTGGGTTTTTTGGAGCTTTGGGCTATTTTATATATCAAAAATACAAGTTTTGCGTCCTTTTCTCAATTTTACGACGTAAGCCCACCTAGGGAAGTACGCCCTACCTTAACCGCAACCCTAAACTTCAAACCCTAAAACCCTAAACATATTTTCAGTACCCTAACCAAAATGATGGATTTTTTTTGGAGCTTTGGGCTATTTTATATATCAAAAATACATGTTTTGCGCCCTTTTCTCAATTTTACAACATAAGCCCACCTAAGGAAGTATGCCCAGCCTCAACCACAACCCTATACTTTAAACCCTAAACATAGTTTAAGTACCCTAGCCAAAAGCTTGGTTTTTTTTAGAGCTTTGGGCTTTTTTAAATATCAAAAATACATGTTTTGCGCCATTTTCTAAATTTTACAACATAAGCTCACCTAGGGAAGTATTCCCAACCCTAATCGTAATCCTAAACTTTAAACCCTAAAACCCTAAATATATTTTAAGTACCATAGCAAAAATCTTGGGTTTTTTAGAGCTTTGGGCTATTTTATATATAAAGAATACATGTTTTGCGCAGTTTTCTCAATTTTACTGCATAAGCCCACCTAGGGAAGTATGCCCAACCTTAACCGCAACTAAATATTTAAACCCTAAAACCCTAAACATATTTTAAGTACCCTAGCCAAAATCTGGGGTTTTTCTTAGAGCTTTGGGCTATTTTATATTAAAAAATACATGTTTTGCGCCATTTTCTAAATTTTACAACATATGCCCACCGAGGGAAGTATGCGCAACCTTAATCGTAGAGCTAAACTTTAAACCCTAAAACCCTAAACATATTTTAAGTACCCTAGCCAAAATCTCGGGTATTTTTAGAGTTTTGGGCTATTTTATATATCAAAAATACCTGTTTTACGCTATTTTCTCAATTTTACAACATAAGTCCATCGAGGGAAGTATTCCCAACCCTAATCGCAAACCTAAAGTTTAAACCCTAAAACCCTAAACATATTTTAAGTACCCTAGCCAAAAGCTCAGATTTTTTTAGAGCTTTGGGCTATTTTATATATAAAAAATACATGTTTTGCGCCATTTTCTCAATTTTACAACATAAACCCATAGTTAAAGTCTTGGGTTTTTTAGAGTTTTGGGTTATTATATATATAAAACATACATGTTTTGCGCCATTTTCTCTATTTTAGAACATAAGCCCACCTAGGGAAGTATGCCCAACCTTAACCGCAACCCTAAACTTTAAACCCTAAAACTCTAAACATATTTTAAGTACCCTAGCCAAAATCTTGGGTTTTTTGGAGCTTTGGGCTATTTTCTATATCAAAAATACATGTTTTGCGCCATTTTCTCAATTTTACGACGTAAGCCTACCTAGGGAAGTATGCCCAACCTTAACCGCAACCCTAAACTTGAACCCTAAAACCCTAAACATATTTAAGTACCCTAACCAAAATCTTGGATTTTTTTTGGAGGTTTGGGCTATTTTATATTTCAAAAATACATGTTTTGCGCCATTTTCTCAATTTTACAACATAAGCCCACCTAGGGAAGTATGCCCAACCTTAACCGCAACCATAAACTTTAAACCCTAAAACCATAAACATATTTGAAGTACCCTAGCCAAAATTTTGGGTTTTCTTTGGAGCTTTGGGATATTTTATATTTTGCGCCCTTTTCCCAAATTTACGACGTAAGCCCACCTAGGGAAGTATCCCCAACCTTAACCGCAACCCTAAACCTGAAACCCTAAAACCCTAAACATATTTTAAGTACCCTAACCGAAATGATGGGTTTTTTTGGAGCTTTGGGCTATTTTATATATCAAAAATACATGTTTTGCGCCCTTTTCTCAATTTTACAACATAAGCCCACCTAAGGAAGTATGCCCAGCTTTAACCGCAACCTTATACTTTAAACATAGTTTAAGGACCCTAGCCAAAAACTTCGGTTTTTTAGAGCTTTGGGCTTTGTTAAATATAAAAAATACATGTTTTGCGTCATTTTCTCAATTTTACAACATAAGCCCACCTATGGAAGTATTCCCAACCCTAATCGTAATCCTAAACTTTAAACCCTAAAACCCTAAATATATTTTAAGTACCATAGCAAAAATCTTGGGTTTTTTAGAGCTTTGGGCTATTTTATATATAAAGAATACATGTTTTGCGCAATTTTCTCAATTTTACTGCATAAGCCCACCTAGGGAAGTATGCCCAACCTTAACCGCAACTATATATTTAAACCCTAAAACCCTAAACATATTTTAAGTACCCTAGCCAAAATCTTGGGTTTTTTAGAGCTTTGGGCTATTTTATAAATAAACAATACATGTTTTGCGCATTTTTTTCTCAATTTTACGACGTAAGCCCACCTAGGGAAGTATACCCAACCTTAACCGCAACCCTAAACTTTAAACCCTAAACATATTTTAAGTACCCTAACCAAAATCTTGGTTTTTTTTTGAGCATTGGGCTATTTTATATATCAAGAATACATGTTTTGCGCCATTGATAAAATTTTACAACATAAGCCCACGTAGGGAAGTATTCCCAACCCTAATTGCAAACCTAAACTTTAAACCCTAAAACCCTAAACATATTTTAAGTACCATAGCCAAAATTAGAGCTTTGGGATATTTTATATATGAAGAATACATGTTTTGCGCAGTTTGGTCAATTTTACTATATAAGCCCACCTAGGGAAGTATGCCCAACCTTAACCGCAACCCTAATCTTTACACCTTGAAACCCTAAACATATTTTAACTACCCTAGCCAAAATCTTGGGTTTTATTTAGAGTTTTGGGCTATTTTCTGTATAAAACATACATGTTTTGCGTTATTTTCTCAATTTTACAACATAAGCCAACGTAGGAAAGTATGCCCAACTTTAAACGCAACCCTAAACTTTAAACACTAAAACCATAAACATATTTTAAGTACCCTAGCCAAAATCTTGGGGTTTTTTTAGAGCTTTGGGCTATTTTATATTAAAAAATACATTTTTTTCGTCATTTTCTCAATTTTACAACATAAGCCCACCTAGGGAAGTATGCGCAACCATAATCGCCGAGCTAAACTATAAACCCTAAAACCCTAAACATATTTTAAGTACCCTAGACAAAATCTTTGGTTTTTTTTGAGCTTTGGGCTATTTTATATATCAAAAATACATGTTTTACGCCATTTTCTCAATTTTACAACATAAGCCCACCTAGAGAAGTATGCCCAACCTTAACCGCAACCCTAAACTTTAAACCCTAAAACCCTAAATATATTTTAAGTACCCTAACCAAAATCTTGAGTTTTTTTGGACCTTTGGAATATTTTATATATAAAAAACAAACATGTTTTGAGCCCTTTTCTCAATTTTACAACATAAGCCCACCTAGGGAAGTATTCCCAACCTTAATCGCAAACCTAAACTTTTAGCCATGAAACCCTAAACATATTTTAAGTACCCTAGCCAAAATCTCGGGGTTTTTTAGAGTTTTAGGCTATTTTATATATCAAAAATACCTGTTTTATGTAATTTTCTCAATTTTACAACATAGTCCACCGAGGGAAGTATTCCCAACCCTAATCGAAAACCTAAAGTTTAAACCTTAAAATCCTAAACATATTTTAAGTACATAGCCAAAAGCTCGGATTTTTTTAGAGCTTTGGGCTATTTTATATATAAAAAATACATGTTCTGCTCCATTTTCTCAATTTTACAACATAAACCCACCTAGGGAAGTATGCCCAACCTTAATCGCAAAGCTAAACTTTAAACCCTAAATATATTTTAAGTACCTTAGCCAAACTTTAAACCCTAAAACTCTAAGCATATTTTAAGTACCATAGCCAAAATCTTGGGTTTTTTAGAGCTTTGGGTTATTTTATATATAAAACATACAAGTTTTGCGCCATTTTCTCTATTTTAGAACATTAGCCCACCTAGGGAAGTATGCCCAACCTTAACCGAAACCCTAAACTTTAAACCCTAAAACTCTAAACATATTTTAAGTACCCTAGGCAAAATCTTGGGTTATTTTGGAGCTTTTGGCTATTTTATATATCAAAAATACATGTTTTACGCATTTTTCTCAATTTTACGACGTAAGCCCACCTATGGAAGTATGCCCAACCTTAACCGCAACCCTAAACTTGAACCCTAAAACCCTAAACATATTTAAGTACCCTAACCAAAATCTTGGTTTTTTTTGGAGGTTTGGGCTATTTTATATATCAAAAATACAAGTTTTGCTCCCTTTTCTCAATTTTACAACATAAGCCCACCTAAGGAAGTATGCCCAGCCTTAACCGCAATCCTATACTTTAAACCCTAAAACTCTAAACATATTTTAAGTACCTTAGCCAAAATATTGGGTTTTTTGGAGCTTTGGGCTATTTTATATATCAAAAATACATGTTTTGCGCCATTTTCTCAATTTTACGACGTAAGCCCACCTAGGGAAGTACGCCCTACTTTAACCGCAACCCTAAACTTTAAACCCTAAAACCCTAAACATATTTTAAGTACCCTAGCCAAAAGCTCGGATTTTTTTTGGGCTTTGGGCTATTTTATATATAAAAAATATATGTTTTGCGCCATTTTCTCAATTTTATAACATAAGCCCAACAAGGGAAGTATGCCCAACCTTAATCGCAAAGCTAAACTTTAAACACTAAAACCCTACACATATTTGAAGTACCCTAGCCAAAAGCTTGGGTTTTTTTAGAGCTTTGGGCTTTTATATATATCAAAAATACATGTTTTGCGCCCTTTTCTCAATTTTACAACGTAAACCCACCTAGGGAAGTATGCCTAACCTTAACCACAACCATAAACTTTAAACCCTAAAACCATAAACATATTTTAAGTACCCTAGCCACAATTTTGGGTTTTTTTTTTTTGGAGCTTTGGGATATTTTATATATCAAAAATACATGTTTTGCGCCCTTTTCTCAAATTTACGACGTAAGCCCACCTAGTGAAGGATCCCCAACCTTAACCGCAACCCTAAACTTGAAACCCTAAAACCCTAAACATATTTAAGTACCCTAACCAAAATGATGGGTTTATTTTGGAGCTTTGGGCTATTTTATATATCAAAAATACTTGTTTTGCGCCCTTTTCTCAATTTTACAACATAAGCCCACCTAAGGAAGTATGCCCAGCCTTAACCGCAACCCTAAACTTTAATCCTAAAACCCTAAACATATTTTAAGTACCCTAGCTAAAATCTTTGATTTATTGTAGAGCTTTGGGCTATTTTATATTCAAAAATACATGTTTTGCGCCATTTTCTCAAATTTACAACATAAGCCCACCTAGGGAAGTATGCCCAACCTTAATCGCAAAGCTAAACTTTAAACCCTAAAACTCTAAACATATTTTAAGTACCATAGCCAAAATCTTGGGTTTTGTAGAGCTTTGGGTTATTTTATATATAAAAAATACATGTTTTGCGCCATTTTCTCTATTTTACGACGTAAGCCCACCTAGGGAAGTATGCCCAGCTTTAACCGCAACCTTATACTTTAAACATAGTTTAAGGACCCTAGCCAAAAACTTCGGTTTTTTAGAGCTTTGGGCTTTGTTAAATATAAAAAATACATGTTTTGCGTCATTTTCTCAATTTTACAACATAAGCCCACCTATGGAAGTATTCCCAACCCTAATCGTAATCCTAAACTTTAAACCCTAAAACCCTAAATATATTTTAAGTACCATAGCAAAAATCTTGGGTTTTTTAGAGCTTTGGGCTATTTTATATATAAAGAATACATGTTTTGCGCAATTTTCTCAATTTTACTGCATAAGCCCACCTAGGGAAGTATGCCCAACCTTAACCGCAACTATATATTTAAACCCTAAAACCCTAAACATATTTTAAGTACCCTAGCCAAAATCTTGGGTTTTTTAGAGCTTTGGGCTATTTTATAAATAAACAATACATGTTTTGCGCATTTTTTTCTCAATTTTACGACGTAAGCCCACCTAGGGAAGTATACCCAACCTTAACCGCAACCCTAAACTTTAAACCCTAAACATATTTTAAGTACCCTAACCAAAATCTTGGTTTTTTTTTGAGCATTGGGCTATTTTATATATCAAGAATACATGTTTTGCGCCATTGATAAAATTTTACAACATAAGCCCACGTAGGGAAGTATTCCCAACCCTAATTGCAAACCTAAACTTTAAACCCTAAAACCCTAAACATATTTTAAGTACCATAGCCAAAATTAGAGCTTTGGGATATTTTATATATGAAGAATACATGTTTTGCGCAGTTTGGTCAATTTTACTATATAAGCCCACCTAGGGAAGTATGCCCAACCTTAACCGCAACCCTAATCTTTACACCTTGAAACCCTAAACATATTTTAACTACCCTAGCCAAAATCTTGGGTTTTATTTAGAGTTTTGGGCTATTTTCTGTATAAAACATACATGTTTTGCGTTATTTTCTCAATTTTACAACATAAGCCAACGTAGGAAAGTATGCCCAACTTTAAACGCAACCCTAAACTTTAAACACTAAAACCATAAACATATTTTAAGTACCCTAGCCAAAATCTTGGGGTTTTTTTTAGAGCTTTGGGCTATTTTATATTAAAAAATACATTTTTTTCGTCATTTTCTCAATTTTACAACATAAGCCCACCTAGGGAAGTATGCGCAACCATAATCGCCGAGCTAAACTATAAACCCTAAAACCCTAAACATATTTTAAGTACCCTAGACAAAATCTTTGGTTTTTTTTGAGCTTTGGGCTATTTTATATATCAAAAATACATGTTTTACGCCATTTTCTCAATTTTACAACATAAGCCCACCTAGAGAAGTATGCCCAACCTTAACCGCAACCCTAAACTTTAAACCCTAAAACCCTAAATATATTTTAAGTACCCTAACCAAAATCTTGAGTTTTTTTGGACCTTTGGAATATTTTATATATAAAAAACAAACATGTTTTGAGCCCTTTTCTCAATTTTACAACATAAGCCCACCTAGGGAAGTATTCCCAACCTTAATCGCAAACCTAAACTTTTAGCCATGAAACCCTAAACATATTTTAAGTACCCTAGCCAAAATCTCGGGGTTTTTTAGAGTTTTAGGCTATTTTATATATCAAAAATACCTGTTTTATGTAATTTTCTCAATTTTACAACATAGTCCACCGAGGGAAGTATTCCCAACCCTAATCGAAAACCTAAAGTTTAAACCTTAAAATCCTAAACATATTTTAAGTACATAGCCAAAAGCTCGGATTTTTTTAGAGCTTTGGGCTATTTTATATATAAAAAATACATGTTCTGCTCCATTTTCTCAATTTTACAACATAAACCCACCTAGGGAAGTATGCCCAACCTTAATCGCAAAGCTAAACTTTAAACCCTAAATATATTTTAAGTACCTTAGCCAAACTTTAAACCCTAAAACTCTAAGCATATTTTAAGTACCATAGCCAAAATCTTGGGTTTTTTAGAGCTTTGGGTTATTTTATATATAAAACATACAAGTTTTGCGCCATTTTCTCTATTTTAGAACATTAGCCCACCTAGGGAAGTATGCCCAACCTTAACCGAAACCCTAAACTTTAAACCCTAAAACTCTAAACATATTTTAAGTACCCTAGGCAAAATCTTGGGTTATTTTGGAGCTTTTGGCTATTTTATATATCAAAAATACATGTTTTACGCATTTTTCTCAATTTTACGACGTAAGCCCACCTATGGAAGTATGCCCAACCTTAACCGCAACCCTAAACTTGAACCCTAAAACCCTAAACATATTTTAAGTACCCTAACCAAAATCTTGGTTTTTTTTGGAGGTTTGGGCTATTTTATATATCAAAAATACAAGTTTTGCTCCCTTTTCTCAATTTTACAACATAAGCCCACCTAAGGAAGTATGCCCAGCCTTAACCGCAATCCTATACTTTAAACCCTAAAACTCTAAACATATTTTAAGTACCTTAGCCAAAATATTGGGTTTTTTGGAGCTTTGGGCTATTTTATATATCAAAAATACATGTTTTGCGCCATTTTCTCAATTTTACGACGTAAGCCCACCTAGGGAAGTACGCCCTACTTTAACCGCAACCCTAAACTTTAAACCCTAAAACCCTAAACATATTTTAAGTACCCTAGCCAAAAGCTCGGATTTTTTTTGGGCTTTGGGCTATTTTATATATAAAAAATATATGTTTTGCGCCATTTTCTCAATTTTATAACATAAGCCCAACAAGGGAAGTATGCCCAACCTTAATCGCAAAGCTAAACTTTAAACACTAAAACCCTACACATATTTGAAGTACCCTAGCCAAAAGCTTGGGTTTTTTTAGAGCTTTGGGCTTTTATATATATCAAAAATACATGTTTTGCGCCCTTTTCTCAATTTTACAACGTAAACCCACCTAGGGAAGTATGCCTAACCTTAACCACAACCATAAACTTTAAACCCTAAAACCATAAACATATTTTAAGTACCCTAGCCACAATTTTGGGTTTTTTTTTTTGGAGCTTTGGGATATTTTATATATCAAAAATACATGTTTTGCGCCCTTTTCTCAAATTTACGACGTAAGCCCACCTAGTGAAGGATCCCCAACCTTAACCGCAACCCTAAACTTGAAACCCTAAAACCCTAAACATATTTTAAGTACCCTAACCAAAATGATGGGTTTATTTTGGAGCTTTGGGCTATTTTATATATCAAAAATACTTGTTTTGCGCCCTTTTCTCAATTTTACAACATAAGCCCACCTAAGGAAGTATGCCCAGCCTTAACCGCAACCCTAAACTTTAATCCTAAAACCCTAAACATATTTTAAGTACCCTAGCTAAAATCTTTGATTTATTGTAGAGCTTTGGGCTATTTTATATTCAAAAATACATGTTTTGCGCCATTTTCTCAAATTTACAACATAAGCCCACCTAGGGAAGTATGCCCAACCTTAATCGCAAAGCTAAACTTTAAACCCTAAAACTCTAAACATATTTTAAGTACCATAGCCAAAATCTTGGGTTTTGTAGAGCTTTGGGTTATTTTATATATAAAAAATACATGTTTTGCGCCATTTTCTCTATTTTACAACATAAGCCCACCTAGGGAAGTATGCCCAACCTTAATTGCAAAGCTAAACTTTAAACCCTAAAACCCTAAACATATTTTAAGTACCATTCATCCTACCAAAAATTATGCCAATCCAATATGTACAAGTACCCTAAATAGGATTGAGTCAAAATTAAGTCAAACATTTCCTGAGTCCCTGGAACCCCTCCCATTTTATATATTAAAAATACATGTTTTGCGTCAGTTTCCCAATTTTACAACATAAGCCCACCTAGGGAAGTATGCCCAACCGTAATCGCAAACCTAAATGATATACGGCTTATTGTGTATCAAAAGATTAGATTAAGAGATTTTCCTTCTTGTGCCTGTATAAATTGAAGATCAAAGTAGACAAGTAACAAGCAAGGGTCGTACCCACCTCAGAGGGGGAGATCTTAGCTCAAACACAATTAAGAACAATAATTAAGAAACATCAATGAATCAATAATAATAGTTGGAGAATTGATTTTACTTCCTACAGGCAATAAACAATAATAAATCCTAATTTAAGAATATGGAAGTTATAGAAAAGAAGATTATATGATGACATAGGGGGAGTAGTAGGTTTCCACAATCTAGGTTATGCAATTATATCATGTTGTTCTTCATATTCAATCTATAATAACTAACAAGTCACCTCTCAGCTATTCCTATTAGTTATTAATACCAATAATAATCAAATCCTCACCTCTCAGCTATTGAATCTAATTAAAACAGGATTCTATTATGCATGCTATTGAATATGCTTCATTAATCAAATCCTCACCTCTCAGCTATTGAATCTAATTAACTCCACATATTATTCATAATTAAATCCTCACCTCTCAGCTATTGAATTTAATCATGAAAGGGTTCCAATAAAAGATAAATATTACAAACATGCAGTAATCACCTCTCAGCTATTTCACTACACATCTACAATAAATATAATACTATTATCAAAACTAGGTCTCCCTAAATTCCAACAATAATATTTAACACCATGGATAACAATAGCATACAAATAACCATACTCACCTCATATCGCGAATTAGAGATAAGTAAGCATTAAGAACCTTGAATCACAATGAATAAGAAGAAAAAACATAATACTTTTACATCACCTAGAAAGCTTCCACCTTCCCCCCATGATGATTTAGCTACTCATACCAAAGGAACAAATAATTAAATCAAAGAACATCATAAAAGAATTCATGAATTTATATTGATTGAATTGAATACAAAAGTTGATCTTCAAGTCGAGGCTAGAAGATCAAGATCTAAAAGAGATTCTAGATAGATAAACCCTAGTTACAACTTCTCTTATATATCATTACATAATGGAATACTTGCATTCAAAGACTTCCTAACTTAGTGAAATTCGTGGCTGCTGCTGTTGGCCTCCTAGAGAGATTAGGCAATCAGCAAATCCTAATCCTCTTAGGCTAGAATTGTAGCTTGGGCCAAGACCTTCAGTTTGATATATCATGGGCCCCAATCGGACTTCTGGTTCTCCTTGTAGAGCCTTTTTAAGATCAAGACCCAAAATAGGAAGTCCGGTCCACATAAGTCAACATGATTGACCCAAAGTCATAAGAAGTCAACAGTTGACCGAAAAGTCAACTCAACCTAGTTGACAAGAGTTGATCGCGGGGTGCCCTTAGCAGATTTCGCGGGGTGCAAATATCCATTCTTCTTTCCTTGTGCAAATAACACCTCTTTGCTTGCTTTTCTCGACTTCTTATGGGCTTTTACACAATATTCGCATTTCGGCTCATAAAACCTACATAAAGACAAGAATGCACTAATCAATAGATATAATACAATAATATAAGCTAAGTGCTAGACAAACAAGGTGTTATTCGGGGGATAAATATACACTTTTGAGGTTCGATCAAATACCCCCAAACAGCACTTTGCTTGTCCTCAAGCAAAGATGAGAAGAAAGAATAAGGAACTCAAAAGAGGAGTATAACTAAGGTGATTGCATTAACCACACGCATCAATGCTTTCAACCACAAGGGTTTCCCAGGTGGAGGAGTTATAGTCTCCTGAGGGTTTTCCAGAGAAGATACCCACAAACTTACTACAATGACTAATTCAAGAATAGAATTTTCTACAATGTACCTCAAAAATGGTCAATCAAGGATAAGGATAAGTATTGCTAAACCGCTCATATGAGATAACATACTACCAATGCATGAATAAGATATGAAATATAAACCAAGCATGATGGTCTCAAATGCATCGAGTACAGGCATGTACCCATACTACCACGGGTCTTAAGTCACCTTTGGAAAGGTCGCTTTGACTTCTGCCTCACAGTCATACACTCAGAAATAAAATCACTCAGAGATGGTGTTTATCATTTTACCTCTATGTGAGGAAAGAAGATGGATAATCATCTCACACATATATATAAGAACGGACTGGTGTAATGGAATGAACTTGGTCTCAAAGAATGGAAAAATTAGCCTTACTTGGCTTAGGACAGGGCTAGAAATGGCACAGGCTTTTGTGAAATATTTTTGGAACATTCGGGCCTTCAATACTTGTGATTTGTAATGCTAGCACATGGAGAAATTTTTGGAAATTTGTCTTTTGGATTATTATTGGAAATTTTCTTCTTTTGGAAAATATCGATGAAACTCTAGCCTATTTGGGAATCTTCCTTTCTTTTTGGATTTGGAATGGTTTGGAAGATTCTGGCTTTTTCTGGAATTTCTTCAAACTTTTGATTTTCAACATTTGGTTCATCTCACTAGTTTGGAGATTTCTTTGTATTTCTCCTTTCTTCTTGTAACCACATAAACAATCATCCTTATGTTCCAAAAACATAGGTAAAAGGACCTAAAACCTTCTAAGGGTATTTACTCCTACAATGGAGTTGGGTAAGGATAATGGACTCAAGAAAAAGGCTAAGTAACAAGGAAAGGCTCAGAATGGTTAACCTAGAGGAATAAAATGTCATCAGGGTAGGCTAAGGTAAACAAGGTTTATCTAAAGGTCTTTGTATCATCTCTAAGTACTGATATGGTGATCACATCTTGAATAAGCTACAAGACCCAAGTTTATATTACACCCACTTGATGTCATCTCAAGGCTAACTATAAAAATGAATATGAGACTAAAAACAGACAAAACTGAGAGGTTGAGTCTTTTGACTCCAGATGTACGTGATAACTCTCCAAGAAAAGGACGGGGCTCAAAAGCTCACTGGGTTAAGTCTCTACACTTATTCCTCAAGTTTCTCAAGGTGTAGTCGTATTTGCACATGTAATCTATAATAGATGCATATGAATGTCATGCTTATGCTCATGCAAATGTAGTATAAGACTCAACTACTTGGTGAAGCAATAAGTGTCCTTAAACTTGAAAAGAAATTCAACCATTATGTTCATCATTGATGGTGTACTTATCCTATTTTTGAAAAAGTCTTTGTAAAGAAAGAATTTTTGTTGATTTTTCTCAATTTTTTTGAATTTTTACATAAGTATGGATAAAGAAGTTTGAAAATCTTTTGCAAAAAGGATTGAAATACTTCCCCACCCCCAAACAAAGATATTGCCTTGTCCTCAAGGCTCATACTAAGCATAGGAAAGAGAGAGAGAAAGATATTACCATGAGTGTGCTAAAAATTCAAATCGCTTTAAAAATTCCTGTCAAACAAAATTATCTCTATATAGAGATAACAAGGAATTCCATACTATGACCTATGCTTTCAAAGGCGGAGCGGAGCGCCAGGCGCTCAGATTTCTGAGAACCGCCTCCACCGCTCAGGCGGCGCTCCGATCAGACCTACAGTTTACAGTTTACACTACTCTTAACAAGTTAACAGTATTTCTTTCCTTTAATATTTCCTGTACAATAAACAACATAATAAACTTTAACTTCAATTAACTTCAATTGAAAAAAGTAGCAGCAGAGCAGGAGGAAAAAGTAGCAGACGTAGAGATGAGACCAGAGAGAGAGAACGTGAGGTTTTTTTTTTTTTTTTTTTTTGGGCTTGACTTTTTATGTGCTTTTTTAGGTTTGGGCCGCTCTGAGCGCGCTTGTATGGGCCGCTCTGAACAGAACACTGGACCTGAGCGCCGCCCAGGCGGCCCAAGGCGTTTTAGGCGCTGTTTTTGCCCAGCGGAGCGTCCCCCTTCAGAAATAGCGCCTAGGCGGCGCTGAGCGGCGCTCAGGCGGCGCCCCTGACAGCATAGACTATGACACAACTGAAATAAAATATACTGAAATAAAGGACTGACTCAACAGAAAAGGAAATCCTACATTACACTCTTGTTTTCAAGCTACCTCCCTTGGCAAACCATCCATGTCATCACGCCATAGGGTTAATGCCTCTTTAACCACATTCCAAGATCCCTCACCATTATCCATAAAATTATCATTTCGATGCAACTCTGGAAACTCTACATATATAGCGTTAGGCACCCATGTGAATAGGCGACTTCTCCTGATATAACGGTGTGTAGGATCCATAGGGATAAGGTGAGTCCAATCATTGTACCTAGTCCTCCAATCAGGATAGGTATTAAGAATTATCTTATAGATAGCAGTTGGATAAATTAGTTGACCGATCCCAAAAACATTTCTTATGCCATCCATTAACCAGGAAGCTATGTCAAGAGCTCTAAAATTATTAACAATACTGTAAACAACATGCATAGTGTTATCATTGACATAGTCCAACCTATGTGCACCTAAGAGATTTCTCATGACCCATAAAGCAGCAGTAGCTACATTAACAGGTAGGCAAATGGTAGGCGCCACATTAGCATAGTTCTCAGGATGGAAGGGAAAAGTGCAAGGGCCAAAGTGATCTAGGTAATTATCCAACATGTCAACATGATTGGAAAGGAAGTAATCAGGATGTGAATAGACAGGTCGCAATTGGAGTGGAACACCCAATGCCCAAGTGATGGTGAAAGAATTGATTAAGACGGGGAACCTATGCATAGTAACTCTGAAACCATCAAAGGGAATAGCATTACCAAAGGGCAACGTACGGTAAAAGTCTCTTACCATAGAAGGGGAATACACAGCAGTAGAATCATAAAGAAAACCTTCCCAACCTTTGTCGAAAATCCCATCCCTAAAGGAAGCTCCATAAGGACTATCCATAATTCCCGAAAAATCCATCTCGGGGACGATGTCCATGCCATCGGTCATCCACAACTCATTCTGATCATTAGCCATTGCAAAAGAAGAAAGAAAACACCAAAAACTAGCACGAAAACCGAGAAAAAATCACTCAAAACAAACCCAGAAAACTGCTGCCAGGTCCAATCTCGAGTCGAGATTGAAATGGCCTATAAGGAACTCGAGTCGAGTTCGGGCCAAAACCAGAAAAGAAAAAACTTTTTGAAATCTGATTTTTTTAAGTGACGGTCCTCTAACTATGGTGTGGTATATATAGGCTAGATTTTAAGAGTTTGAGCCCTAGTAGGACTCCAAAAGTTGCCTAATACCATAGGGTTTCCAAAAAATCAAACCCTAACTTCCTTTCTAATAAAAATATTTGAACTAAGGTCCCTAGGACCAAATTTTTTTCAAAATTTACTCCAAGAGTCCAAGATTTTGCAATAAAGCCCAAGAATGGCTAAAAATCTCAGAAAAGGACAAGTTGACAAGATAATTCAAATTTCAACCATTTTCATTAAATTTTTGAAATAAAGTACAATGATCGAAAGTTTTAATACAAGAGTGCTAAATCAAAACAAAATACATAAGCAAATTACAATGGCTAATAACAGAAACTAAAAATCAACCCCGTCGTCGACGAGATTGCCCCTGGCCTTCATCGAAGCGACGCTGCAAGTCCTCGACTGCAGTCAAAATATCACCCATACCCCTCCAGAGAAGCTGGAACCGCTCCTCGTTGGTATGGAGTGAAAAGAACGCCCGCTGGTCCACGGGCCTGTACTGGTCAGGCACCTCTGCCTGGGGGTCCCACAACAGCTGTCCACAGGCTGACAGCCCAGGGTTGGAGACCTCGAGCCGGACGACCGACTCCAGAGAGAGTGCAGGAAGAAGAGGCGCCTCCCAGTAGCGCAGAATAGCCATCACCAGGCTAGGAAGTGGAGCAGAAGTGGCTCGGGCACTGGTGATAGTCGCAAAAAGACGGCGGACCATACAGTAGCCATAGACATCCTCTTGAAGCAGGCCGAGGATATGGATACCCTCCGAGAACAGCTCGCTCATCCTTGTCGTCCCAAGGACATTGGTGGTCAGCCAGTGTGCCACCAAGCCTTGGTTGACTCGGAGCCAACCGATCGAGATATGGCTGCTATACCGATGAATCACCAAATCATCAATGAGGACGGCCTCGATGACGTATGGTGTCACCGGTGGAGCCTCCTGCTGCAGTGGAGCCTCGTCCATCTCGAGCGCCGTGACTATGGAAACAGTCACAGGCGTCAGCAGGTAACGGTGGGCAGGATCCCAGTTGATGAACACGCCGTCATCGCCAACTCCATTGACTCATAGAAACGACTAACCATTTGAGGATCAAGTGGCTCATAGTCTGAGCCAAGGAGTACATCCAGCCTCGGGCATGAATCCTCTCAAGAAAAGTGCTCCCAAATCGATTATCATGGAAGAGACGCGAGTAATCGCGCTCTCGGATAATCACTCTCTCTCTACGTCTTGGAGGCATGATAATGGGGGATTTTGGTATAGATTTGAAGAGGATGAAGAAAAAAACAAAACCCCGCAAGAATTTTTGAATTTGGCCTAGAAACGAGTGAGAATCGAAGAGAGAGAAACGAAATCTGTTGAGGAACTCGAGTCGAGATTGAAATGCACTGTAAAGAACTCGGGGAAGAAGACGACCCTGGTTTGACCCGCGTTGACTTGGTTTGACTATGGTTTGAAAATGACTTTGTGGCTTTTTTAAAGACACCCGGGGGTATATATAGAGAAGTTACATCCCCTAGACGCTTCCCCCACTACTGAAATTAGTGAAAATGACGGTTTTACCCCTGGAAGGCGAAAAGGCATGAAATAATTCAAATTTAATTTTTTAAAATTCCGCGATAATGTATAATTATATTCTTGCGAATATAAGTACCATTAAGATGGTCAAAATAAATCATGCAATAATTATTAAAATTTTCAAAAATTTAAATAAATTCAAATTTGTAACTATAATAATTATTTAACCAAGTAACCGCAATCAAAGAGTGGTGGGCCACGCCCCACCCCCAAAAAGATCTAATCTAGGATGCTAAAGAGATAGTTATTAGCCAATAACCACTAAACCCGATAACTAATAAGAACACTAAAGCACGATTGGGTTTAGAAGATACACAGGGCTGCCTCCCAGGAGCGCTAAGTTTAACGTCTTTAGCCAGACAAGTGGATAACTAGGATTCACTCCCTAGATGTAACGACCTGTATCCACTTTAGGGGTATTTTAATAATCTTACTTATACCTTACGACCATGATTAAATTTAATATAATCTTAAGCGATTGGTTTAGATAATGGAGTGTATTTTATTAGAAAAATATATAAAAATAAAACCAATATACGGAAAAAACTTAATTAATGTTATCGAAATTTTGTAAACTCAACGTAAATATAATAATTTATTTTATCATTTGATAAGAACCACCTAGCTATCACTAATTAACAATAAATGATTGGTTTTAGGATCCAGCGCACGAGCACGATGTGTGAGTGCATGGAATGGGTTTAACAGACCTAAACAATTTTCTAAGTGAAATTTCTAAATAGAGGTCACTTAAATTAAGTTGCTTCCAAGACCACCTGATCGTGTGGGGTAGTTTTGCATGGATTAGGATCAGTTAGGCTTGACAACTCATGCTTGGAATTAGAATTAGGTAGGATCTGGTTGCTTGTCTTGCTCTTACCATCAAACAGATATAGATTAAGAAAGAGAGATCAGTTAGAGGAAGTAAAAGAAAAGAAAGAAAGAGAGAGAGAGAGAGAGAGAGAGAGAGAGAGAGAAAGAGAGAGAGAGAGAGAGAGAGAGAGAGAGAGAGAGAGAGAGAGAGAGAGAGAGAGAGAGAGAGAGAGAGAGAGAGCATGACCTGACCTTGAGCTCCTTCTCTGTATCACCCCATGGGAAAGAGAGGCCATACAAGTTCAATTGATCAAGGGAGAAGAAGATCGAGAGAAGTAGCAAGAAGAAACTTTTGGTTATGTAAGTGGCTGGTAAGTGCTAGCTTTATATTTTGGGCTTTAGCTATGATTATTTGGTTCATAGATGGGATAGGGGAGCTGAGGTATAATTTGAAGGGCAGCTTGTACAATAAAAACTGGGAGTACAGGTTAATACAAGGAAATCAATTGGGCAGCAACTAAGGTAGAGGCTATGTGTTCAATAGCAACAGTTCATAGGTACCGCTTTTGATCAAGTGGGTCGGCATAGTGATACTTGATCGGCATAGTGACATCATTTACTGGAATTGGTGATATGGTAACTGGGTATATGTAATGTGAATGTTAATTTGATTATGGGGCAGTATGAATCAAATCATATGTGTCCTTTGGTGTTATAGCTATGGATGCTTGTTAGGCTCATTTGGGAGATGAAATTTAATATTGATATTATGACATGGAGTAGCAATCTAAGAAAATTAACCGCACAAAGATAGGGAAGCATGAGCTTATGAATCTCGGCAATTGGTCGGAGGAATATTTCGTCTGTGGATTGATTAATAATTAAGCGGTAGCGAGCAATTACACTTAGTGCGGAAAGATGCAGGAAAATGAAGTTTATGGATATCGATATTTTTAGTTGAATGATCCAGATTTAAAAGGAAGTGAAGGAACTAAAGAGCAACAGGTAGGGACTTACATTTCTTTTATACTGTCTTTTCGTGTGTCATATTTTAATGTTGCAAATTAAATGATATATTATTGATGATAAAAATGCATGCATGGTTTTGTTTGGTATATATAGATTACTCGTGGTTTATCGATTAGAGTTTTATTAAAGTGATTAGTTACAGATATCATGTTTTAAACTGGAGTTATTAAAGCAGTATATGTATATTGAAATGGTTTTATAAACGGATTTCTCGATAAATCTTTTCCCAATGGTGGAGAAGATTTGGCTTTGTAATGCGGGGCAAGGAAACCCGATTGTAATGTATAACTGGGATGTGTGAGGTCCCTAGATTGATGGAAATATTGATCTGGTATGCTGTCACGATTATGGCTGTGGCCCGGTTAGGGTAGCCAACTGTACGGATCATATTTGATTATGGTTGTGGCCCGGTTAGGGTAGCCATGGATATTGTTTAAATCTGGGGACTCACCACACATTTAAATATATGGTATATATAGTTAATATATAATGAGGTCGTTTGGAGAGGGACCTGTGAATTCCTATAATGAATGAGTTGTTGTCATATTCCGGAGACGGCAGTTCATTCTAGGATGACATCTATGGTGTTCACCTTTAGAAGGTGAATGGGCCGCCTTCTAGAGAGATACATTAGAGATGTATCCGGGAATTCCTTTTCACCATTCCAGACCACCATTCATGTAGTGGTACGTTGTTGATATATTAGTTCAGATGAGGCTACATGTTACCTCGATGAGGTTTAGACGCAAGGGGTGAGAGTTAGTCCACTCCTGGACGTGTGTCAGGATCCTGTGCAGTCTGCAGTCGTCGAACGGTTGACCACCGTAAGCCAGGGATTCCTCGTATCAGGAATCATGGTCAAAGGCCCACCTGAGCCTAAATAGACGGGTTTAGTGTTCTGGGAACACAACAACGGTAATACAGTCACCCCACCGAAAATCAGGAAATAACGGTGTAGGTTCACACTGGTAAGTACTGAACCAAGAGATTGCCTGCGACCGGGGCGGTATAGCGGTCGTACCTCATCATTCTAATAGGATGCAGCTACCCGACTTATTGTATGAATGCTTGTATATATATTATTTATTATTTAGAGTAGAAAGTTACTTTCAATTATTAAAACTTGCATTATTTCAAATGTTTAGTATGATTAATCGACATGCATGATTAGTTAGTATATTGAAAATGTGAGTCACTACTGAGCAAGTGGAAATGCTCACCCTATCATTAATCCCTTTTTTCAGTTAAACAGTTGTTCGAGGATAGATCGATTCAGCAAATATGGTTGTGCAGAGGTTACAAAGGATATTGATATAGGTATTCGAGCGATAGATGTGTTTAGTTCCTTTTGTATAGAGGTGATCACAGTTTGTATTATTATGTATAGTATTAAGCTATGTATTTTTAAAGCCAATTATATATATAAATATCATTCAGAATCTGGTATTATTATATGTTTGTCATGGGTTGGTTTGTTCGAATGCCTCGAGATCTGACATTGAGTCATGGGGATTCGTGTTATGATTTTAGGGCGTTACAGACATGGTATCAGAGCTGCACTAGTAGATCCGTCTGGGATTTGTTAGTCTATAGTAACTGCTAGTATTGGGTACGTATGGGGATAAAAATCTATAACTAAAAACAATTAATAAAATTGTAAAGACTAAAACTTATTTTTGTTTGTTGTATTCTTGTGTGTATTTCTAGTATTATATGAGCTTCTTATAGACACCTTTCGATCTATGATATTTGTGGATTGCACATTTTGATTTAAGAGAACTTGAGTTTAGATTTGATCTGTTAATTTGTGCATCTATTGAGGAATATGGAAATACTATTTGATGTGGAGTTTTATTTGGTCGTTAGATTAAAATTACAGAAGGGGAGTTGTCATTTGATGTCATTCTTTGAAAAGTGTTTATTTTCTGTGTTATTTGGGAGGACATAACTTGATTTTGATGATAATTGATATATCATTATCAAAGATGATTTTGGGGGAAATATCCTTTGATCTATAATATTAGAATATTTTGAAGACTCGGGGCCGCTAATTTGTTCTATGGCTCGACATATATTTTTTAAAATTGAGGAACATTAGGAGACAGTTTATAGTTGAAATTGAATAGTTAGAAGTTTAATTATCATTGTTTATTGGGTGTTTCTTTAAGGAAGTCATCTGTGAAATAAGCTATTATGGAAAAATTTATTAGAGATACTTTGGAGATTTTGAATATTATTTGAGGATTGTGCATTACATTGTTTCTGGTGGCTATAATAGAAATAATTTGTGATAAGCAGAGTTAGTGATTTTGATAGAGTCTCGTAAGACTTGGGAACTGATCTAAAGATCATTCCATTATTGGTATGTCTATAATAATACAGAGTAACTGAGATTTGTGAAGATTAGAATCTATTAGAGGAACATTAGGAAATATTTATTGTGAAGGATTTGTACATGTGTTATTCTGCGCTATGGGAATTCTGTATCATCTGTTATAGTGTCTAGTATGTTATATACCTTGATGTATATATATACTTATATAGGTATATATGATTTCACCTATAGCTATTGTGCAAAGGGGATAAATATTTTTACTGTATGTAAATTGTGTGTGTTTTGTAAATCATATAGTCTACTACATATTATAGTTATATCAGTTACCAAGGGTTAGAATATGCGATCCTATATCACTATAGGATGAGTTGTGGGTAGAGTATGGATTATTATTTTGGAGATTTATGGAAGAAAGTCAATCTCTTAAGGTAATACTAAAGTATTATGAGATCATTTTATGTAGAAAGTTAACAATGGTCTATTCATTCTTTACTAGACAGATAGTTTAGGATTATCAATATTATATGATGGTGGGATATGAATGTTCTTAATTTTAAAATGATTACAGTGATTAAGAAATGATCCTAACCTTGTGACTTAGTTTTTGGAGAAGAAAACTAGAAGCTTAGGGCAATACTGATTTAATTTTTGTAGTGAAATATTTGATGATATACTGAAATGATATTTGGTGGTTTAATAGGTGAAAGGCATATCTGTTAAGGATTTTGTGTGAATCTTTAAGACGCCTGTAGAACACAGTTACTGAATAATTTTGGGCCGTACTAAATAATTGTGTTTAAGCGGCTTGTTGGGGTGAATTAACTAATTGATATTGCGGTCTGTCTTGAGAAGATTTCAAACCATGAATTTCGTTTGAGGAGATACAAATTATGAAAATATTGGACTTTGGGGATTTCATCTTAATTTTCCTAGTTATATATAAAATGAACTTTGGAGCTATATAAGAGCCTTAGTGAGATATGATTTTGATTGTATATTATAGTTAGTTTATGTGATCTATATATTTTGAAATATTTAAAGACGATATTCTATTTATATAATGATACACCTTATTATATAGCTAACTGATTCTTAGGCTTGTGGCTAATATAATATATGTGACTAGTCCTTTAATGTGCTTATCTACTTATGGATTGTATAGGTTAGAGATATAGCTTTTTAGCAAGCATAGGTTTTAGTAAGGAGTATGCTAGATTTTATGGATGGTATACATTGTGCGACTTTACCATATGATAATTCTGGCAGTGTAGGTAAGTTAGTACAAATGGTTGTATTGCCAATTAAGGAAAAAATAACTATTATAACTTGATTCACTTGTTAATAATTTAGAAAAGTCCATATTATTTTTGTTGGAGTAACTATCAAGCTTTGGGTTATAAAAGAGTGATATGAACCCTAATATGGGTAATCGTTATGGAAGTACAATCATTTTTACTGAGAACTTAGAGAAGTGATTTTCTTGAGGTTGATCTAAATCTTATTAATCTGTACTATCTAAAGATATAAAAATATTTGATGCATTTATTGGGACATTAATACGAGTACGACTTTGAAGATAATTTTAGAGTTTGATAGACAGTACTGAGACGCAGGTATCTCGAATTATAAGGGAAATGTGAATTAATTAGTCACTGCTTTATGTTAAAATAATGCTTTATGAGGAATATTTGAAAATGGTAGCTGTAATTTGGTGTCCATTTTGTGGTTCAGTAATTTCTGTAAATCTTTGGACATTGTGAAATTTTGGGATATACCAACATATTAATTCTTGGCTTTGTGAGCTACTATATGGAGTATCAGATCTAATATTTATTCGCTTGTGGAAATTTTGAGGATATATATATATATTGACCTCTTGTTTGGCATTTAAGTTGAGACGTTAGTTGATGAATCGTCTTTTACCTGTAGTAATTTCTGTTTTGGTGTTTTTGGTGTATGCCTATCACAATCCTCCAAGGGTTTGTACTATGGATAAGAAGTTGTATTTATATAGTACGATTGATGGAGATAGTATTAACTTTTGGCATTCTAACTTGAATATAGAACCATTTTGTTTCTTTGGCATTGTAAACTTTTTGGGATTATATATAGGTATATGTCAACCTGTTTATTTGATGTATATATTTCATGTGTAGATACATGAATTCTTGAAGATTTTCTAGCTGTTTGATTTAAGATTTCTAATCTCTTAAAAGTGCAATAATGGTTTAAATATTGGGTTATTGGATCTTCTGGTAAATAAATCGTGTATCGCCCAGGGCATAAGGGGCATGATGACATTCTTGATCGAACACGTTTTGTTGGAAAAAATACTTCCTTATTCAATGTTTGTATTGATTAACACGTAATCGATCGAACACTACTTGAAAACGGCGCTCAGAAGAATTGATGACTGCGTCTTTGATGCACCAGGAACTGTTACACCAGGTGCGAAAACATGAGCTCCTTGGCTTGATCCATAACTGCGGGATATAAATAAGCATATCTTAGTTAATGGCCGTATAGCATATATATATTTGGGGAAGCTTAGTTTTGTTTAGTGATTCTAATTTCGAGGACGAAATTTCTTTTAAGGTTTATAGGATGTAACGACCTGTATCCACTTTAGGGGTATTTTAATAATCTTATTTATACCTTACGACCATGATTAAATTTAATATAATCTTAAGCGATTGGTTTAGATAATGGAGTGTATTTTATTAGAAAAATATATAAAAATAAAACCAATATACGGAAAAAACTTAATTAATGTTATCGAAATTTTGTAAACTCAATGTAAATATAATAATTTATTTTATCATTTGATAAGAACCACCTAGCTATCACTAATTAACAATAAATGATTGGTTTTAGGATCCAGCGCACGAGCACGATGTGTGAGTGCATGGAATGGGTTTAACAGACCTAAACAATTTTCTAAGTGAAATTTCTAAATAGAGGTCACTTAAATTAAGTTGCTTCCAAGACCACCTGATCGTGTGGGGTAGTTTTGCATGGATTAGGATCAGTTAGGCTTGACAACTCATGCTTGGAATTAGAATTAGGTAGGATCTGGTTGCTTGTCTTGCTCTTACCATCAAACAGATATAGATTAAGAAAGAGAGATCAGTTAGAGGAAGTAAAAGAAAAGAAAGAAAGAGAGAGAGAGAGAGAGAGAGAGAGAGAGAGAGAGAGAGAGAGAGAGAGAGAGAGAGAGAGAGAGAGAGAGAGAGAGAGAGAGAGAGAGCATGACCTGACCTTGAGCTCCTTCTCTGTATCACCCCATAGGAAAGAGAGGCCATACAAGTTCAATTGATCAAGGGAGAAGAAGGTCGAGAGAAGTAGCAAGAAGAAACTTTTGGTTATGTAAGTGGCTGGTAAGTGCTAGCTTTATATTTTGGGCTTTAGCTATGATTATTTGGTTGATAGATGGGATAGGGGAGCTGAGGTATAATTTGAAGGGCAGCTTGTACAATAAAAACTGGGAGTACAGGTTAATACAAGGAAATCAATATGGCAGCAACTAAGGTAGAGGCTATGTGTTCAATAGCAACAGTTCATAGGTACCGCTTTTGATCAAGTGGGTCGGCATAGTGATACTTGATCGGCATAGTGACATCATTTACTGGAATTGGTGATATGGTAACTGGGTATATGTAATGTGAATGTTAATTTGATTATGGGGCAGTATGAATCAAATCATATGTGTCCTTTGGTGTTATAGCTATGGATGCTTGTTAGGCTCATTTGGGAGATGAAATTGAATATTGATATTATGACATGGAGTAGCAATCTAAGAAAATTAACCGCACAAAGATAGGGAAGCATGAGCTTATGAATCTCTGCAAGTGGTCGGAGGAATATTTCGTCTGTGGATTGATTAATAATTAAGCGGTAGCGAGCAATTACACTTAGTGCGGAAAGATGCAGGAAAATGAAGTTTATGGATATCGATATTTTTAGTTGAATGATCCAGATTTAAAAGGAAGTGAAGGAACTAAAGAGCAACAGGTAGGGACTTACATTTCTTTTATACTGTCTTTTCGTGTGTCATATTTTAATGTTGCAAATTAAATGATATATTATTGATGATAAAAATGCATGCATGGTTTTGTTTGGTATATATAGATTACTCGTGGTTTATCGATTAGAGTTTTATTAAAGTGATTAGTTACAGATATCATGTTTTAAACTGGAGTTATTAAAGCAGTATATGTATATTGAAATGGTTTTATAAACGGATTTCTCGATAAATCTTTTCCCAATGGTGGAGAAGATTTGGCTTTGTAATGCGGGGCAAGGAAACCCGATTGTAATGTATAACTGGGATGTGTGAGGTCCCTAGATTGATAGAAATATTGATCTGGTATGCTGTCACGATTATGGCTGTGGTCCGGTTAGGGTAGCCAACTGTACGGATCATATTTGATTATGGTTGTGGCCCGGTTAGGGTAGCCATGGATATTGTTTAAATCTGAGGACTCACCACACATTTAAATATATGGTATATATAGTTAATATATAATGAGGTCGTTTGGAGAGGGACCTGTGAATTCCTATAATGAATGAGTTGTTGTCATATTCCGGAGACGACAGTTCATTCTAGGATGACATCTATGGTGTTCACCTTTAGAAGGTGAATGGGCCGCCTTCTAGAGAGATACATTAGAGATGTATCCGGGAATTCCTTTTCACCATTCCAGACCACCATTCATGTAGTGGTACGTTGTTGATATATTAGTTCAGATGAGGCTACATGTTACCTCGATGAGGTTTAGACGCAAGGGGTGAGAGTTAGTCCACTCCTGGACGTGTGTCGAGATCCTGTGTAGTCTGCAGTCGTCGAACGGTTGACCACCGTAAGCCAGGGATTCCTCGTATCAAGAATCATGGTCAAAGGCCCACCTGTGCCTAAATAGACGGGTTTAGTGTTCTGGGAACACAACAACGGTAATACAGTCACCCCACCGGAAATCAGGAAATAACGGTGTAGGTTCACACTGGTAAGTACTGAACCAAGAGATTGCCTGCGACCGGGGCGGTATAGCGATCGTACCTCATCATTCTAATAGGATGCAGCTACCCGACTTATTGTATGAATGCTTGTATATATATTATTTATTATTTAGAGTAGAAAGTTACTTTCAATTATTAAAACTTGCATTATTTCAAATGTTTAGTATGATTAATCGCCATGCATGATTAGTTAGTATATTGAAAATGTGAGTCACTACTGAGCAAGTGGAAATGCTCACCCTATCATTAATCCCTTTTTTCAGTTAAACAGTTGTTCGAGGATAGATCGATTCAGCAAATATGGTTGTGCAGAGGTTACAAAGGATATTGATATAGGTATTCGAGCGATAGATGTGTTTAGTTCCTTTTGTATAGAGGTGATCACAGTTTGTATTATTATGTATAGTATTAAGCTATGTATTTTTAAAGCCAATTATATATATAAATATCATTCAGAATCTGGTATTATTATATGTTTATCATGGGTTGGTTTGTTCGAATGCCTCGAGATCTGACATTGAGTAATGGGGATTCGTGTTATGATTTTGGGGCGTTACACTAGATAAACGCTACTCTAAACAAAGCTACAGGAGAGTCAAAAGCGCTAGAATGGAATGCTTGAAATCCTGATGTCTAATATACAACATGAGTCTTTTAAAGTCAGATACTCTAGACTTAGGAAAGGTGGAAAATGACATCCCCACCCCCAAACAGAGCGAGCAACAGGTTTGTTTGGTGATGACGCTTCAGAGAAAAATGTGTACTGAATCAATTAGACTCAGCCAGTAAGAGTTTGTGGACTGTAGGTCCCAGCACTTTCAACCACACCTCCCAAAAGAGACAAGAGTAGAGTAAGGGAGGGTCCGGATACCAACAGGTCAAGGGTCAATCTAGATAGGTAGGGTCTTCTAAGAGAGTTTCCTCTACTTCAGGGGACCTTAATTCATGGAAATGCTTAAGACGTTGACCATTGACTTGAAATTCAGTATTGTCTGCAGGAAATAAATGCAACCTAGAGTTATATAGTAAAACTTTGTCCCCAATTTGAAAATCTCTACGTAAGATCTGACGATCATGTAGTTTTTTCATATTAGCTTTGTAGGACTTGGAAAGATCATAAGCTTCATTCCGAAGTTCCTCAAGCTCAGAAAGCTGGAGTTTTCTCCTCTCACCTGCCTGGTCGAGATTAAAATTGAGCTTTTTCATTGCCCAGAAAGCTCTATGCTCAAGCTCTACAGGTAAGTGACAGGGTTTTCCAAAAAACAAGACGAAAGGGAGACATGCCTATGGGAGTTTTGAAAGCAGTACGATAGGCCCATAATGCATCACTAACTCTATGAGACCAATCAACCTTATTAGGGTCAATTATTTTTTGCAAAATATTTTTAATCTCTCTATTCGACACCTCAGCTTGGCCATTAGTTTGCGGATGGTACGCAAGGGCCACTTTGTGAGTAACTCGATACTTTTGGACAAGTTTTTGAAAATCTCTATTGCAGAAATGCCCCCCCCCCATCACTAATGATCGCACGGGGAGCGCCAAATCGGGAAAATATATACTCTTTCAGAAAATTTACTACAGTTTCTTGGTCGTTGTGCCTTGTGGGAATGACCTCGATCCATTTAGAAACATAGTCTACTGCGACCAGAATGTACAAAAAACCATGACAACCAGGGAAAGGCCCCATGAAATCAATGCCCCATACATCAAACACCTCTACAGGAAGTATTGGTTGTAAGGGCATCATGTGCCGCCTAGTGATTTTCTCTAATTGTTGACAACGAGTGCAGACAGTACAATGCATGTGAGAGTCCTTAAAGAGAGTTGGCCAATAAAAACCACACTGCAATACTTTAGCAGTTGTCTTTTTGGCCCTAAAATGTCCACCACAAGCATACTCATGGCAGAACTTAAGGACCTCTTGTTGCCCCCAATCAGGGATACAACGACGAATGATCTGGTCAGGACAGTACTTAAAAAGGTAAGGGTCATCCCAGAAATAATACTTGGCATGAGCAAGGAATTTGGATCTATCTTGCTTGCTCCAATCATTTGGAAGCTTGTTGCTAGCCAAATAATTAACTATATCTGCGAACCATGGAGCATTCGATATTGCGAAAAGAAGCTCATCAGGAAAGTTCTCAGAAATAACACTAGAATCCTCAGGACGGTCTAATCTAGACAGGTGGTCGGCTACTATATTTTTGGTCCCCTTTTTATCTCTAATCTCAAGGTCAAATTCTTGAAGTAATAATATCCAACGAATAAGGCGCTGCTTAGTCTCCTTCTTAGATAGAAGGAATCTAATAGCGGCATGATCCGTGAAGACGATAGTACGGGTGCCTAAAAGGTAGGAGCGAAACCTATCAAGAGCATATACTATGGCTAGCAATTCTTTCTCGGCTGTCGTATAATTACGTTGAGCGTCATTGAGAGTCTTACTAGCATAATATATGACATGGGGCTTACCATCTAGACGTTTACCTAAAACAGCCCCAACAGCATAGTCTGATGCATCGCACATCAACGCAAAGGGTTTACTCCAATCAGGAGGCCTAATAATAGGTGCAGACGTGAGGGCGGTTTTAAGTTTTTCAAAGGCGCACTCGCATTCTTTGTGAAATCAAAAGGTGCATCCTTAAGCAATAAATTGGTTAAGGGACGAGCTATCTTAGAAAAATCTTGGATAAAACGTCTATAGAATCCTGCATGGCCCAGAAAGGCTCGAATATCCCTAATAGACTTAGGAATAGGCAATGATGAAACAAGATCTACTTTAGCTTTATCAACCTGGATACCCTCAGGAGAGACTACATGACGAAAGACTATCCCCTTCCTAACCATGAAATTGCACTTTTCCCAGTTAAGTACCAAATTCTTCTCTATGCAACGTTTAAATACTAAGGAAAGATGACTAAGACACTCTTCAAAAGATGAACCATATATGGAGAAGTCATCCATGAACACCTCCATAAATCGTTCTACCATATCACTAAAGATGTGTAACATACACCTCTGGAAAGTAGCAGGTGCATTACACAAACCGAAGGGCATACAAGCATAAGCGAAAGTGCCAAAGGGACATGTAAATGTCGTCTTTTCCTGATCTTCAAGGGCGATAGGAATTTGGTTGTAACCGGAGTAACCATCCAGGAAACAATAGAAAGAATGACCAGCTAGACGTTCCAACATCTGGTCTATGAAGGGAAGAGGAAAGTGGTATTTCCGGGTGACTGTATTAAGCTTTCTATAGTCGATACAAACACGCCACTTAGTTGGAACTCTAGTGGCGACTTGTTCGTTCTTATCATTGGTAACTATAGTCATGCCGGCCTAGTTAGGGACCACATGAATAGGACTAACCCAAGGACTATTCGAGATAAGATAAATCACCTCTGCATCCAGAAGTTTAAGAATTTCTGCTCGAACAACTTCTTTCATCGCATGGTTGAGGCGTCTCTGAGGTTCACGAGAAGTTTTGGCATCATCATCAAGATGAATACGATGAGAACAGACAGAAGGGCTAATGCCTTTGATGTCGTGGATAGACCAGGCAATAGCAGAACGATGCTCTAAAATAACTTCTAAAAGCTTATTCTCTTGTTCGGTAGTAAGAGATGAGGAAATGATAACAGGATGACTACCGTCTGAATCAAGATGAGCGTATTTCAGCTCAGGAGGAAGAGGATTCAGGGTAACAGGAGGTGGAGTGATGGTCTCTACTTGAGTCTCAGAATCTAAGCTACAAACCACATCAAGGGCCTCAGGGTCTTTAGGTTCAAAGATAGGCACACTATCAAGTAGAGCATTGGTTTGGGCAATAGATTGGTCAATGTCGAAGTCTACATTATGCATGGCAAGACAATGAACAACCGGATCCTCAGGGTAATGACAGTGCACCATCTCATAAGGTAATGAGTCTAAAAGGCACACATCCTCAGATAAGGACAGATCAGGGGGTTGTTGGCCAAGGTTAAATATATTAACTTCAACGGTTATAGAGCCAAAAGTGAGAACCATGGAACCGTTCCGGCAGTTTATGAGAGCATTAGAGGTGGCCAAGAATGGACGGCCAAGGATGATGGGCACCGAATCATCGGCAGTAGGTTCAGTATCCAACACCACAAAGTCTACAGGATAGTAAAAGTCTGACACTTTAACTAATAGGTCCTCTACTATACCTCTAGGTACTTTCAAAGATCTGTCGGCCAGTTGGAAAGACATTTTCGTGGGTTTCATGTATGTTAGACCTAGGCTAAGGTATAAGGAGTAAGGCAAGAGATTACAACTCGCTCCTAAGTCTAACAAAGCTCTACCCATGAATTTATCACCAAGCTTGTAGGGTATGGTCGGTTTTCCAGGGTCCTTATATTTTACCACACCATTTTGTTGGACAAGTGCAGAGAATTCTTCAGCTATGAATGCGTTTTTAGGCACATTAGTTTTTCTCTTGGCAGTGCACAAGTCTTTCAAGACCTTAGCATAGGAAGGTATCTGTTTAATAGCCGCGAGGAAGGGTATATTAATATTTATCTGTTTGAACACATCAAGTGCTTCCTCTGCTTGGACTTCCTTTAGAGACCTGGTGAGTCTCTGGGGGTAAGGTACTGGTGGGTTGTAAATCCGTGGAAGATCCATGATCTCACGGGCAGTCTTCTTCGATTTAGAGGTGGTCACCTCATTGGTCGAAGGTTTAGGTGGGGCAACAGGTGCATGAAACCGGCATGAAGTTGTTTGACATCAATTTTGTGACATAGTGTCCATGGTTATTTCGCCTTGAGTTCATTGTTAAGAAAACCTTGTTGTACGCGCGTCGTCCCGTGTCCTTGTCTTTGCGTCGTGTGTCACAAGTATGGTGTTTGGTTCAGGACGTACGTACCTCTTAAGGACGTACGTACGTATGGTATGTCAGCAAGATTGTTTGTGTTCTGGACGTACGTACCTGTTTAGGACGTTCGTACGTCCAAGTAGTCAGCAGGCTTATTTTCGTATGGAGACGTACGAACGTCATATCGACGTACGTACGTCCAATGTGGGTTTTTCACTTTTCGGCCCATTTTCCTTGGTTTCCAACCCTAAGTATAAATAGGGTTTCTCTTCCAAAGAATAAGTGAGTTCTTTGGCCGTCCAATTCATCTCTTGTCTTGGAGTTTGTTTAGGTTTTGGTTTAGGATGTTTTGGTGATTGAACTCATCTTCTTCTTCCTCATTCATCTTCTTCTTCCTTCTTCCTCATTCATCTTCTTATTTTTTATTGAATAGTGATTTAGCTTCGAGTCTTTTTGTGTGTTCATCAAGAAGTCGAGTATCCTTGTGTGTTCATCAAGGAACTCTGGTGTAAGCTTGCTTCATAGTTCGGCTTCGAGTCTTCTTGTGTGTTCATCAAGAAGTCGAGTGTCTTGTGCGTACATCAAGGTGCTCTGGTGAAGTCAAGGTGTTAGAGATAACCAGTAGTGTCAACTCGCAGTGATTGCAGGTAGTTGATAGGTTTGTACATCTCTTTTCATCTAGTGGATTTATTTGTTGTCGCGAGGACAACCGTGGACGTTTCCCATATTGGGTTTTACCACGTTAAAAATTCCTGCGTGTTCTTTACTTTCTGCGTATCGTTCTTTACTTGTTTACTGTAATGGTTTTGGGCTACCATAGCCAAAATCTTGGGTTTTTTTAGAACTTTGGGTTATTTTATATATAAAAAATACATGTTTTGCGCCTTTTTCTCTATTTTACAACATAAGCCCACCTAGGGAAGTATGCCCAACCTTAACCGCAACCCTAAACTTTAAACCCTAAAACCCTAAACATATTTTAAGTACCCTAGCCAAAACCTTGTGTTTTTTGTAGAGAATTGGGCTATTTTATATGGAAGGGGTTCCATGGACTCAAGAAATGTTTGACTCAATTTTGATTCAATCATATTTAGGGTACTTGTACATATTGGATTGGCATGATTTTTGGTAGATATGATCTCCTTACTATAAAGATCTACTGCATACAATATTAGCTCATTTGAATATATTTAGACCCATCAAATGTAATATTAAATTCAACGGTAAAAATGAACGTTCCACAATACATTAACTTGTAATATGATTTTTCTAGGGTTAGAAAATTAAGATTATAATATATTTTGGTGAAGATGTCGTACATAATGAGAACATTCATCCTACCAAAAATCATGCCAATCCAATATGTACAAGTACCCTAAATAGGATTGAGTCAAAATTGAGTCAAACATTTCCTGAGTCCCTGGAGCCCCTCTCATTTTATATATTAAAAATTTTTAATACATGTTTTGCGTCATTTTCCCAATTTTACAGCATAAGCCCACCTAGGGAAGTATGCCCACCCTTAACCGCAATCCTAAACTTTAAACCCTAAAACCCTAAACATATTTTAAGTACCCTAGCCAAAAGCTTATTTTTTTTAGAGCTTTGGGCAATTTTATATATAAAAAATACATGTTTTACACCATTTTCTCAATTTTACAACATAAGCCCACCTAGGGAATTATTCCCAACCTTAACCGCAACCCTAAACTTTAAACCCTAAACATATTTTAAGTACCCTAGCAAAAATCTTGGGTTTTGTTTAGAGCTTTGGGCTATTTTATATATCAAAAATACATGTTTTGCGCCATTTTCCCAATTTCACAACATAAGCCCACCTAGTAAAATATGCCCAACCTTAACGGCAACCCTAAACTTTAAATCCTAAAGCCCTAAATATATTTTAAGTATCCTAGCCAAAAGCTCGGATTTTGTTAGAGCTTTGGGTTATTTTATATATAAAAAATACATGTTTTGCGCCATTTTCTCAATTTTACAACATAAGCCCACCTAGGGAAGTATGCCCAACTTTAATCGCAAAGCTAAACTTTATACCCTAAACATAATTTAAGTACCATAGCCAAAATCTTGGTTTTTTAGAGGTTTGGGTTATTTTATATATAAAAAATACATGTTTTGTGCCATTTTCTCTATTTTACAACATAAGCCCACCTATGGAAGTATACACAACCTTAACCGCAACCCTAAACTTTAAACCCTAAAACTCTAAACATATATTAAGTAACCTAGCCAAAATCTTGGGTTTTTTGGAGCTTTGGGCTATTTTATCTATCAAAAATACATGTTTTGAGCCCATTTTCTCAATTTTACAACATAGGCCCACCTAGGGAAGTATGCCCAACCTTAATCGCAAAGCTAAACTTTAAACCCTAAAACCCTAAACATATTTTAAGTACCATAGCCAAAATCTTGGGTTTTTTAGAGCTTTGGGTTATTTTATATATAAAAAATACATGTTTTGTACCATTTTCTGTATTTTACAACATAAGCCCACCTAGGGAAGTATGCCCAACCTTAACCGCAACCCTAAACTTTAAACCCTAAACCACTAAACATATTTTGAGTACCCTAGCCGAAATCTTGGGTTTTTTTGGAGCTTTGGGCTATTTTATATATCAAAAGTACATGTTTTGCGCCCTTTTCTTAATTTTACGACGTAAGCCAACCTAGGGAAGTACGCCCTACCTTAACCGCAAGCCTAAAATTTAAACCGTAAAACCCTAAACATATTTTAAGTACTCTAGCCAAAAGCTAGGATTTTTTTAGAGCTTTGGGCTATTTTTTAAATAAAAAATACATGGTTTGCGCCATTTTCTCAATTTTACAACATAAACCCACCTAGGGAAGTATGCCCAACCTTAATCGCAAAGCTAAACTTTAAACCCTAGAACCCTAAACATATTTTAAGTACCATAGCCAAAATCTTGGCTTTTTTAGAGCTTTGGGTTATTTTATATATAAAAAATACATGTTTTGCGTCATTTTCTCTATTTTAGAACATAAGCCCACCTAGGGAAGTATGCCCAACCTTAACTGCAACCCAAAACTTAAGCCCAAAAACTCTAAACATATTTTAAGTACCCTAGCCAAAATCTTGCGTTTTTTTGGAGCTTTGGGCTCTTTTATATATCAAAAATACATGTTTGGTGCCCTTTTCTCAATTTTACGACGTAAGCACACCTAGGGAAATATGCCCAACCTTAAACCGCAACCCTAAACTTGAAACCCTAAAACCCTAAACATATTTTAAGTACCCTAACCAAAATCTTGGGTTTTTAGAGCTTTGGGCTATTTTATATATCAAAAATACATGTTTTGCGCCCTTTTCTCAATTTTACAACATAAGCCCACCTAGGGAAGTATGTCCAACCTTAACCGCAACCCTAAACTTTAATCCCAAAACCCTAAACATATTTTAAGTACCCTAACCAAAATCTTTGATTAATTTTAGAGCTTTGGGCAATTTTATATATCCAAAATACATGTTTTGCGCCCTTTTCTCAATTTTACAACATAGGCCCACCTAAGGAAGTATGCCCAACCTTAATCGCAAAGCTAAACTTTAAACCCTAAAACCCTAAACATATTTTAAGTACCATAGCCAAAATCTTGGGTTTTTTAGAGCTTTGGGTTATTTTATATATAAAAAATACATGTTTTGTGCCATTTTCTCTATTTTACAACATAAGCCCACCTAGGGAAGTATGTCCAACCTTAACCACAACACTAAACTTTAAACCCTAAAACTCTAAACATAGTTTGAGTACCCTAGCCAAAATATTGGGTTTTTTGGAGCTTTGGGCTATTTTATATATCAAAAGTACATGTTTTGCGCCCTTTTCTTAATTTTACGACGTTAGCACACCTAGGGAAGTACGCCCTACCTTAACCACAAACCTAAACTTTAAACCCTAAAACCCTAAACATATTTTAAGTACCCTAGCCAAAAAGCTCGGATTTATTTTAGAGCTTTGGGCTATTTTATATATCAAAAATACATGTTTTGCGCCATTTTCTCAATTGTACAACATAAGCCCAACTAGGGAAGTATGCCCAACCTTAACCCCAACCCTAAACTCTAAACCCTAAAACCCTAAACATATTTTAAGTACCCTAGGCAAAAGCTTGGGTTTTTTCAGAGCTTTGGGCAATTTTATATATAAATAATACATGTTTTGCGCCATTTTCCCACTTTTACAACATAACCCCACCTTGGGAAGTATTTTCAACCCTAATCGCAAACCAAAAGTTTAAACCCTAAAACCCTAAACATTTTTAAGTACCTCAGCCAAAAGCTTGGGTTTTTCTTAGAGCTTTAGGCTATTTTATATATCAAAAATATATGTTTTGCACCATTTTCTCAATTTTACAACATAAGCCCACGTAGGGAATTATTCCCAACCTTAACCGCAACCCTAAACTTTAAACCCTAAAACCCTAAACATATTTTAAGTACCCTAGCCAGAATCTTGGTTTTTTTTTAGAGCTTTGGGCTATTTTATATATAAAGAATACATGTTTTGCGCCGTTTTCTCAATTTTACTACATTAGCCCACCTGGGGAAGCATGCCCAACCTTAACCGTAACCCTAAACTTTAAACCCTAAAACTCTAAACATATTTTGAGTACCCTAGCCAAAATATTGGATTTTTTAGAGCTTTGGGCTATTTTATATATCAAAAGTACATGTTTTGCGCCCTTTTCTTAATTTTACGACGTAAGCCCACCTAGGGAAGTACGCCCTACCTTAACCGCAACCCTAAACTTGAAACCCTAAAACCCTAAACATATTTCAAGTACCCTAACAAAAATCTTCGGTTTTTTTGGAGGTTTGGGCTATTTTATATATCAAAAATACATGTTTTGCGCCCTTTTCTGAATTTTACAACATAAGCCCACCTAGGGAAGTATGTCCAACCTTAACCGCAACCCTAAACTTTAACCCTAAAACCCTAAACATATTTTAAGTACCCTAGCCAAAATCTTTGATTTAATTTAGAGCTTTGGGCTATTTTATATTCAAAAATACATGTTTTGCGTCATTTTCTCAATTTTACAACATAAGCCCACCTAGGGAAGTATGTCCAACCTTAATCGCAAAGCTAAACTTTAAACCCTAAAACTCTAAACATATTTTAAGTACCATAGACAAAATCTTGGGTTTTTTAGAGCTTTGGGTTATTTTATATATAAAAAATACATGTTTTGCGCAATTTTCTCTATTTTACAACATAAGCCCACCTAGGGAAGTATGCCCAACCTTAACCGCAACCCTAAACTTTAAACCCTAAAACCTTAAACATCTTTTAAGTACCCTAGCCAAAACCTTGTGATTTTTGTAGAGCTTTGGGCTATTTTATATGGGAGGGGTTCCATGGACTAAATAAATGTTTGACTCAATTTTGAGTCAATAATATTTAGGGTACTTGTACATATTGGTTTGGCATGATTTTTAGTAGATATGATCTCCTTACTATAAAGATCTACTGCATAAAAAAATTAGCTCATTTGAATATATTTAGACCCATTAAATGTAATATTAAATTCAACGGTAAAAATGAACGTTCCACAATACATTAACTTGTAATATGATGTTTCTAGGGTTAGAAAATTAAGATTATAATAAATGTTTGTGAAGATTTCGTACATAATGAGAACATTCATCCTACCAAAAATCATGCCAATCCAATATGTACAAGTACCCCAAATAGGATTGAGTCAAAGTTGAGTCAAACATTTCCTAAGTCCCTGGAACCCCTCCCATTTTATATATTAAAAATACAAGTTTTGCGTCATTTTCCCAATTTTACAACATAATCCCACCTAGGGAAGTATACCCAGCCTTAACCGCAACCCTAAACTTTAAACCCTAAAACCCTAAACATATTTTAAGTACCCTAGCCGAAAGCTTGGTTTTTTTAGAGCTTTGGGCAATTTTATATATAAAAAATACATGTTTTGCGCCATTTTCTCAATTTTACAACATAAGCCCACCTAGGAAAGTATTTCCAACCCTAATCGCAAACCAAAACTCTAAACCCTATAACCCTAAACATTTTTAAGTACCCTAGCCAAAAGCTTGGGTTTTTTAGAGCTTTGGGCAATTTTATATATAAAAAATACATGTTTTGCACCATTTTTTTAAATTTAAAACATAAGCCCACCTAGGGAAGTATTCCCAACCCTAATCGCAAACCAAAACTCTAAACCCTAAAACCCTAAACATTTTTAAGTACCCTAGCCAAAAGCTTGGGTTTTTTTATATATAAAGAATACATGTTTTGCGCCATTTTTTCAATTTTACAACATAAGCCCACCTAGAAAATTAGTCCCAACCTTAACCGCAACCCTAAACTTTAAACCCTAAAACACTAAACATATTTTAAGTATCCTAGCCAAAATCTTGGGTTTTTTTTAGAGCTTTAGGCTATTTTATTATAAAAAAATACATGTTTTGCGCCATTTTCCTAATTTTACAACATAAGCCCACCTAGGGAAGTATGCCCAACCTAAACCGCAATTCTAATCTTGAAACCCTCAAACCCTAAACATATTTTAAGTACGCTAGCCAAAATCTTGGGTTTTCTTTAGAGCATTGGGCTATTTTATTTATAAAAATACATGTTTTGCGCCATTTACTCAATTTTACAACATAAGCCCACCTAGGGAAGTATGTCCAACCTTAAATGCAACCCTAAACTTTAAACCCTAAAACCCAAAACATATTTTAAGTACCCTAGCCAAAATCTTTGATTTATTTTAGAGCTTGGGGCTATTTTATATTCAAAAATACATTTTTCGCGCCATTTTCTCAATTGTACAACATAATCCCACCTAAGGAAGTATGACCAACCTTAATCGCAAAGCTAAACTTTAAACCCTAAAACCCAAAACATATTTTAAGTACCTTTGCCAAAATCTTGGGTTTTTTGGAGCTTTGGGTTATTTTATATATAAAAAATACATATTTTGCGCCATTTTCTCTATTTTAGAACATAAGCCCACCTAGTGAACTATGACAAACCTTAAACGCAACCCTAAACCTTAAACCCTAAAACCCTAAATATATTTTAAGTACCCTAGCCAAAACCTTGTTTTTTTTTTTAGAGCTTTGGGCTATTTTATATATCAAAAATACATTTTTTGCGCTATTTTCGCAATTTGACAACATAAGCCCACCTAAGGAAGTATCCCCAACGTTAACCGCAACCCTAAACTTTATACCCCTAAATCCCTAAACATATTTTAAGTACCCTAACCAAAATCTTGGGTTTTTTTTTGGAGCTTTGGGCTATTTTATATATAAAAAATACATGTTTAGCCCCCTTTTCTTAATTTTACAACATAAGCCCACCTAGGGAAGTATGTCCAGCCTTAACCGCAACCCTAAACTTTAAACCCTAAAACCCTAAACATATTTTAAGTATCTTAGCCAAAATCTTGGGTTTTTTTTAGAGATTTGGGCTATTTCATATATAAAAACTACATGTTATGTGCCATTTTCTCAATTTTACAACATAAGCCCAACTAGGGAAGTATTCTCAACCTTAATCGCAAACCTAAACTTTAAACCCTGAAACCTTAAATATATTTTAAGTACCCTAGCCAAAATCTCGCGTTTTTTAAGAGTTTTGGGCTATTTTATATATCAAAAATACATGTTTTGCGCAATTTTTTCAATTTTACAACATAAGCCCACCTAGGAAAGTATGCCCAACCTAAATCGCAAAGCTAAACTTTAAACCCTAAAATCCTAAACATATTTTAAGTACCCTAGCCAATATCTTAGGTTTTTTTAGAGCTTTGGGCTATTTTATTTATAAAAAATACATGTTTTGCGCAATTTTCCCAATTTTACAACATAAGCCCACCTAGGGAAGTATGTCCAACCTTAACCGCAACCCTAAACTTTAACCCTAAAACCCTAAACATATTTTAAGTACCCTAACCAAAATATTTGATTTATTTTTGAGCTTTGGGCTATTTTATATTCAAAAATACATGTTTTGCGCCATTTTCTCAATTTTACAACATAAGCCCACCTAGGGAAGTATGCCCAACGTTAACCGCAACCCTAAACTTTATACCCCTAAATCCCTAAACATATATTTAGTACCCTAACCAAAAGCTTGGTTTTTTTTAGAGCTTTGATCAATTTTATATATAAAAAATGCATGTTTTGCGCCATTTTCTAAATTTTAAAACATAAGCCCACCTAGGGAGGTATTCCCAACCCTAATCGCAAACCAAAACTCTAAACCCTATAACCCTAAACATTTTTAAGTACCCTAGCCAAAAGCTTGGGTTTTTTTAGAGCTTTGGGCTATTTTATATATAAAAAATACATCTTTTGCGTCATTTTCTCAATTTTACAACATAAGCCCACCTAGGGAAGTATTCCCAACCCTAATCGCAAACCAAAACTCTAAACCCTAAAACCCTAAACATTTTTAAGTACCTTAGCCAAAAGCTTGGGTTTTTTTAGAGCTTTGGGCTATTTTATATATAAAGAATACATGTTTTGCGCCATTTTTTCAATTTTACAACATAACCCCACCTAGAAAATTAGTCCCACCTAAAAAATACATATTTTGCGCCATTTTCTCTATTTTAGAACATAAGCCCACCTAGTGAACTATGACAAACCTTAACCGCAACCCAAAACCTTAAACCTAAAACCCTAAATATATTTTAAGTACCCTAGCCAAAACCTTGGTTTTTTTTATTTTAGAGCTTTGGGCTATTTTATATATCAAAAATACATTTTTTGCGCTATTTTCCCAATTTTACAACATAAGCCCACCTAGGGAAGTATGCCCAACCTTAACCGCAACCCTAAACTTTATTCCCCTAAAACCCTAAACTTATTTTAAGTACCCTAACCAAAATCTTGGGTTTTTTTTGGAGCTTTGGGATATTTTATATATCAAAATACATGTTTAGTCCCCTTTTCTTAATTTTACAACATAAGCCCACCTAGGGAAGTATGTTCAGCCTTAACCGCAACCCTAAACTTTAAACCCTAAAACCCTAAACATATTTTAAGTACCCTAGCCAAAATCTTGGGTTTTTTTAGAGCTTTGGGCTATTTCATATATCAAAAATACATGCTAAGCGCCATTTTCTCAATTTTACAACATAAGCCCACCTAGGGAAGTATTCCCAACCTTAATGCAAACCTAAACTTTAAACCTTGAAACCCTAAACATATTTTAAGTACCCTAGCCCACCTAAGGAACTTTGCCCAACCATAATCGGCATTTACTCGGTTTTCGGTCCAAACTTGGAAATGGACGAAACTCACTTGTTTTGGAATCTAAAACTTCAAGATCGACAAGGCTTAGCTGGGACGTTTTAAGGCCAATATAGAACATTTGGACCATGGAAACGGGGTTTTGTCCGGACATTCGGCTTGGTATGTACTCGATTTTGGTTCCGAACTTATAAGTGGACGAAACACACATGTTTTCGCGTGGAAAACTATACATCTAACAGGATAGCCACTCCATTACTTTACTCAGGGCGTTCTAAGGCGAAAAAATAACGTTCCGTCCGTAAAAACGAGGTTTATGTCCATCCGTTCGGTCGGCATTTACTTGGTTTTCGGTCCGAACTTGGAAATGGACGAAACTCACTTGTTTTGGAATCTAAAACCTCAAGATCGACAAGGCTTAGCCGCGACGTTTTAAGGACAATATAGAACATTTGGACCATGGGAACGGGGTTTTGTCCGGACATTCGACTAGGTATGTACAATATTTTTGTTCCGAACTTATAAGTGGACGAAACACACATGTTTTCGCATAGAAAACGATACACCTAAGAGACTACCCAGTCCATTGCTTAACTCGGGGAATTCTAAGGAGAAAAAACAACGTTCCGTCCGTAAAGACGAGGTTTATGTCCGTCCGTTCGATCAAAATTTACTCGGTTTTCGGTTCGAACTTAGAAATGGACGAAACTCACTAGTTTTGGAATCTAAAACTTCAAGTTCAACAAGGCTTAGCTGGGACGTTTTAAGGCCAATATAGAACATTTGGACCATGAGAATGGGGTTTTGTCCGAACATTCTGCTAGGTATGTACTCGATTTTTGTTCCGAACTTATAATTGGACGAAACACACATGTTTTCGCATGGAAAATGATACCCCTAAGAGACTACCCACTCCATTACTTAACTCAGGGCGTTCTAAGGTGAAAAAACAACAATTCATCCGTAAAAACGAGGTTTATGTCCGTCCGTTCGGTCGGCATTTACTCGGTTTTCGGTCCGAACTTGGAAATGGACGAAACTCACTAGTTTTGGAATCTAAAACCTCAAGATCGACAAGGCTTAGCCGGAACGTTTTAAGGACAATATAGAACATTTGGACCATGGGAACGGGGTTTTGTCCGGACATTCGACTGGGTATGTACTCGATTTTTATTCCGAACTTATTAGTGGACGAAACACACATGTTTTCGCGTGGAAAACGATACACCTAAGAGACTACCCAGTCCATTGCTTAACTCGGGGTGTTCTAAGGCGAAAAAACAACGTTCCGTCCGTAAAGACGAGGTTTATGTCCGTCCATTCGATCAGCATTTACTCGGTTTTCGGTCCGAACTTGGAAATGGACGAAACTCACTTGTTTTGGAATCTAAAATTTCAAGATCAACAAGGCTTAGCTGGGACGTTTTAAGGCCAATATAGAACATTTGGACCATGAGAATGGGGTTTCGTCCGGACATTCGGCTAGTATGTACTCGATTTCGCATGGAAAACGATACACCTAAGAGACTAGCCACCCCATTTATAAGTGGGAACGGACAAAACCCCTTTCCCATGGTCCAAATGTTCTATATTGGCCTTAAAATGTCCCGGGTAAGCCTTGTCGATCTTGAGGTTTTAGATTCCAAAACAAGTGAGTTTCGTCCATTTCCAAGTTCGGACAGAAAACCGAGTAAATGCCGACCGAACGGACGGACATAAAACTCGTTTTTACGGACGGAACGTTGTTTTTTCGCCTTTGAACTCCCCGGGTTAAGCTATTGAGTGTCTAGTCTCTTAGGTGTATCGTTTTCCATGCAAAAACATGTGTGTTTCGTCAATTTATAAGTTCGGAACAAAAATTGAATACATACCAAGCCGAACGTCCGGACAAAACCGCGTTCCCATGGTCCAAATGTTCTATATTGGTCCTAAAACGTCCCGGCTAATCCTTATCGATTTTAAGGTTTTAGATTCCAAAACAAGTGAGTTTCGTCCATTTCCAAGTTTGGACCGAAAACCGAGTAAATGTCGACCGAACGGACGGACATAAAACTCGTTTTTACGGACGGAACGTTGTTTTTTCGCCTTAGAACGCCCCGGGTTAAGCTATTGAGTGTCTAGTCTCTTAGGTGTATCGTTTTCCATGCAAAAAAATGTATGTTTCATCCATTTATAAGTTCGGAACAAAAATCGAGTACATACCAAGCCTAACGTCCGGACAAAACCCCGTTCCCATGGTCCAAATGTTCTATATTGTCCTTAAAAGGTCCCGGCTAAGCCTTGTCGATCTTGAGGTTTTAGATTCCAAAACAAGTGAGTTTCGTCCATTTCCAAGTTCGGACCGAAAACCGAGTTAATGTCGACCGAACGGACGGACATAAAACTCGTTTTTACGGACGGAACGTTGTTTTTTCGCCTTAGAACTCCCCGGGTTAAGCTATTGAGTGTCTAGTCTCTTAGGTGTATCGTTTTCCATGCAAAAACATATGTGTTTCGTCCATTTATAAGTTCGGAACAAAAATCGCGTACATACCAAGCCGAAGGTCCGGACAAAACCCCGTTCCCATGGTCCAAATGTTCTATATAGGCCTTAAAACGTCCCGGCTAAGCCAATTCGATCTTGAGGTTTTAGATTCCAAAAGAAGTGAGTTTCGTGTATTTCCAAGTTTGGACAAAAAACCGAGTAAATGTCGACCGAACGGAGGGACATAAAACTCGTTTTTACGGACGGAACGTTGTTTTTTAGCCTTAGAACGCCCCGGGTTAAGCTTTTGAGTGTCTATTCTCTTAGGTGTATCGTTTTCCATGCAAAAACATGTGTGTTTCGTCCATTTATAAGTTCGGAACAAAAATCGCGTACATACCAAGCCGAACGTCCGGACAAAACCCCGTTCCCATGGTCCAAATGTTCTATATTGGTCTTAAAACGTCCCGGGTAATCCTTATCGATTTTGAGGTTTTAGATTCCAAAACAAGTGAGTTTCGTCCATTTCCAAGTTTGGACCGAAAACCGAGTAAATGTCGACCGAACGGACGGACATAAAACTCGTTTTTACGGACGGAACGTTGTTTTTTCGCCTTAGAACGCCCTGAGTTAAGTAATGGAGTGGCTAGTCTCTTAGGTGTATCGTTTTCCATGCGAAAACGTGTGTGTTTCGTCCGCCTATAAGTTCGGAAGAAAAATCGAGAACATACCAAGCCGAACGTCCGGACAAAACCCCGTTCCCATGGTCCAAATGTTCTATATTTGCCTTAAAACGTCCCGGCTAATCCTTATCGATCTTGAGGTTTTAGATTCCTAAACAAGTGAGTTTCGTCCATTTCCAAGTTCGGACGGAAAACCGAGTAAATGTCGACCGAACGGACGGACATAAAACTCGTTTTTACGGACGGAACGTTGTTTTTTCGCCTTAGAACGCCCCGGGTTAAGCTATTGAGTGTCTATTCTCGTAGGTGTATCGTTTTCCATGCAAAAACATGTGAGTTTCGTCCATTTATAAGTTCGGAACAAAAATCGCGTACATACCAAGCCGAACGTCCGGACAAAACCCTGTTCCCATGGTCCAAATGTTCTATATTGGCCTTAAAACGTCCCGGCTAATCCTTATCGATCTTGAGGTTTTAGATTCCAAAACAAGTGAGTTTCGTCCATTTCCAAGTTCGGACCGAAAACCGAGTAAATGTCAACCGAACGGACGGACATAAAACTCGTTTTTACGGACGGAACGTTGTTTTTTCGCCTTAGAACGTCCCGGGTTAAGCTATTGAGTGTCTATTCTCGTAGGTGTATCGTTTTCCATGCAAAAACATGTGTGTTTCGTCCATTTATAAGTTCGGAACAAAAATCGCGTACATACCAAGCCGAACGTCCGGACAAAACCCCGTTCCCATGGTCCAAATGTTCTATATAGCCTTAAAACGTCCCGGCTAAGCCTTTTCGATCTTGAGGTTTTAGATTCCAAAACAAGTGAGTTTCGTCTATTTCCAAGTTTGGACAAAAAACCGAGTAAATGTCGACCGACGAACGGAGGACATAAAACTCGTTTTACGGACGGAACGTTGTTTTTTTTTTTCGCCTTAGAACGCCCCGGGTTAAGCTATTGAGTGTCTATTCTCGTAGGTTAATCGTTTTCCATGCAAAAACATGTGTGTTTCGGTCCATTTATAAGTTCGGAAACAAAAATTCGCGTACATACCAAGCCGAACGTCCGTACAAAACCCCCGTTCCCATGGGCCAAATGTTCTATATTGGCCTTAAACGTCCCGGCTAAAGCCTTTTCGATCTTGAGGGTTTTAGATTCCAAAACAAGTGAGTTTCGTCTATTTCCAAGTTTGGACAAAAAACCGAGTAAATGTCGACCGAAACGGACGGACATAAAACTCGTTTTTACGGACGGAACGTTTGTTTTTTTTTCGTATTAGAACGCCCCGGGTTAAGCTATTGAGTGTCTAGTCTCTTAGGGTATCGTTTTCCATGCAAAAACATGTGTGTACGTCCATTTATAAGTTCGGAGCAAAATCGAGAACATACCAAGCCGAACGTCCGGATTAAAACCCCGTTCCATGGTCCAAATGTTCTATATTTGCCTTAAAACG
>CM037005.1:21979483-22209824 GCA_020826895.1 Aquilegia kansuensis
AAATTCGTGGCTGCTGCTGTTGGTCTTCTAGAGGTATTAGGTTTTTAGCAAAACCTAATTCTCTTGGGCTTATGTTGTAGCTTGGACCAAGACCTTCAGTTTGATAGCTCATGGGCCCAAATCAGACTTATGGATCTCATTGTAGAGCCTTTTTAAGTTTGGACTTTAAATAAAGCCCTAAATAGAAATTCTGACTTGTGGGCCCCAATAGGACCCGGTTTGGGCTGAGATTTGGACCCCCCACTTTGACATAAAGTCAAGTCAACTGGTCTGATCGTGGGGTGCCCTCAGCACACTTTTTTACTTGCTTTTCTTGACTTTTCGCGGGCTTTTACATAATATTCGCATTTCGGCTCATGAAACCTACACAAAAGACAAGAAAGCACTAATCTATATTATAACCAGCACTTATAAAACTTGGTAAAAAGACAAACAATGATCAAGATTTGTCCAGGAGATTATAGAGATTGGGTGTTATTGAGATTGGAAATCGATGGTTAGGATTAATCGTATCATAACACCTTAACAGATGAAAGGGTATTTGACTCTCTTTCTCACTTAAAACTCTACTACCATATTTCTGGTGAGAAAAATCATCATAAAACTTAAAATTCATAACTTCTCTCTCTTACTCTTCATCTGTGATTCGGTGGTCATCATCCGTAGCTATCAATCAATTTTCACAAACGTTTCTTGGTGGGTAACAATCTCTCTCTCTGTTGGTTTTTAATTTAGATTAGTAGTTAATTAGAGATGATGTAAATCAGCAGATGTATTCTCATGTTGAATCTGGAATCTGTCTTCTTCAATCTGTTAAAGCGAATCTGGAATTTTTCTTCCTCAATTTATTAAAGGTTTCTCGAATCCATCTTCTTCAATTTGCTAACATAAGACTTCAATTTATAGATACAATCATACAAATTCACAAAAAGAATAAATGTATTCACAAAAATTGAATACAATTTACTCCTCTCTCTCTTTCTCTGCCCCTTTCTCTCATAATTTTGATTTTGATTTTGATTACTGGTTCTATTCCGAAATTTATTCAATTTTGATTTAATTGACTTCACAGTTTTATGGTTATCCAAGTTTTAAAATTTCATTTTGATTGTTACTGCTATTCCGAAATTTATTCAATTTTGTCAAAGTAATGAAAATAATTAATGTAAGTCTCCACAACCCACCTTATTTTCTCTTCCCTTCTTTCTCTTCTACTGTATCATCTTCTTAAACTTTGGACCAATCTTCTTAATTGCCAAACTTTTAAGCAGCCCTGCATCTCTACAATTCCGGTACATCAAATTTTAAGTACTTGAGGCAATGCTTCTTAATAAAAAATTTATTTTTATCATGTGTTTAGTGTTAAATTCTATACATTGTTCAACCAGATCAATCGGTCGAGGAAGTAATGGTTGCAGCTGATAAGGTATGAAGTTAGTTTTGAAATTTAAATTTTTATTTTTGATAATGTTAAGCTTTCAAATAATAAACAATTGCAATCTTAAAATTTTGATCACTATACAGTATACACACAATTCCTAAGTAGCATAATTTTCACTCTTCATGCTTTATTGATAATGACCTAATCTCTTTATCGCATGGAGACTGTAAATACCATCCAGTTCAGTTGGAAAAGAAACTTCCAATTCATAAAAACCAGTAGTCAAACCCACCACCAAACATGGCTCATGCGTGTCCACTAATGGCATTTCTTTCAAAACATCTGATGCAACCTTAAAAATTATGCTTGTAGGTGGGTGTAATCATTTTTAAACTTCAAGATCCGTTTTAAAATTTAAAACACTTAGGTTGGTGTCATGCCTCTCCAAAGGTTTATCAGAATAGTCAGACCAAACAGTTTGGTGTCATATGTACGTTTGATGAAATTGAACAGCTAACGTCATTTGAAGAACAGGGCCATGGCCATGGAACCTTGGATTGGCAGCGATGTAGAGAACAGGGCCATGCCCATGGCCACATATATTTTCAGGTAGTGGTTTGATCTTCTAATTTATAAAACAACAAGTATATAATCCCCATCCCCTCATATGAAAGCACATTACATCCCCTTAGCTAGCTCTCATTGAGACATTTGTTTTGACATCTAACGCATCCCAAACCATACATAGTAATGACATAATAATATGATTAAAAATGAGAAATTTTCAAAATGAACACGGCTTTTTATTTTACGTATTGCAGTATGAAAATATTAGAAGGTGGCTATAGTGTAAGTTTAAGAACTGAAAATATCTTTTGGTTGTTTTTCGTGGGGTATCAACCTCTTAATTTAGTCAAATGGAATGGACTTCTGTAATAGAAATCAATATGCCAAGAAGGGGTGAAACCCGATGGGAATTTATTGTAAAACAATGTATTACCAAGTGATGCTTCCATTAGAGCCAGGAGCCTGTGTTGGTTTAGTTATAAGGAACACTCAACTTGGACACCAGAATAGCCTCAAACTTTTTTCTTTTTTGTGTTTATTTTTCATACAAATTATTGTAAAGAATCATACAACCTATATTAATTCTATCAACTGGTTTGAATTTCATAAAAAATAAATGGAAGTATATATATAAACTAATTACTTCAAATGGAAGTAATGCAACTTCAACTGATAGATTAAGATATCAACCCATTGTGTTTGTTTTTGGTCATTTATAGGCAAAATTCTTGACACTATTGGTGATTGTCCCCTGGGCTTTGGATTTTGTAGTTCATGACTACGTTCTCATGCCATTTTTAGACAGGTAAAGTTTCAAACATGTCCATTGTAGCACATAACCTCTCATTTATATGCATGTACCAGTGAACCACAATATGAGAAGTTCACTCTAATTAGATTTATTTCTGCAATAAACTTGATATTGGCAGGACAATATTTCCGTATTTTTTGTCATCACGATTTTTCTAAGAGATTGAAAATGGTCAGAGTTTTCGCACCGGTTTCTCTTATATATTTGTTATTCAGATCAGTATAGTGTACCTCTATTTTTTGCTTCAATATTCTCAACTTCTTTACAATCTATTTCTCGTATCTTTTTTTTTTTTTTTTTTTTCATACAAATTATTGTAAAGAATCATACAATCTAGATTAATTCTATCAACTGGTTTGAATTTCCATGTGTATGTCCAGCTACCATGAACTGTTCCACCTAAAAAAACAGAAGACGATCACCACAGTTATTTTCAAAATAAAATAAAGCAGAAGCTAAAGATACAACATGTTTACTAACAGTTATGACATATTGGCAGTTAACCACTTTCTTTTTAATGCAGGTAAACATCCATGGTTTCACAAGATAACCAGTATACAAACAAGGTATGATCATCTTCATCTATGTTATTTTTCTTCTTTCATATTTTTGCCACATGTGGTTCCCCTGGCCATAAGTTTATAGTTGAACCATAATCTTGATGTATTTAGATCAAACTGTAAAAGATTCTCCTCAAGTTGTTGTTCTCCAATAACAATAGACGCTCTCTGATTTACTCCACTATCAACAAAAGCTAAGCACATTTAACACTTACAAAAGTCAATTGTAAAGCCCAACTACAATATGACATAACTTGCATACAAAATGACTGCGTGTATGCTGGGTGTATCTAGGTTATTTGTGAGGTTGTATACTTTTTAGACCAGTATTGTTAGTTAGTTGTCCTATTCCATTAGACTGTTCAACCAATATATACTCTAGATTTGTGGGTGTTTCTCTCATTAGACTTTGACCAGTATCGTAGCACAAAATAATCATATTGAACTCAAATAAATTGATGATAATCATTAAACTTTGACCATGGCCAGTATCGTTAGTATAGAATATATTTTTTATTACTAAGTGCGCAAAAAATATATTGAATAATAAAAAAAAATTACATGAGGGACATACCCATACATGATTCAGCCTAATCTAAAGTATTTAAGAAACTAACATCAGTTATATTATGTTAAAATGTTAAGAAACTAACATCAGTTATAGGAAGAGAAACTGACAATGGCTAAAAAATCATCATTCAGCCACAATACTAGCCACAATACTGTGTGAAAATGTAATAGGAAAATTACCATTGTTCTTTTTGTAGATTTGATTATTAAAATTAATTTCAGCTAATGGCCACAACAAAGTTCAAGGGTATGTGTTTAAGATGAATAGAAAGTAATGGGTTAGACTTCGCAAAACTAATTGAGATTTTCTATTTCTCGATTCTCCATCTTAGAAAAAGCTAACAAAGTTCTCAACTTTCTTTGACTAAAGATGCAAGTAATGCTGCCAATGTGCGGTCCTCTTTTTCTCTTCAAATTATGTTGTTGTGTATCAGTATTTTTTCCAGAACTCTTAATTTCCCAAATTTTGGATTCTTTTTCTACATTCTATCATATGAAATTATAAATTTTATAAAAACCTGGAAGCATGATTGCATGGGTGATAGATGCTCTCTTGATCCCGAGAGAAATGTCACGAACACGTTATGAAAAGTATCTTATTTGTGTGGTGAAAATGTAATAGAAAAATTACCATTGTTCTCCTTGTAGATTTGATTATTAAAATTTATTTCAGCTAATGGCCACAACGAAGTTAAAGGGTATAGGATTAGTATGTGTTTAAGATGAATAGAAAGTAATGGGTTAGACTTCGCAAAACTAATTGAGATTTTCTATTTCTCGATTCTCCATCTTAGAAAAAGCTAACAAAATTCTCAACTTTCTTCGACTAAAGATGCAAGTAATGCTGCCAATGTGCGGTCCTCTTTTTCTTTTCAAATTGTGTTGTTGTGTATCAGTTTATTTTTTTCAGAACTCTTAATCTCCCAAAATTTGGATTCTTTTTCTGCATTCTATCATATGAAATTATAAATTTTATAAAAACCTGGAAGCATGATTGCATAGGTGATAGATGCTCTCTTGATTGCGAGAGAAATGTCACGAACACGTTATGAAAAGTATCTTATTTGTGTGGTGAAATCTTTTGTGCTTCAACTTATTAGCTCTCATCTATGTATTAGCTCTTATTTGTGTGGTGAAATTTTATATTTTAACATAAGTATGAGGTTGGTAATTACTTTGTTCTGTATTAGCTCTCATCTATAGTAATTCTTTTTGTTCTGTATTAGCTCTCATCTATAAATAAATGGCTTACTATTGTAGATTGATTGATTGTAATTGCTATGAATTTTCTTCAGAAGTCATTTTATTTACCAGGGTGTCTTTTTTTTTCACTATGCATATTAAATATTAGGTCGTGCAGACCTTAGGTCCATGTTTATTAGTGATCCATTGTAATAGAACAACCATGAGTGCCTGTACGTACCTCCATTTTCAGTATTTGAACACTTGACCCTTCCATCCCAGTTGAGATAAGAAAAATCTCAATAACAAACCCCATTTTAAGTTTTGTTAAAAAATGGATAACATGTGAAACTCTGTTATTTACAATGTTTTTTGTCTTATTGTTGGTAATAAGATAATGGATAATTGAAGAGGTGTATCATAGCATTCATAGCATCATGAAAACAAGTTTTTGGAGGCAAACTTTTCGTTATTACCCCACCATATTCCTTTATATCATTTGTACTACCAAGGATATGAAAGTAGGTTTAATTGCCTTCCACCTTTCCTCTCTTACATGGAAGGCAGTAAGGATTGCATGGTAATAACAAGTAATGTGGATTGTCGACCAACATTAAGTAATCCGGATTACAATTTTTCAGATACAGTTTTTTCACGATTATTTTCTGCCGATAGGTTACTTAATATATACTAACAGTTACAGTTTTTCCTCCCATTTGTGTTTTGTTAATTACATCCCCTGAGCTAGCTCTCATTGAAACGATGTCTGATTTAATCAGTATTTATGACTTACTAAGTATATATCAACTCAAAATTTAAGAAGAGTGTCCCATTTATTATCTTCTAAAAAAAAAAAAAAGAATCAGAGAACACTAAGCAATATTAAAGAAGGTCAAGGAAAAATCCCCATGTACGAATAAACTGAGGGGCAAACAAAAACAAAATAGTAAGTGAACAACATGTGCAACATTGCAACTTTCTGATGTGCTGTTATAAAATTTACAAACTTCAATGATCCTTTAAATTATTTTCTTCTTGCTATATTGAATAGACTAAGCAAAATATAGCAGCGAGATGGACATCTATATATTAAATTTGAACCACATCTATATATAGCGAGTAGCAAGATGGTTCAATAATAAACGCATAACCAATCACATCTCATTTGCTAGCATAAATCAAAGATTAAGTGTTGTTGTTACATTTACAGGTAACCTATATTTGTTATTGGATATAGGTACTCATCAGACTCTTTAATACATGTACTTTGATTTGTTTTCTTCATCAACTTCTGTCACATAACCAATCACATCTCATTTGCTAGCATATCAGGTATTTTACTCTTTGAATTTTATATTTTAACAAAAGTATCAGGTTGGTCATTACTTTGTTCTGTATTAGCTCTCATCTATAGTAATTCTTTTTGTTATGTATTAGCTCTCATCTATAAATCAATGGCTTACTATTGTAGATTGATTGATTGTAATTGTTTTGAATCTTCTTCAGAAGTCATTTTATTTACCAGGGTGTCCTTTTTTTTTCACTATGCATATTAAATATTAGGTAATGCAGTTCCTTAGGTCCATATTTATTAGTGGTCCATTGTAATAGAACAACCATGAGTGCTTGTACGTACCTCCATTTTCAGTATTTGAACACTTGACCCTTCCATCCCCAGTTGAGGTAAGAATAACCTAAATAACAAACCCCATTTTAAGTTTTGTTAAAAAATGGATAACATGTGAAACTCTGTTATTTACAATGTTTTTTGTCTTATTATTGGTAATAAGATAATTGAAGGTAGTAAAAAAAACATGAAAAGGTGTATCATAGCATTCATAGCATCATGAAAGCAAGTTTTTCGAAGCAAACTTTCCGTTTGGAAACAAATTTCTATCTACATCAAAAAGCCCTAATTAGAAACAAAATAATACACTCCCATCAAACACAACAACTACAATCCCATATAATTCCACCACCTCACCTTATAAAAGCAAAACTTCATTATCATTCCTTCAAATAAACTTCACATCTTAATCTTCAGCATGGTATCAAACACTAACCACCTCATTTTCGATCATTCTCCATCAAATCAAAGATATGGTTTTATAGTTTTACTTCAAACTTTTAATAGAAAATATGGACTAACAAAGGGAGATTCTTTGATTGTGTTTCAATTTTCGAAAAGAGTAATACAAGGTAAAATTAGAAATGGTGAAGAACCAGCCTATTTCGTTCTAATTCCAAATAAAGCAAACTTTTTCGTTTATATTCCATTTATTCCAATAATGCCTTCAACAATGGGTTTGCTGCCAAAAAGGAAGTAAGTATATTTGTTATTTGTACACCACTAATCTAAATCTACTATAACTTCATTTTTTTAAAATGTTTGATACTTAATATATTGTTATGGTTCTTTGTAGGAAGTTCTATATACGGTCCATAATTGGTTGTAGAATTGATGTTAATCTATGTGCCTCAGTGAGAGCCTTGAAGTATATACACAAGTATATTTACAGATCCAATGACAAAAAGACAAGGGTTGCTTCCGAAACGTTTTACAATCACCATGATGGTACTTCCTCATTCAACCACCTATTTTAAGATTGTTGTCACTATGTCTAATGATATCTTAGCAACAAGGCTACACTTCAGACTACTATGCGAATAAGAAATTTATAATTTTGTTAGGTTTTTGGGTATTATTACAATTTTCAATTTATTGCCAAGTTTTAAGTCAATAAACAATAAATTACTCCAATATGCAATCTGGAATTTTTTGGGTTTTGGTCTTATATTTTTGGCACCACAACAATATAACTAGCGGCTACAAGAAGTCCACCAGATTTTGTAATTCCACATTCAAATTTTGATGTTGCCACATAAATGTTTATTTTCATATTGATAACTATAAAATGGCTATCAATATTTTTTGCAACTCTTCAAATTTAATTCTTTTAAATTGATTGTATTATTAACAATTTAATAGTCAACTGTATATTTTCATCTTTATAATTGTGTGCGGAGTTCAAAATTAGTACTCTAAATATAATTAAAAATAAGCGTCCCAGAGGGACGGGTCATACCTAGTCAATAGATATAATACAATAATATAAGCTAAGTGCTATACAAACAAGGTGTTATTCAGAGGATAAATATATACTTTTGAGGACTGATCAAATACCCCCAAACAGCACTTTACTTGTCCTCAAGCAAAGATGAGAAGAAAGAATTAAGGACTTAAAAGAGAAGTAAAACTAAGGTGATTACATTAACCATATGCATCAAGGCTTTTAACCACAAGAATTTCCCAGGTGGAGGAGTTATAGTCTCCTGAGGGTTTTCCAGAAAAGATACCCACAAACTTACTACAATGACTAATCCAAGAATAGGAATTTCTACTATTTACCTCATAAATGGTTATATCAAGGATAAGGATAAGTATTGCAAAACCGTTCATATGAGATAGCATACTATAAATGCATGAATAAGATATGAAATACAAACCAAGCATAACGGTCTCAAATGCATTGAAGACAGGCATCTCACAGACATGCACTCAGAAATAAAAGTCGCTCAGAGATGGTGTTTATCATTTTACCTCTATGTGAGGAAGGAAGATGAAAAATCATCTCACATACATTAATAAGAACAGACTAGTGTAATGGAATGAACTTAGTCTCAAAGAATGGAAAAATTCGCCTTGCTTGAGATGTCGGGTTTTTCACCTCAGCACCTTCTCACTTACTCACCACATCCTACCATATCAACTTAGATCTACAAAAGATAGTAATGGGTTGTAACTTGGCTTAGGACAGGGCTAGAAATAGAAAAGGCTTTTGTGAAATATTTTTGGAACATTCGGGCCTTCAACACTTGTGATTTGTAGTAACAATACTTGGAGAAACTTTTGGAATTTTTCTTTTGGGAAGAAGTGTTTCTCATCTTCTTTTGGGAAATTTCAATGAAGCTCTAGCCAATATTTTGGAATCTTCCTTTCTTTTTGGATTTGAAATGGTTTGGAAGATTCTGGCTTTTCTGGAATTTCTTCAAACTTTTTTATTTTCAATATTTGGTTCATCTCACTAGTTTGGAGATTTTATACGTATTTCTCCTTTCTTCTTGTAACCACATAAACAATCATCCTCATGTTCCAAAAACAATGGGTAAATGACCCTAACATTCTAAGGGTTTTTACTCCTACAATGGAGTTTGGTAAGGATAATGGGCTAAAAAAAAAGGCTAAGTAACAAGAAAGGCTCAGAATGGTCAACCTAAGGGATAATGTATCATCAGGGTAGGCTAAGGTAAACAAGGTTTATCTAAATGTCTTTGTATCATCTCTAAGTACTGATATGGTGATCACATCTTGAATAAGCTACAAGACCCAAGTTTGTATTACACCCACTTGATGTCATCTCAAGGCTAACTATAAAAATGAATATGAGACTAAAAACAGACAAAACTGAGAGGTTGAGTCTTTTGACTCCAGATTGATGTAATAACTCTCCAAGAAAAGGACGGGGCTCAAAAGCTCACTAGGTTAAGTCTCCACACTTATTCCTCAAGTTTCTCAAGGTGTAGTTGTATTTGCACATGTAATCTGTGATAAATGCAGATGAATGCCATGCTTATGCTCATGCAAATGTAGTATAAGACTCAACTACTTGGTGAAGCAATAAATGTCCTTAAACTTAAAAAAGATGGAATTCAACCATTATATTCATCATTGATGGTGTACTTATCCTATTTTGAAAAAGTCTTTGTAACAAAGATTTTTTTGGATTTTTCAAAATTCTTGAATTTTTACACAAGTATGAATAAAGAAAATTGAAAATCATTTGCAAAAGGGATTGTAATACTTCCCCACCCCCAAACAAAAAGATTGCCTTGTCCTCAAGGCTCATACTATGCATAGGAGAGAGAGTAAGAAAGATATTATGATGAATGTACTAAATCTTCAAACCGCTTTATAAATTCCTGCGAAACAAAATTATCTTCAGATATATAGAGATTACAAGGAATTCCATACTAAGACACAACTGAAATAAAATATGTTGAAATAAATGACTGACTCAACAGAAAGGAAATCCTATCTTAAAACAATGCATTTTGTAACTGCAATAACTATCAACACACCAAACGGCAAAAGAGAAAGTGGGTGGGCCAGCCGCGCCCACCCCTGAACAGAACTGAGCACGGATGATAGAACGGGCGGTCTAAAAACCAAAATGCAACTAAACCCGGCAACAAAAAGAGAAGCAATAAAGCACGATCGGGCTTAGAAAATACACAGGGCTGCCTCCCAGGAGCGCTAAGTTTAACGTCTTCAGCCAGACAGGCAGACAAACAGGACTCACTCCCTAGATAAACGCTACTCTAAACAAAGATATAGGAGAGATAAAACGCTAGAGTGGAATGTGCGAGATCCTGATGTCTAAGATACAACCAAAGGTCTTTTAAAGTCAGAAACCCGAGACTTAAAAGAAGATGAGAATTAACTTCCCCACCCCCAAACAGAGCGGGAAACAGATCTGTTTGGTGGTGACGCTTAAGAGAAAAACGTGCACTGGATCAATTATACTCAGCCAGTGAGAGTTTGTGGACTAACGGTCCCGACACTTTCAACCACACCTCTCAAAAGAGACAATAGAAAAAGAGTAAGAGAGGGTCCAGATACCAGCGGGTCAAGGGTCATTCTAAATAGGTAGGGTCCTCTAAGAGAATTCCAAGAGGCCTTAACTCATGAAAATGCTTAAGACAATGACCATTGACTTTAAATACAAAACCGTCTGCAGGATTAACACATGTAATAGCACCATAAGAAGCTACTACAGACACAACAAAGGGGCCTGACCAACGAGACATAAGTTTGCCAGAAAATAAATGCAAACGAGGATTATAAAGCAAAACTTTGTCTCCAATTTGAAAATAAAGCTGATTTTTCTGTTTGGTACTAAGAGATGAAGAGATGATAACTGGATGACTACCGTTTGATTCTAATTGGGCACATTTCAGCTCGGGGGGAAGAGGATCAGGAGATGGAGGGATGGTCTCGACTTGGACCTCAGAATCAATGCAACAAACTGAATCAAGGGCCTCAGGGTCTTTGGGATCAAAGATAGGCACATAATTAAAATGAGCACTAGTTTGGGCAATAGATTGGTCGATGTCGAAGTCAACATTATGCATGGTAGGGTAATTAACAACCGGATCTTTAGGGTAACAACTAGGTACCATCTCATAGGGTAGAGAGTCAAGAAGGCACACATCTTTAGATAAAGAAAGATCAGGGGGTTGTTGGCCAAGATTAAAGATATTAACTTCAACGGTCATAGATCCAAAAGTTAGAACCATAGAACCATTCCAGCAGTTTATGAGAGCATTAGAGGTGGCCAAAAATGGTCGGCCAAGGATGATGGGAACCGACTTATCGGCAGTAGGCTCAGTATCCAACACCACAAAATCAACAGGATAGTAAAAGTCAGACACTTTAACTAATAGATTTTCAACTATTCCTCTAGGTACTTTCAATGATCTGTCGGCCAGTTGTAAAGACATGCTCGTGGGTTTCATGTATGTTAAACCCAGGCTGAGGTACAAGGAGTAAGGCAAGAGATTAACACTCGCTCCCAGGTCTAACAAAGCTCTACCCATGAACTTATCACCAAGCTTGCAGGGTATGGTCAGTTTTCCAGGGTCTTTATATTTTACCACACCGTTATGTTGGACAAGTGCAGAGAATTCTTCCGCCACAAACGCGTTTTTAGACACATTTGTTTTCCTCTTAGCGGTGCACAAGTCCTTCAAAACCTTAGCATAGGAAGGTATCTTTTTAATAGCCGTGAGGAAAGGTATATTAATATTTATATGTTTAAACACATTAATTACCTCCTCTGCTTGTACTTCCTGTAGGGACCTAGTGAGTCTCTGGGGGTAAGGCATGGGTGGGTCATAAGGCAGTGGAGTATCCACAATCTTACGGGTATGTATCCTTGGCTTAGAGGTGGTCGCCTCATTAGCGGAACCTTTAGGTAGTGCAACAGGTGTAGTGGTAACCGGGGTCACAATGTTAGGACTTGGTTTATAATTAATCTGATTATCAACCTGTTTGTCAGACATAAGTGTGGAGACCGAGTTAACTTTAGCAAGCGGTGCAGATGTAAACAGAGTGTCCGTCACCAAGGCAACTTCCTTGCCCTTGGGATTCGGGATAGCTTGTCCCGGAAATTTGACTTTTTCATCAAGTTTTTGTTCAATCCTTTAGATGGCTTGGGTATTTGATTCAGTGGGCGCTTGCGTCTGTTGAATGAAACGGGCAAGCACATCCTCAAGGGAGGTCTTAGGAGGGGCAGATTTATTGGTTGGCACTTGGTCCCTGGAACTACTCATGTGATGACTATTGTTCGAATAAGGGGGGACCGACACCCTGTTCTGATTATCATTATTACCAACATACGTGGCATTGCTACGTTGCCCATAAGAGTTATTAAAACCAGGTGGAGCCGCATAATGATTATGTGAATAAGAAAGATTGGAGCGGTCCATGTATGGGTACGTGGCATTGAATTTTCCTTCTTGTGCATGTATAAATTAGTTATCAAAGTAGACAAGTCAAGCAAGGGTCGTACCCACCTCAGAGGGGGAGATCTTAGCTCAAACACAATAGAAAACAATTGTTAAGAAACACCAAGGGAATCAATAATAAGAATTGAGATTGATTCTAACTTCCCACAGGCAATAATTAAATAAACCCTAGCTTAAGAATATGGTAGAGATGAAAAGAAGATTTATGATGACAAAGGGGGAAGAATTGGTATCCACAAACTAAATCATGCAAATATAACATGTTGTTCCTTCATGGTCAATCTATAACAATTAATTAGTCACCTCTCAGTTATTCCAATTAATCATTAATACCTATAAGAATCAAGTAGTCACCTCTCAGTTATTCCACTCAATTAAAACGGGATTCTCTTATGCATGCTATTGAATATGTCTCATTAATCAAACTGTCACCTCTCAGTTATTCAATTTAATTAACTCAACATATTTATTCATAACTAAATCATCACCTCTCAGCTATTTGACTTAATTACAAAAGGGTTCCAATAAAAGATATCAACTGCAGATATGTAATAATCACCTCTCAGCTATTTCACTACACGTCTTTAATCAATATAAATAAAACCATTAAAGCTAGGTCTCCCTAAACCCTAACAATAATATTTTGATAACATGGATAACAATAACATGCAAATAATCATACTTACCTCATACTGCAGCTAGAAGTAAATAAGCATTAAGTACTTTGAATCATAATGAACATTAAGAACAAACATGGTGCTTTTGCATTATCTAGAGTGCTTCAACCATCCCCCTAAGGGAATTTAGCTACTCATCCTTGATGATGACACTATGGAATAAATAAATAAATAACAAAACATCATAATGGAAAAGTGATTTGATTTAATTGATATGAATAGAGCTTGATACAAAGAAGAAGAAGAAGAAGATGAACTTCTCTTATATAGAAATACAAAGTAGAATACTTGAATGCAAAGACTTCCAAATTAGGTCAAATTCGTGGCTGCTGCTGTTGGTCTTCTAGAGGCATTAGGTTTTTAGTAAAACCTAATTCTCTTGGGCTTAAGTTGTAGCTTGGACCAAGACCTTCAGTTTGATAGCTCATGGGCCCAAATCAGACTTCTGGGTCTCCTTGTAGAGCCTTTTTAAGTTTGGACTTTAAATCAAACCCTAAATAGAAATTCTGACTTGTGGGCCCCAATAGAACCCTGTTTGGGCTGAGATTTGGACCCCCCCCCCACTTTGACATAAAGTTAAGTCAACTGGTCTGACCGTGAGGTGCCCTCAACTGGTCTGACCCCCCACTTTCGCGGGCTTTTACATAATATTCGCATTTCGGCTCATGAAACCTACACAAAAGACAAGAAAGCACTAATCAATAGATATAATACAATAATATAAGCTAAGTGCTATACAAACAAGGTGTTATTCGTGGGATAAATATACACTTTAGAGGACTGATCAGTTGTAAAAACATTTTTGTGGGTTTCATGTTTGTTCGACTCAGGCTAAGGTACAAGGAGTAGAGCAAAAGGTTAACACTCGCTCTTAGGTCTAGCAAAGCTTTTCACATGAGTTTGTCACCAAGCTTGCAGAGTATGGTCCGTTTTCGAGGGTCCTTATATTTTACCACGTCATTATGTTGGACAAGTGCAGAGAATTCTTCCGCCACAAACGCGTTTTTAGGCCCATTTGTTTTTCTCTTGCGGTGCACAAGTCTTTCAAAACTTTAGCATAGGAAGGTATCTGTTTAATAGCTGTGAGGAAGGGTATATTAATATTTATATGTTTGAACACATCAAGTACTTCCTCTGCTTGGACTTCCTTTAGAGACCTTGTGAGTCTCTGGGGGTAAGGTACAGGCGGGTTGTAAGTTCGAGGAGGGTCCACAATCTCACGGGCATACTTCTTCGGCTTAGAGGTGGTCGCCTCATTAGCCGGAGCTTTAGGTGGGGCAACAGGTGCAGAGGTAACCGGGGTCACAATGTTAGGACTCGGTGTATAATTAATTTGATTATCAACCTGTTTTCCTGACCTAAGGGTGAAAACCGATTTTACTTCAGCAAGCGGTACAGACGGATTTGCAGTATCCGTCACCAAGGCAACTTCCTTGCCTTTGCGATTCGGGATGGACTGTCCCGGAAATCTACCCTTTTCATCAAGTTTTTGTTCAATCTTCTAGATGGCTTGGGCATTTGACTCAATAGACATCTGGGTCTGTTGAATGAAACGGGCAAGCACATCCTCAAGGGAGGTCTTAGGTGGGGTAGATTGATTAGTTGGCACATGGCCCCTGGAACCACTCATGTGATGAGCATTGTTCGAGTAAGGGGGGGGGGCGGTGCCCTGTTCCGATTATTAGTATTACCAACATACGTGGCATTGCTACGTTGCCCATAAGAGTTGTTAAAACCAGGTGGAGCCGCATAATTATTATTGGAATAAGAAAGCTTGGAGCGGTCCATGTATGGGTAAGTGGCATTGCCCTTAGTAAAGTTGGTTCTCCCGGCATAGTTCAACGCACAGGCTTCCTCAGTTTCTGGTGAATTGTAAAGGAGAGGGCAAAATTCAGCAGTATGGGTCTGGTCATGACAAACATCACATGAGAGAGTGGAGACACTCATAACAGGTGATGGGGGCTTTAAGGATACCTCAAGTGCTTCTACCTTTTTTACTAAACCATGAAGTAAATTTTTAAGCTCAGAGTCAGGTTTGACATCATATAGACCTCTAGGTTTATCAAGTAAGTATGGGGTAGTGTTTCTCGGGGTATGTCCAGGTAAGTCCCATTGTGGGCTATTAGTGGCAATCTTTTCAAGGAAAGCCAGAGCTTTGGCGGTGGGATAATCAAGGAAATCCCCACCGCTCATGTTTTTAACCGTGTTTCTAGTCATAGTATTAAGGCCTCTATATAGAATCCTAACTTTTTCAGTGTCATCGACTTTATGGTGTGGACACCGAAGAAATAGGTCTTGAAACCTCTCCCCTGCATCAAAGAATACCTCGCCCTCTTTTTGCCGGAAACTTCTTATGGCATCAACTATGTCATTAGTTCTGGTAATAGGAAAGAATTTGGTCAAAAACATTTTACTTAGTTGAGCCCAGGTATCAATAGAATTGGAAGGAAGGCCATGTAACCAGTGAGATGCTCTATCCTCAAGAGAAAAGGGGAACAATCTCAAGCTAACTTCCTCCTCAGACAAATGTTTCTCCTTAAAAGTATTGAGAACGGTCAGAAACTTATTGAGGTGCTGATATGGATCTTCCCGTGGAAGTCCATGGAACTTAGGCAACATGCCCACAATCTGTGGGCGAATACCATACCTATCTGCAGTTGTCTCGGGTAAGACTATGCAGGTAGGTGGCCCAGTGGCCAAAGGTGAAAAGTAATCCCGAAGGGTAGCTTCTTGAGCCATAGGGGCAGGTGTTACTTCAGAAAGTGAAGTTGAGTCGTTGAACTCTTCTTTAGAAGGTATGGAGGTTGAGTCGTTAAACTCTCCCTCAGGAGAAGGAGTGAGGTCCTTGATTGTGCTCTTTTTGTAGATTGGAGTTGGTTTGGACAAGATTTTACCTGATCTAAGATGATGCAACATGCGCATTACAAATGCCACAGAAGTCCTAACCATTCAAAACCATCTAACAAAGAGCTCAAAAACTGACTCAATTTTGTGTTCACACAAGTCAATGAGTTCTTTCCAAGCTTCCCTTGTGAACTCTCCATATATTTCGTGAGTCAAGCAGCGAATAACCAGTGTGGGAGGTTTTTCGTGCGTAAACAACTGTCTTTAATTAAGAAACCACAGTGATTCTACAGACGTAATCTGTAGGGGTTCCAAACCCAATTCCTAACTTGTGCTCCAATCAAAGAATGGTTCACGCAGTACTAGTTGAAATATCTGCTCAAGGTCTCAAATGAACATTGTGATAGCTTGGCTTTAGTTGGTTCAATTTTAAAGCTTAGGATATTGCAATCAATTGATATTAGGTTTCACTTATAGGCCAAGTCCGCCTTGTAGTCCCGGTTTAACGAGTAAAAACAGAAGCAACAATCAAGGTCATGTTAATCATTACAGAAACTCCTCTTGCAGGGGATTCGAGGTGGGTTAGGAGAATGCTTACCTCCCACTTTGTGCTAAAAAATAAAAATTGCCAAACAAGCGCACAAAATTGGGGAGAAGACGAGTTGTAGTCGACTAAGGGGAAATGGCTCCTTGGATTTCAATCGTCCTTAGGAGTCGTTGCTTAGTAGACCCAAGGCTAGCTCCACAACCTTGCTCTACTATCCGCCGCGAACATACAAAAAATAAATCCTAACAACACCTACTTTAAAAATATTACAACCGCGACCCCTTCGTGGATCGAATAATTAAATATCTTACAAGTCTTTGAAAATGCTGAAAAAAATAGACTACTTAGTTCACCTCACAATCTATCAACTGGAAAAAAATTTCTTGAAAAAGTGCTCTAGAACGTTCTGGAAAATTCGCGCAAAACGAGGCAAATTCCTACCTGGAACTCGACTCGAGATGGATACAGGCCAATCTGAACTCGACTCGAGATCAGGATCAGATCCAACCAGTAACTTTTCAGGAAAATTCCTGAACGCGCGTCTTTCTTAAAAATTTGATCTTTACTCCGTTTTTCGAGCTTTTTTCAATCCGTCTTCGCTGCAAGATGAATAAGAGGACTAAGTAACAAGACATTTAAAAACAATAATAAAAAGAATTAAAAATAGAAGGGTGGGAGGGATAGAAGTGGGATGATGTCCCGAAACTACTATTATCGCTTGTGTTTGAATGAACTTCGTTCCTTAGAGCGGCAACGACGCCATTTTGATGTAAGATATTTGTGTATCCTAATCGAAAAATAGATTTATATTTGATTTTCCTTCTTGTGCCTGTATAAATTGGATATCAAAGTAGACAAGTAACAAGCAAGAGTCGTACCCACCTCAAACGGGAAGATCTTAGCTCAAACACAATTGATAACAATAATTAAGTAACACCAAGAAATCAATAAACAAGATTTGAGATTGATTCTAACTTCCTACACGCAATGATAATAAATAAACCCTAACTTAAGAATATTGTATAGCTGTAAAGAAGATATATGATGACAAAAGGAGAGAATTGTTATCCACAAACTAAATCATGCAAACATAACATGTTGTTCCTTCGTGTTCAATCTATAATAATTAAGTAGTCACCTCTCATCTATTCCAACTAATCATTAATACTTATAATAATCAAGTAGTCACCTCTCAGCTATTCCACTCAACTAAAACGGGATTCTCTTATGCATGCTATTGAATATGTCGTATTAATCAAACCGTCACCTCTCAGCTATTCAATTTAATTAACTCAACATATTATTCATAACTAAATCATCACCTCTTAGTTATTTGACTTAATTACAAAAGGGTTCCAATAAAAGATATCAACTGCAGATATGTAATAATCACCTCTCAGCTATTTCACTACACATCCTTAATCAATATAAATAAAACCATTAAAGTTAGGTCTCCCTAAATCCTAACAATAGTATTTTAATAACATGGATAACAATAACATGTAAATAATCATACTTACCTCATATCGCGAATTAGAAGTAAATAAGCATTAAGAACTTTCAATCGCAATGAACAATAAGAACAAACATGGTGCTTCTGCATCATCTAGAGTGCTTCAACCATTCCCCTAAGGAGATTTAGCTACTCATTCTTGATGATGACACCATGGAATAAATAAATAAATAACAAAACATCATAAAGTAAAGTGATTTGATTTGATTGATATGAATTGAGTTTGATACAAACAAGAAGAAGATGAACTTTCTCTCACAAATATTCTCTTTCCTCTCTCTATTAAAAACTCTAGATCTAAAATATATGATTCTAAAAGATACCTAAACCTTAGCTACTACTTCTCTTATATAGAAAATACAAAGTAGAATACTTGCATGCAAAGACTTCCAAATTAGGTCAAATTCGTGGCTGCTGCTGTTGGTCTTCTAGAGGTATTAGGTTTTTATCAAAACCTAATTCTCTTGGGTTTAAGTTGTAGCTTGGACCAAGACCTTCAGTTTGATAGCTCATGGGCCCAAATCAGACTTCTGGATCTCCTTGTAGAGCATTTTTAAGTTTGGACTTTAAATAAAGCCCTAAATAGAAATTCTAACTTGTGGGCTTCAATAGGACCCGGTTTGGGCTGAGATTTGGACCAACCCACTTTGACATAAAGTAAAGTCAACAGAACTGATAGTGGGGTGCCCTCAGTAGATTTGTGGGTGCAAATATCAATTCTCCTCCTTTTGTGAAAATAACACATTTTTGCTTGCTTTTCTTGACTTTTTGCGGGCTTTAACACAATATTCGCATTTCGGCTCATAAAACCTACATAATAGACAAGAAAGCGCTAATCAATGGATATAATACAATAATATAAGTTAAGTGCTAGACAAACAATATGTTATTCGGGGGATAAATATATATTTTTGAGGACTTATCAAAGGACAACCTTTGGTAACCAACAGTGTTGTCCACCATGTCTGTGATCCTGGGGAGTGGATATGGGTGCACAGGACATGCTTTATTAAGATTAGTAAAATCGATGCAAACTCGAATCTTACCGTTCTTCTTTGGGACAGCCACGATGTTGGAGACCCAGGTAGGGTAGATGACTGGTTTGATGAAGTTGACTGACAGTAGCCGGTCAACTTCTTCATTGACCGCCAGCTTTAGATCTGGCGCCATTCGCCTTGGTTTCTGCTTGACCGGCTTGTGCTGAGGATTGATGTCCAGTTTATAATAGGCGACCGAAGGGTCAATTCCTGATAGCTCGCTGACACTCCATGCGAAAACATGGTGATTCTGCCGGAGCAGTGTGATCATGAGATCCTTCTCAGCCCTCGGTAGGGCGAAAGCGATGTTAGTTGTTTTGTAAGACTCCAGTCCTACTATAACTTCTTCTACCTCGTTGACCGCTGGTGATATCTTGGTTTTCAAGTCTGGCTTCCCCTTGACAGACCTGTCTGGTTGCTATTGATTAGAGTCCGACAGGAAGATAGTATTTCCCTTGGTCTCTCCGAAATAGACTTTCGTTTGACAGCATCAAGGTGGCATTTGAAAGCCATCCCTTGATCTCCTTTAACTCTGCAAATTCCGTTGGGAGTAGGGAATTTGAGGTTTTGGTGGAAGGTAGACACGATTGTTTTCATATGATGAATCCAGTCCCTCCTCAGAATAACATTGTAGCAGGAGGGGGAGTCGACCAGCAGGAAGTCTATCCCGACGGTATTAAATCCCACCATGATTGGCAGGTGGACCTGCCCATAGGACTGAGCTGGCTCCCCGTTGAACCCATAGATAGGAATCTCATCAGATTCGATGAGACCCTTAAATAACTCCATAGCTTTGTAAGCACATGAGAACATGATACTGGAGGTACTACCGGCGTCGACCATGACTCCTCGGACCCGGTAGACGCCAATCCCTGTTGTGATAACAAGGGCGTCATTGTGTGGGTAATGCACGCCCCTTTCGTCTTCTTCAGTGAATGCCAGACCCCCGGGGACAATGGACTCAGTGTTTGTCCCTTCGTTGAAGCTGAGATGTCCAACTTCATTGACATGTCCTATCCACCGGAGCTTTTCTCGCGCACAATTCTTCCTTTCTGTTTTGGAAGAACCGGGTGCGTGAACATGGCAAACATACACAATGCGATCTCTAATTTTTACCTGTTTGACTGCTCCGATCTGCACCATGTCAGGGATGATGCCGGCGTCGACCAAACGTTGCATTCCATACTTCAATGATCTACAGTTCTTCAGCTCGTGACCATAATCATTGTGATGGTCACATTTCTTGGACTTATCCCTCCTGCGCTCCGGGTCTACCGGGAGAGGGGCGGGTTTGTTGAGCAACCCTCTGTTCTTGATCTTTTTGAATACTTCCTCGATCGGGAACCTCAGGGGTGTGAATTCCCTCTCTTTGTGTTCGCCCCCGGTAGATTTCTCTGATCGGCGATTGGGCTGCCGAGCTGGTGCCTTACCCTTCCTGTCTTTGTTTCAGTCAGGGGCCTTTTCTTCTTTGTGATCCCTGCCGGAGCTTTCTTCCTTTGCCTCTCGTGGCTTTTCGGAGGTTTGGCCTCCGGCAAGTCTCTTTCTCCTAGCTTTCAGATCTTCCTCTTCCTGAGCATACCTTTCTGCTTTCTCGAGCAAAGCTGAAACAGAGGATGGAGGCTTTCTTGCTAGTAACCGGTACAACTCTTCATGGTTGTTGTTCAAGGCATACTTGAAAGCTTGAATAACGACGCTATCAGATGCGTTCTGTACTTCTGATAGTAGGGTTCGGAACCTTCTGGCAAAGTTCCTGAGTGTCTCGCTCCGGTCCATCTATAGGGAGAACAAGACTTTAGCTCCCTTCTTTGTCTTCACATTGAACCGGTACTTTTCCTCAAACAACTCGGCCAGTTGCACGAATGTGCGGACGGATGCGGCAGGTTGTGATACCGCATCTGCGCTTCACGTTTGAGTGAAGCAGCAAACATCTTTGCGAGTAACTTATCATCATGGTCCCAGATGGCCATGGTACTCTTGTAATTCATGACATGCTGAACCGGACAGCCGCTTGTCTCGTCATACTGTTCGAAGGGCGGCTGCTTGAAGCTGGCCGGGACTATATGGCTCCTGACCTCTTCTGCCAAAGGTGACGCAGCCAACCTTGAAATAGTGATTTTCCCGATTCGTTCATCTCGGTTGGCCTTGTTGGAAACAGCCAAATCGATTATCTCTTGCAGCTTGAGTTGATTCATCTGTTCCATGTTCAGCTCCGGTTGTCTCTGATGGGTACGAGCCCTTTGGGGACTCCTTCCCCTCTGATCGTGGCGTGCTGGAGGAGTGCTTTGGTGCCTCCTCCGGCGCAGTCCTTTTGGTGGAGAGACTTCTTCTACAGACCTGCTGTGGGTCACCCTATGGCCATGACGTGGCCCGGGTGTTCTTGCACATCTGCGGCAATGTTTCTAAACTGGAGAGATAGACATCCTATCCCTTCCAGGTGCTATCCTGTCCCAAACAGGGCGGGGATCACGGCTATGAAGGGTAAGATTCCGATCACTTCCTGATTGTGACCTTATTTTCTTTTGAGGAGACAGAGTTGAAGATGGGGCTGAAGATGATTGGCTATCTCCGGCCCTGGTTCTCTTCTTTCTTCTCAGTTCTACATTCTCCATCATCAGCCGCTTGATGATTGCAGTTGGGGATTCGGCCGCTGGCCCTTTCCCTTTCTTTTGCTCAGTGAAACTTCCCGCGGCTTGGGGGATGGTTCTCTGGTCTCTTCTTGCAGCGGCTACCCTAGATGGTTCAAGATCTTGCGATGCTGGTATCCTGACAATCCGGTTAACTGTATTCGGCTCAGTAGGATTGTTAGTGATTTGCACCACCAAGTTTTCTACCTCCGGTTGTCCCCTTTCAGAGTGTTATGAGCCATGATCATGGCCTTCGCTCCCAAGAACTGATTCTTGATTGACCGGCTCCGTCATTTCAAGAACTGGAGACAGAGGAGAAAGGTTCTCTGTCTGACTTTCAGTAACTTGACTCATTCCATTGTTAGTATGAGTTGGACGTCTCTTAGTTCCATCCATTGCCGCAGCAACTCTTCGGTATGACTAAATTGAGATTTTTTCAAGGCTCTGGAACTGATGGGAGATTCACCCCCACGGTGGGCGCCAAAGAGTGTGGGTGCAAAAATTTGATCCACAAACTTGAGATGTGTATTGATTAATCGAAAGGTTACAATGAAAGCCTTGTACAGACTGAGATGGGATGGGGGTATACAATGAGAATGGACCTGATACGATCAGGCTGCCTACGTATTCAAGGTGATGAACTTGGAATCAAGTCTCTGCTTCCACTAAGCTCTAATGGAGGTGCTCACTGAAAGACTCGTAGTTCAGGAGGTTAAGAACTCCTGCATTTATAGTGGACCGGAGGAGGTAGGCTCAACCACCCCTCCGGTTTTGACTCAATGAACTCAGGTAGTTCAAACTGTGAAGATGTTCCCGCAGAGATAGCGTGCATGATGTTTGGCGGTTATCCCTCGGTTTGAATCCCCTTTGACTAGGACAACTGCCACGTGGCATCCTCTGATAAGTTCTGGTTCAACCAAGGTCTTCCTTCATCTTCTCCAGCGAGCTAGAATAGTGGGTTCTGTTGGCCTAGAATCTTGTTGGACTTATCTAGTTAGTTGGGACTTGGATTTGACCAAGTTTGAAAGCAAAGACTTGGGCTGGACTCCTCGGACTAAAGGCCCAATCTGCATTGCATACACCCTGGCCAGGTCCTCTGGACTTCTATGATAAGCCTTTGGATGAGCCTTCATCGCCGATGGACTTCAATGGGCCGGACCTGGTCTACTTGATTGAGGTGGACCTAGCTGACGTATGGGAGCCCACGGTTCAACTTCTTATACAGTAGCTCGGGCTCTACCCACTGATTGTGGACCATCCGGCGGATCAAGATCCACACAGCGTATGTGGACTTCTCGAGACCGGGTTGGGCCCTACCCGATAGCCCAGGCCTGGCTGGCTAATGCTCAGGTGCTCTCGGTTTCGCTTCTTATATAGCCACCGATGGCACCTGTCGGGTATTTTACCTAGGGTACACACAGGTTTCAATCATCCTTAGGAGTCGTTCCTTAGTAGACTCAAGACTAGCTCCACAACCTTGCTCTACTATCTGCCGCAAACACACAATTAAATAAATACTAACAACACCTACTTTAAAAATATTACAACCGCGACCCCTTCGTGAATTGAAAATTTAATTATCTTATAAGTCTCTAAAAATGCTGGAAAAATTAAACTACTGAGTTTAACCTCACAATCACTCAAACAACAAAAAAAAAAAAAAAAATTAAAATAGTACTCTGGAACAGCTTCAGTGGGTCCCACAAATAGGTGTCCAGATCTAGTTCAAATTCGACTCAAGATTCAACTAGGCTGAGTTGAACTCGACTCAAGATCGAGTACAGTAAGCACCAGTACGTTTCAGTAAATTTTCTGGTTCACGCGACTTTTTTCAAATTGAGATATTGACTTTGTTCTTTGAGCTTTTTTCGATCCGTCTTCGCTATGAGATCAGTAAGAGGACTAATTAACAAAAGACTTAAAAAAAAGTGTTGAAATAAATAGAAATAGAACGGTGGGAGGGATAGAAGTGGGATGATATTCTGAAACTACTATTCTCATTTGTGTTTGAATGAACTCCGTTCCTTAAAGCGGTAACGACGCCATTTTGATAGATGGACTTTTGTGTATCCTTCTAATCAAAAGATAGATTTTTATATATTTTCCTTCTAGTGCCTGTAAATATTGATTATCAATGTAGACAAGTAACAAGCAGAGGTCGTACCCACCTGAAACACAATTAATAAGATAGAGATTGATTCTACTTCCTACATGCAATAAATAAATAAACTAATACTTAAACTAATAATAGAAAATGGATAGAGATGGAAACAAGATCTTATGATGAATAGGGGGAAGAGTTGGTATCCACAAACTAAACAATGCAAACATACATGCAGTTCATTCATGTTCAATCTATAACAATTAATTAATCACCTCTCGACTATTCCAATTAATCATTAATGCCTTTAATAATAAAGTAGTCACCTCTCAGCTATCCCACTCAATTAAAACGGGATTCTCTTATATGTGCTATTGAATATGTTTCATTAATTAAACTGTCACCTCTCAGCTATTCAATTTAATTAACTCAACATATTAAATTATAAATTAAACCGTCACCTCTTGGTTATTCAATTCAATTACAAAAGGGGTCGAATAAAAGAGATTAATTCTAGATATATGATAGTCACCTATCAGCTATTCCATCACATATTCCTAATTAATCTAATACAACCATTATAGCTAGGTCTCCATATACTCTAACAATAGTATTTAATCAACATGGATAACAATACACATAAATAATCATGCTAACTTCATGTCGCGAATAGAAATAAACAAGCATTAAGAACCTTCAATCACAATGAACATAAAAAATAAACATGGTGCATTTGCATTATCTAGAGTACGTGCTTTAACCATTCCCCCTAAAGAGAATTTAGCTACTCATCCTTGATAATGACACCATGGAATAAGTAAATAACTAACACAACATCATAAGGGAAAAGAGAATGGATTATTATTGAGAATAAGAAGAGTCAAGAATACAATTTCAAGACTAGCCTAAACCCTAGCTACTACTTCTCTTTATATAGAGAATACAAAGCATATTACTTGCTCACAAAGTATACTTGCTCTCAAAGTTAGGTCAAATTCGTGCATGCTCCTGTAGGCCTTCTAGAAGTACCAAGACTTCATCAAAACCTAATTATCTTAGGTCTAAGTTGTAACCTGGACCAAGACCTTCAGATAGACAGCTCATGGGCCCAAATCAGACTTTTGGATCTTCATATAGAGCATTTTTAAGACTGGGCTTCAAGTAAAGGCTTCAATAGATCTTTTGACTTGTGGGCTTCATTATAACTTGGATTGAGCTGAGATTTGGACCACCTATCTTGGACATAAAGTCAAGTCCACAGGATCAGTCCACGGGGTGCCCTCAGTAACTCTGTGGGTGCAAATAACAAATTTTTTTTCCTTGTGCAAATAGCACTCTTTTAATGGCTTTTCTTGGCTTTTGGCGGGCTTTAACACAATATTCATATTTTGGCTCATGAAACCTACACAAATGACAAGAAAGCATTAATCAATAGATATAATATAATAATATAAGAGCATTCCCAATGGTAAAACACTTTTAGTGGTGCCACGTAGGATGGTTTTAAGAAATTTTGGTGTTTCCAATGATTTTTGCGGTAAAAAGGTTTTAGCGTTTTCAATGGTGGATTATCGAAACCACAATCTTTTTGGGGTATGAATCCATACCACACTAATTGTGGCGGATGGATTCATACCACACTAATTGTGGCGGATGGATCCATACAATACAAATTATGGCAGATGGATCCATACCACATAAATAATGCGGTCTGGATTCCTATGTAGCACTTTTAACTCGGCAAATTTGCCAAGGAGTTAAAAGTGTTTTGCTTGAAAAGTGTGTTAAAAGCTACCATTGGCAAGTGTTTTTACTAAAAGTGTGCTAAGACCTACCATTGGGAATGTTCTTATAAGTTATATATACCAGGAAGGCTAGTAATTACACATTGATGTCAAATTTCATTCCAAAATTTCCATTGAACTAGACAAGAATATACGTTATAAGAGCATTCCCAATGGTAAAACACTTTTAGTGGTGCCACGTAGGATGGTTTTAAGGAATTTTGGTGTTTCTAATGGTTTTAGCGGTAAAAGGTTTATTTGTTTCCAATGGTGGATTATCGAAACCACAATCTTTCTGGGGTATGAATCCATACCACACTAATTGTGGCGGATGGATTCATACCACACAAATTCTGGCGGATGGATCCATACCACATAAATAATGCGGTCTGAATTCCTACGTGGCACTTTAACTCCTTGGAAAATTTGCCAAGGAGTTAAAAGTGTTTTGCTTGAAAAGTGTGTTAAAAGCTACCATTGGCAAGTGTTTTCACTAAAAGTTTACTAAAAGTGTGCTAAAACCTACCATTGGGAATCCTCTAAGCTAAGTGTTATGCAAACAAGGTGTTATTCGGGGGATAAATATACACCTTTGAGGACTTATCAGAAACGCACTATGAAAAAACTTACAAACTTCTATAAGAGTATCTTCAATCCTACAAAATCTTTATGAACCCACGTAGGATGTTTTTATAGAAAAAATAGCCAAAAACGTTACAGTAAAAACAGAATCTTAGGTGGTTCAACAGGGTTTCATTAAGTCATTAGGAACTGTGAATGTCGCGCGAAAATTTTAGTGACGCGCGAAACTCCTAATGTCGCACGGACTGGCGTGCACCTTATCTTCCTCCTCGCGACAGTAATCGTTCATCAAGTTTTTTCGACGGAAATTTCTTCAAATTTCTGAGAAAATGACTGGTTTATGAAATTCAAACACATCATACCCTAATTCAAATTTTGGTTCATTAAGTTTAGATAATATAATGGTCTTGAATTTGAAAATTTAAGGCAAATCCTTGGTGATTATCAACCACCACAAGAACAACAAGAAAAACAAGAAAATGAAGGAGAAAAAGAATGACAGGAGGTTGAGAACCTCATAACTGTTGGTCATGTTCACACATATAACTCCAACGACATTGAAGTGCCATTGACATCGCGACTTCCTCAATTCAAATATCTTTCTTATATTAATGATACAAAGCATGTTTCCAACTGTAAAAGGCAAATCCGCACAACATTATCAATTATGCGCGACACTAACAATTTCATGCGATGTTCACTGTTCCCCTCCAAAACAATGGGAGTCTTCTTTCATTTGAATTATTCATAATCCCTATGATTACGTACTTAACTCCAGAAAATTAGAAGAATTTTAAGAAACTAGTGGGAGTCTTTCGAAAATCTAAACATGTGGTATTTATCTGATTATCTCCTTATTTTGGAAGTTATTCATGGTGACTGGTAAGTGGTAACTCAAATTAAGAAGAGAGGAGAGTTTGAGAGAGGGGAGTCCAGGGAATTAACAGAATCTTCAATTTCTTTTGGTGTTTTTTTTTTTTTCTTATTTCTTTCTATCTATCTCTCTCCTATTTTCTAAACAAACAACCTGTTAATCCCTTATTCAGTTTCCTCAATGATACGAGGCAATTTAACAAGGAGGCAGTCCTATTTAAAATTGACCGGGCGGTCGTGTTAACATTTCTCTTATTGTTTTTATATTCATCAAAGAATTACAAATAAAATTTCTAAAGAAAGGCATTAACAATTTCTAGTAGCACTATGAATTAACTAATTATCGCTAAGAGTGTAAGTGCATAATTATGTCGGATATCACGTGTTGGGTAATCACGTGATATGACTTAGGTTAAATAATGACCAGTCAAGAGGTATAGCTGTTATAAAACACTAGGTTAGCAAAGTTCCACGTCGTGAGAAAGAACCGTTAGATCTCTCTAGAACTAACGACTGTAGATGAACGCATGCGAACACAAGTATAAAAAGGTATAAACCCTAGAACAAGGTATGTTTTTCCATTCATTCAATCTGCACTTCACCTTTTTCATCAAACCCTCACCGACTTTAGCATCGGAGTGCTAACGGGATACTCCCCGATGTATTTGTAGGAATCCAAACAAGGAAATATGCAGCAACTCATTCCTCTCGGATTACAAGGTGTAAGCTGAAGACAGACTTACAAAGAGCATCTTCAATTAATGCTTCCATAAAATGCGTGTTTTTGCTAAATCCAACAATTCTACAAATGGTTTTCTTTTTCTAAGAATTGGGTCAATCTTTTATGCGAAGAACGAGAACCAGTTGCATCCATCCTGAATCCAGAGGCAGAAAAACTTGAAGATTTTGAGGTTGGTATAGACCTTGAGGTGACACAAGGATCCCCAAGCACAGATATCTTCGACCCACCAAATGTTCCCTTCCTGCCTAAATCATACACTATTAGGATGTTAAACTTGTCAACAACCAATCAATCTTGCAAGAAAAAGTACTAATGAGTCGAATTCTAATCTTTTTTCTAACCAGAGGCAACTTTTACGGTATTACTTTCAACTTTGGCACGACTAACACACAAAGTGGTCCTTTTTTGTTGGTGATGTTAGAAGGGTTAGCCCTTCCTGCTATCTTGAGTGGTCTTATTGATGATTTATTTAGCTCTCATGTTCTAGCAGCAACCTTTATGTCCGAATTTTTTTTATTTAATCTGTTGTGATTTTTTTTCCTGTGGGATTTGTGAGAAACGAAACACTACCACTACCACGTGTTAATTTAACCCACTTGATTTTATAGACACGTGGCAGTTTTTCATTGGTCCCTTAACTCCTATATGTGTAGATTAGTTATACAGATATTCAGCCCACAAAGTTATAGCTAGACAATGAATCCCTACCTCTGTGACGCCCCCAAAATCCAATCCTAGTTGATCAAGCTAAGACCAGACTCCAGAGTCATAATGTTCTCCATATGTCCACCATGGACCGTAGGTTCACACTACTGCCACGTGACACCAAGCTCGAAATCCAATATCCATGTAAGGACAGAATAATAAATATAACACGAACAAAATTCAAACAAAATAACAGGGAAGATTTATTTCAAAACCAAACTCTATATATACATATATACAAGGATTGAACTGAAAGAAAAACACACAACTGAAAGGATAACATACTATGTTTGCCCCAAGGGCTACACTGATAACAAAAGACTAACTACAACTTAGAGCACCTGCTTATCTAACTATCTCCAACTAGATCCTCTTCGCACGCTCCGAGAATCGCTTTACCTATTTCCTGGAAGGAAGGGAAAAAGGAGCGATTAAAAAAGTTACACAACTTGATATCCGATCTTGATCCCGGGGACGGAATCAGCGCACCCAATAATATAGCAATACAATACATGTCTCAATTATAGTTATTATATCAATTCCAGTAACTCGAATTAATAAACAATTATATAAACAATCCAATCATCACACATATGGCATAAAGCCAATCCATTTGATATCAAATCATTTGGTACCGCAGTACCCCAGCCATGCATCTGTATGCGACACCGAGTTATACTCTCCGCAGGGTCATATGGTTGGTGACATAGCACCACTGAGTGTACTTCTGTATGCGACACCGAGCAATACTCTCCGTACACTCCAGGGACGTCTCCCCAAATTCAGACTGTTCAAAACAGTCTCTGGCTCGAAAGCCCTTTTCACACAAATCAATCCATCTATTCAAATTAAATGCATTTTAACCATCAATGCACATAAATTTTAAAATATGCAATCTCACCTTTGGCATGAAAATTATACATGAATAATATCACCAATAATCTAATAATTCATTGCAGCGTCAATTAGGATTATGACAATCAATATCATGTTAGAATCAAATAAACACACTAACATGCTTTCCTATCAATTTTCCAACAATAACCGAAATTATAGCAATTTCATGAAATCAAAATCAAACAAATTCAATTAATATGCATAACCAAAATTGTAGTATAACAATAGTATACTCTTACACCCACTAACCTCATCTATCTCCTAGAAGCAAAAGAAGACATCAAATCATGCAACTTACCTCGCTTCGCGAAGAAAAACACTATAACAACGAGCTATTAACCAAACACTCGCAAACCAAAGCTCCCAAGTAAAGTATCCAATCTTCCTAGTCTTCTTCTTCTTATTAACTTCTAAATCTCTATTTCTTTTAGAATATTTTTCTGGTCTACACCTTACACAGTTCAATTTTTTCTTCCTCCATTAATGGTATATGTATAGTGTGAACACTACCAAAGTAGGTTTTTATTTTTCTCTCTCATTAACTGTATAGAGCAAATAGGACATGCATATATATCCTTATCAAGTTAAGTCGGTTCTTCTTTCTTATCATATGGTGTGAACAGAAACTAGTTTAATTTAAATCAACAGTGTGCTGCAACCTAATGGTACAGAAATCTCAACAACTAACATGCAGTATGAAAGTCAAATGTCTAACTAAGGTCCAAGGTCAAACAAGCATACATGCAGGTTACTAACCTACAGGGTATTACAATCTACCCCCCTTAAATAGAATCTCGTCCTCGAGATTCACACATACATTATCAAAGAAAATTGGATAATCGCGACGAACATCCTCTTTACGTTCCCAAGTCGCTTCACGTTCTGTACGTCCAGTCCATAGAACCTGAACAAAAGGAGTCTTCCTTCTACGGAGTTCACGTTCTTCCTTTTTGAGAAGCTTCACTGGTGTCTCCACATAGGACATCTCTAGAGTTATCTGAAAGTCCACCAAATTAATCTGCATCTTCTTCTGATTATGTCGTGCGTTGTTGTCATCCTTCTTAAAGAATCTCAACATAGATATATGGAAGACATTATGCACATCTGCCAATGCTGGAGGTAATTCGTTCCTGTAAGCCACCTTCCCAATACGTTCAAGAACATTGAAAGGCCCAATGAAACGTGGTGCCAACTTCCCTCTTTTTCCAAAGCGTCGTACCCCCCTTCATAGGAGAGACCTTCAATAGAACAGGGTCTCCAACCTGATACTCAATCGGTCGTCGTCCCTTATCTGCATAATGTTTTTGGCGTTCCTGGGCAGCCACAATTCGATCCCGAACCAATACAATTTTCTCAGTAGTGTCTTTGACCATATTTGGTCCTCCCATAAGAATACGATCATGATGTTCTGCCCAACACACTGGAGTCCTACAGGGTCTACCATATAGAGCCTCAAATGGTGCCATCCCAATACTAGCATGATAACTGTTATTATAAGCAAACTCTGCCAAATGCAAATGCTCAGCCCATTGACCCTTAAAGTCAATTATACATGCACGTAACATATCCTCTAAGACCTGATTCACACGTTCAGTCTGTCCATCGGTCTGAGGATGAAATGTTGTACTGAAGTTCAAGGCAGTCCCAAAAGCTTTCTGAAGTCCTCGCCAAAATTTGGAAATAAACTGAGTACCTCTATCCGAAATAATGGTCATAGGAATGCCATGAAGCTTCACTATCTTTTGAACATACAAGGTTCCCAAGTCACAGGCAGTATAAGTATTACTAATAGGAAGGAAATGAGTTACCTTAGTCAAACGATCAACGATTACCCAAATAGAGTTATGACCCTCAGAAATAGGTAATCCCTCGATAAAATCCCTCGAAATACTATCCCACTTCCACTCCGGAATGGGTAGAGGTTGCAATTCACCAGCTGGCCTCTTATGTTCCGCCTTAACTCTCTGACAAGTATCACACTTGGAGACATATTCAGCCACATCCCTCTTCATGGTTTTCCACCAGAAGTGTTGCTTCAAACCCTTATACATCTTAGTGGTTCCTGGATGAACAGTGTATCTCGTACGATGTGCCTCATCAAATAACTCTTCCCTCAACTGAGAATTATCAGGAACAACAAGACGATTCTGAAATCTCAAACCTCCATCGTTACCAATACTCCAGCCTGGAGTTGGTGTATCAACCAGAGCATCCTTCTGAGCCTGAATCCACTCATCTAAAACCTGTGCATCAACCAATCGGCTAACAAAGGTAGACTGTAAAGTCATACTACCCAGATAGGCAACTCGGGTAAACTGCTGACCTTCAAGTCTAGGGAAAAACTCAAAGTCACTAAGTGTCTCAACCATACGCCATAACTGGATGGCTGCTTAAAGAGCTTTCAGTTTTCTACTCAAGGCATCAGCTACAACATTAGCTTTCCCAAGATGATATTGTAAGGAAAAGTCATAATCCTTAATCAATTCCATCCATCGACGTTGTCTCAAATTCAACTCCCTCTGAGAAAACAAATACTGCAGACTCTTGTGATCAGTGAATAAATCAAACCGAACACCATACAAATAATGCCTCCATACCTTAAGTGCAAACACTATTGCTGCAAGTTCAAGGTCATGAGTAGGATAGTTCATCTCGTGGATCCTCAACTGTCTCGAAGCATAGGCCACAACCCTCTCTGTCTGCATTAAAACACTGCCTAATCCCAACAAAGATGCATCAGTATAAACCACGAAAGGTATATCAGTACGAGGTAACATCAGTACTGGAGCAGAAGTAAGCCTCTGCTTCAACTCCTCAAAAGCAATCTGGCAATCTCTGTTCCAAATGAAAGGAACATCCTTCTTCGTCAAATGGGTCAAAGCTGTGGCGATCTTGGAAAAACTCTGAATGAAACGACGATAATAACCAGCGAGTCCAAGAAAACTACGTATCTCCTGAACTATAGTAGGCTGCTTCCAGTCGAGCACTGCCTCAACCTTAGATGGATCTACAGAAAGACCATCTCCAGAAATTACATGCCCCAAAAATTTAACTTCTCGAAGCCAAAACTCACATTTAGAGAACTTAGCATACAACTGGTGTTCCCTCAATGTCTGTAAGACAATTCCCAAATGTTTTGCATGCTCCGCCTCATAGAACGAGAATATATCAGAATATCATCAATGAAGACTATCACGAACTGATCGAGGTATGGTCGAAAAATACGATTCATGAGATCCATGAAAAATGCTGGTGCATTGGTCAACCCAAAAGGCATAACTAGGAACTCATAAGAACCATAACGCGTCAAAAACGCTGTCTTAGGGATATCCTCTTCCCTAACCCTCAGTTGATGATACCCAGATCTCAAGTCGATCTTGGAAAACCACTGGGCTTCTCGAAGCTGATCGAAAAGGTCATCAATACGCGGTAGAGGATATTTATTCCTCACCGTCACCTTATTCAACTCTCTGTAGTCAATACACAGACGAAGAGTCGCGTCCTTCTTCTTAACGAACAACACCAGTGCACCCCAAGGTGAGTGACTCGGCCTGATGAAACCCTAACTCTCCAGGTCCTTGAGTTGCGCCTGCAACTCCTTCGTCTCTGCTGGTGCCATACGATAGGGAGCGCGGGAAATGGGTACAGTACCCACAACCAAATCTATGCCAAATTCCACAACACAGTGGGGAGGCAAACCAGGAATGTCCCCAAAGACATCCTCAAATCACAAACCACTGATACCAGACAATGTCAAATCAACCTTCCCAGATGTTCCCAACTCGATATGCGCCAGAAAAGCCTCAGCTAACTCATTACCCCGAGGGGTAGCTATGGACATCATGACCATCCACTCGCAAAGTAACTGTATTTGCTATGGTATCTATCTTCCCCTGATAACTCTGCATCCATCTCAGACTCAGAATTACATCAAAACTCTTCATGTCATAGACAATCAAGTTCGCGCGAAACTCATGCTCATCAAGAGTAACCCGACAAGCCCAACACACAGAATCTAGATACTGATAAAACTCACCAGGAAGCTTAGCAATCATAAGAGACTCGAGTTTCTCAGAAACAAGACCAGCGGTATGAGCAAAAGAACGTGCAACGAAAGAATACTTTGCACCCGTATCAAACAAAACATTAGCAGGCATGGAATTAACACAGAACGTACCTTCCAAGAATGCTCCATCAGTAGCATCTCTAGGAATCATCGTATACACACGACCATATGCAGGTGGTGCTGGTGCTATCACTGCAGTAACTGGTGCAGGTGGTGCCTGCTGCTGCAAGGGAACTGCAGCTGGAACCATCGCTCCCTGTGGAGTCTCTCCTGGCTGATAATAATATGGTAGAGCATACAACTGTCCCGTACTTGATGGCTGACCCTGAGTCTGACTCGTAGACTGGATTGAACCTTTACTCTTCCATGTGCCACTGGTACCCGCAGATTTCTGATCAGTACCACTCTTCTTATCATTATCTTTCAGATTCTTCTTAGGACACTCAAAAGCACGATGTCCCTTTTCACCGCAGTTAAAGCAAGCTCCACTCTTGAACTTTTCACAGTCTGCCATCTTATGTCCTTGCCTCTTACAAGCATTGCAAGTCACTGTATACCTCGAACTGCTACCCGAACTGTCTTATTTGAATTTCTTCTCATTACCATTTTTCTGCCCATCGGACGGTTGATGGCGCTTATGAGACTTACTACCATCGAACCCTTTACCACTAGCTTCCTTCAGCTCTCGAGTATGGATGATATTTGCCTCAGTAATCATAGCAGACTCTGCAACCTGCCTAACTGTAGGATGTTGCTGATTCTGCATTGCTCGCCTCAAATTGGTTCTCAAACCATCCTCAAACTGTCGAGCCAAACGCCAATCAGAAAACCTCAAATCTGTACAAAATCTGGCAAGATGAATGAATCTGTGCTCATACTCTGTAACGGTGTCTTCACCCTGCTAAATAGTCAGTAACTCCTTTTTTGTAATGGTCTTCGTTGTCCGAGAGATGTACTGCTTATTAAAGAGTTGCTCAAAATCTGACCATTCCATCGTATCCTCATCTTCTTCAGATACTAAACTGTTCCACCACATCCTAACTCCACCCTTAAGCTGTAGGGCTGCCAAGAGTTCTTGTTGTACTGGGTTCACCTTCATAATGCGCAACACGTTCTTCACCTCTGCTTTCCATTCACCTGCCACCAGATGATTGCCTTTGTCGTCAAAAGTAGGTGGTTTGTGCTTCTGAAATTTCTCTATCACCCGCAGCCATGACTCTAATCGGCCTGTTTCTAATCCCTCCTCTGTCATATCTGGTTCACCTGCTGGTACCGCTGGCTGATGTGTCGTATTACCCTGTGGTGGATTTGCACCCATGTTCCTCTAAGCTACTAACTCTGCTGTAAGTTAGTAAGGGAAGTCATCATGGGCTGCATCCAAACTGGAATCGCAACTCCAGTCCCACTCGTATCAGTCTCATCCCCCGCATGTTCCTCTTGTCCCGCCATTAGTCATTGTAGCAACACAAGCAGGAAACATGAGAAACAATCCAGGAATAGAGAACTGAATACTAAATAAAACGGAACGTAAATGTAACGTCCTCACTCAATCTATACTAACGTACGAACATACTCCTATGGTGCTCTAACACCCACAGACTCTAGGAATATCCCACTAGGACAAATGAACTCTAAGCTCTGATACCAACTGTGAAATCCTAGTTGATCAGGCTAAGACCAGACTCCAGAGTCATAATGTTCTCCATATGTCCACCATGGACCATAGGTTCACACTACTGCCACGTGACACCAAGCTCCAAATCCAATATCCATGTAAGGACAGAATAATAAATATAACACGGACAAAATTCGAACAAAACAACATCGGAAGATTTATTTCAAAACCAAACTCTGTATATACATATATACAAGGATTGAACTGAAAGAAAAACACACAACTGAAAGGATAAGATACTGTGTCTGCCCCAAGGGCTACACTGATAACAAAAGACTAACTACAACTTAGAGCACCTGCTTATCTAACTATCTCCAACTAGATCCTCTTCGCACGCTCCGAGAATCGCTTTACCTGTTTCCTGGAAGGAAGGGAAAAAGGAGCGATTAAACGCTAGCAAGTTACAGAACTTGATATCCGATCTTGATCCCGGGGATGGAATCAGCGCACCCAATAATATAGCAATACAATACATGTCTCAATTATAATCATTATATCAATTCCAGTAACTCGAATTAATAAACAATTATATAAACAATCCAATCATCACACATATGGCATAAAGCCAATCCATTTGATATCAAATCATCTGGTACCGCAGTACCCCAGCCATGCATCTGTATGCGACACCGAGCAATACTCTCTGCAGGCTCATATGGTTGGTGACATAGCACCACTGAGTGTACTTTTGTATGCGACACCGAGCAATACTCTCCGTACACTCCAGGGACGTCTCCCCAAATTCAGACTGTTCGAAACAGTCTCTGGCTCGAAAGCCCTTTTCACACAAATCAATCCATCTATTCAAATTAAATGCATTTTAACCATCAATGCACATAAATTTTAAAATATGCAATCTCACCTTTGGCATGAAAATTATACATGAATAATATCACCAATAATCTAATAATTCATTGCAACGTCAATTAGGATTATGACAATCAATATCATGTTAGAATCAAATAAACACACTAACATGCTTTCCTATCAATTTTCCAACAATAACCGAAATTATAGCAATTTCATGAAATCAAAATCAAACAAATTCAATTAATATGCATAACCAAAATTGTAGTATAACAATAGCATACTCTTACACCCACTAACCTCATCTATCTCCTAGAAGCAAAAGAAGACATCAAATCATGCAACTTACCTCGCTTCACGAAGAAAAACACTATAACAACGAGCTATTAACCAAACACTCGCAAACCAAAGCTCCCAAGCAAAGTATCCAAGCTTCCTAGTCTTCTTCTTCTTATTAACTTCTAAATCTCTATTTCTTTTAGAATATTTTTCTGGTCTACACCTTACACAGTTCAATTTCTTTCTTCCTCCATTAATGGTATATGTATAGTGTGAACACTACCAAAGTAGGTTTTTATTTTTCTCTCTCATTAACTGTATAGAGCAAATAGGACATGCATATATATCCTTATCAAGTTAAGTCGGTTCTTTTTTCTTATCATATGGTGTGAATAGAAACTAGTTTAATTTAAATCAACAGTGTGCTGCCACCTAATGGTACAGAAATCTGAACAACTAACATGCAGTATGAAAGTCAAATGTTTAACTAAGGTCCAAGGTCAAACAAGCATACATGCAGGTTACTAACCTACAGGGTATTACAACCTCTTTTGGCATAGCGGTCCGATCGACAAGGTTGGAAACATTAAATTTTGGAAATAGTGAGTTAGGTGTCATATTGTTTGCATGAACTAAACGATTAACAACATGTAAAACTGTTATTGCTCCACTAGATACTCCAACCCTAAACTGAAAATCCTTTAGGTATGACATCATATCCTGAATTCGCAACTCCTTTCATCACAATCTTTTATACCAATCGACGCCAAATTATACTTACTGCTCTTGGACGAATATTGTTACCCTGCTTAAGAAGTATAGTAAGTAGCATACTAGCAATAAAATTGTCAAGACTGTGAGGAATCAACCTTGGAGCTATAAGTTCACAAATGGTTCAAAGCCTCCATAAGGTATATGGCCACAAGAAATGCAGCACCACTCATAGCATTTAGTATGTGTTGGGCTCGTAGAGCATCCTGCCCACAAAATGTCCCTTTGGCAAAATACTTGATGCATGTTAGTACCACATTTCTCCGAACTCATAAAGGTAGGTTATTTAAAGGAATTTTCGCAATGGATGGTGGCGGCTGCATTGGGTGTTTATTCTCCAATGCATGTTGAGTCTCTAAAGTATTAGGAACAACCCTTGAAGATGCCAACTTTTTGCAAACATCATCTTACATTCCAGGCAGGAAGTTGTTTGGGTGGTGGCTTAAGATTAGGCTAAAAACGAAGTTGTTTTATACTAAGGGTATTTATCATAGACATAGGAGACTAATCAAGTTCATCCTCAGAGTTGGAGACATGCAGCCTAAGGACAAGTATTTACGAACTCCTCTACTACTGAGCAGATCAACAATCCAAGTTTTCTCATACTTGGGAGACCAGATGAAAAGCAGGATCCATAAATGGAAAGCAAGTGCGTTGTCATTAGCTAGAAGAAAAGTTATGATCAAGTTTGTAACTTAATCACTGCATGTTTACTCTATGTCAGCTTTCATGTTTCCTAAAGCCACTACAACCAAGCTTGACAAAACTTGTAGAGATTTTTAGTGGAATACAAACCAGGATAGTAAAACTCTACACTTATGTAAATGGAGTAAAAAATATCAATCTAAGAAGGAAGGTGGACTGAGACTCAGGAACTTTGGAGATATAAAATTAGCTCTACTGGCTAAGTTGTATGGGAAAATGATTATTGATAAGAAGTCTGAATGGTCAAACGTTATGTTGTCCAAGTATGGAAGATACCTCAACTTGAGGGAACAGATACAAGCTCCACCATGGGCTTCTCCAATTTTGAAAGGAATTCTGTAACCTAAAAACATCATCAAATTAACAAGGTTTGCTATGGAACTTGGGAGATGACACAAAGTGAAATTTTGAATTGATTTCTAGATTATGTTTTTTAGGAAAACCTATCTATCCATGAGCTCTAGTCTGAAAGCCTTTCTAATGATACACTGATGCCAACTTTCCACAAATCAAATGGTACAGGGAAAATTCTCATTCTTAGAAACATTTCATTCCCCATTAAAGACTTTATACTTTAAGTCCTGCGTGGGTAAAATTTGGTTCAAGCTGGGATCCTTACATGAATAAGGATCCACCCAAGAAGCTAACTTAGGATACTGGACTAGGTATTGAACGTATGTCGGATCCTAGTTGTTTCAACCGGATTTCACACCAATATGACGTCGAATCAAGAAGAAACCCCTAATGTTATGATCTAAGGTATTGGAGAAGATGAAGATGAAGGAATAGGGTTTTGGTGATTGATTATGTCTGTACTAAGTTGCTTCTTAGTTGTCTACGCATCCATAAGAGAGATGGAATCACGCCTTTTATAACGTAGTTCAATTGTAGAGTTTGATTAGGATTAGAAAGTGATCCAATGATCCCTAATGTATTGTAGTGTTGTAGTCCCATGTATTTGGACTTAAAACTGGTAACTTGATGTATGTACATGTCCTATTAATTAGGAACATGAGTTGTAGAGATATTGGAGTTGTAGTTGGATTAGGTTAAGGAAATCCCTACATAGATGTAGAATTACCATAAAAACCTTGTTGAATATAATGGACTTAAATAGATAAAACCCATGATTGATATTGAATGTAGTAACGGGCCTAAGCCTTATTACTAATTGAATTGGGCTTAGACTCTTATTGATTATAGTCTTGGGCTTTGACTTGTGATTGACTTGTACGAGCCCGTTAAGGGGGGTCAACACATCGCCCCCTCTTTAGTCAAGGGGTGAAACCCGTTGGGTAAAGAAGAAAAAATGGAAAAGAAAAAATAAAAGAAATGAGTGGAAAATGGAGAAAACGAAAATGTGGTAGGCAAATGTAGGAACATAAAATTTATTGGAAAACGGAGTGAAGGATATAAGTGGAACGGAAAAATGAAAGAGGAGTAAAGAAGCTGAGAATGGGAGTGAAAGTGAAGAAGAATGAGAAGGTCGTAAAAACGTTTGACTAGGAAGGAGGATTGTGATGTCGAGTGACAAAGAAACGGAAGTGGAAAGTGACGATGATTTTGATAATTGGTGTGAGTTCGAAGAAAGGAGTGAACATGGTTAGCGGGAATATCAAGGCGCGAACGAAATACGCCCAAGTACCGAGCCACCTCACAGTCCCACTGTTGGGTCACTAGCCGCTGGGCAAGGGGCAGGACCGAACACTGCAAAGTCGGACAAGTGGGCAGAAAAATCACACATGTGCACAGTCAGGCTGCTTGTCAGCTTCACAGCCGTTGGGCAAGTTGTTATGCTGAATACGAAACAAGTTGACAGGCTTTTAGAAAGGGGCGTTGTTATTGGACAGAAGAAAAGGTTGGGCATAACGCAAGCTGGCTCAGGTACTACAGAGCTAAGTACCGCTGGCCAAGGGCCTGAAACAGCCCTAGGCAAAGTGCAAGCTGACTTGGGTATTGCAGGACTGAGTGTCGTTGGCCAAGGGCCTGAACAGGCACATGCCAAGGGTCTGACAAGGTGGTTACGTTGTTGGGCTGAATGTCGTTGGGCAAGGGCCAGGACTGGGCACAGTAGAGGTTGACAGGCCAGCAGTAACTAGCATTGTTGTTAGACCAGGTATTGTACTGGTCACCACACAGGTCGACAAGTGCATAGCCGTTGGACAAGGATGTGGACTAGACAATGCGAAGTCTGACAGGGTCACAGCCGATGGACAAGGTATTGAACTGGGCACATGCAAACTTGACAAAGGTAACAGTCAACTCCAGTGTTGTTGGGTAAAGAGCTGGTCTGGGCACAGGACAGGCAGACCAGTTGGTTGTTGGTGCCATAGCCGCTGGGCAGGGAGCTGGAAACATAGGTGAAAAAATCGAATTTGCCGTCCGGATATTCATGAAATATTCCGTTTTTAGGCTATTCGGATCGGTACGGCATACGACATATAAACGAAATTTAAAACACCTCATGCCGTTCGGAATTTATCGGATATTCGCGAAATATTCGGCAAAAACCGAAATTTACAAAATTTACGATATTTTCGATTATGAAATTAACACATTTATTTTTTATTCCCCCCGAACTAGAATTTTCGATGAGATTATCAAAAAAATGTCCAAACGGCACTAGATGTTTGAAAAGTTTCGCGACGAACTTCATCACCAATATTCGTGGTGATGGTAGTGACATGTTCAAAAGTAAATCAGTTTTACGTTCACGTTCACCTTCCGATGATGATGATGGAGATGGTGACCAAAACACAGATGTTGGTCGTCAAAGGGGAGGATCAGAAGCCAGTGATTCACTAAGAGAGCGCACCCCAGAAGCGATTCATTTTACGGGGGAGTCTCAATTTTTTTTTGCCACCCAAAATGAAGACCATGCTGCATGGCAACAACCAAGAGAAGGAAAATGACCTCGACAGAAAAGACCGCATCCTAAAACGGAAACAGAATCATCTAGAGTATCTTCCCAAGGTTCATGGAACATTCCTGACCAGTTTTCTTCCCAAGGTTTGTAGAACCTCCCTTATTCTCAAAGCAACATCCAACCTACCTATGTTTACCCTCATTTTTCTTATGGTAACATGGGAACCTCCCAAAGTGATGATTCTAGTGTACCATCCTAGCAAACCCAACCAGATTCCAGTGGTTCTTGGTTTCCTAATATAGGGAGTTGGTTGGCCCCAAGGACAAGTGGGTCGGACGTGCAGTCAGCCGATACATTAATGCCGGTTCAACAATACTCGAGATTTCCTATCTTTGAATCATTTGCTTCGTATTGTATGGATCAAGATGCATATGATATGCATATTGACCAATTCAGATCGTACGAGCAAACAATGTCATGGGAATATTACTGTACTGAGTTCGTCCCCACACGTATGCGACTCGAAGCTCATCGGTTTGACATGGGGCGTCTATCATTCTGGGGTTAGCATGTCTTTATTTTGATTATTAAAATAAAACTATGGGTTGAGTTGTAATGAGGTTGTTTGTGTTTAGTTCTTGTATTAGAAACATATAAAAGTTCTATGAATATCCGCCCGATATTTACGATTTTTTCACCTATGAGTAAAACTATCTTGTGTAATAGTTCCGCCTTAGCTTCCTTGTATGATTTGTCGTGTGTTTAATTTGTAATGTATGTTTTTCTTTTAATTATAAGTTTATATATTGAAACAGAAGAAAAACACGAAAAGTGCAGAAAACCTCCCAATTTTCCGAATTTTTCGCGAATATTCGCGAATATCCGCGAAAAATTCCGATACATTTGAATTTACCAAAACTCCCATATCCGACATGGGAGGTCGGATATTCGCGGAATATATCGTTTTTTGGGAGGTCGGATATCCGCGTTTAAACGACATTTTCACCTATGGCTGGAAATGGCACAAGACAGGCAGACCAGGTGGTTGATGGTGCCATAGCCGCTGGGCAGGGAACTGGAAATGCCACAAGCAAGTCTTACATGGTGGTTGTTGGGGCCATAGCCATTGGGCATTTGCCTGAACTTGTCGGGAGGCACGAAATGTTAGGCATTGGAAGTGACGTGGAGGGTACGGAGGGAGGTATTACCGCTGGAGAGTCTAGTAGGCAAGACCCTGGACAGGCGGCAGAAACTTGTCGCCATAGCTTGAATAAGCCAGCAAGTCTCAAGCCAAGCAAGGAGCGCAACAACCAAAATCTTGAAGCCACAAACACAACTCATCCGGAATCCTCATTCAGTACGTTGATGCAAAGCATTGCCCCACAGGTATGACTACAAGATGATAAGATTTTAGACAATTTGGTTGCAGGCGTGCGTAGACTTTAACTTCGGTGTGATATATGTAAATCACGTATTGATATTGAGATTGATGTGATCGATTGTCTATCACTATTGAGATTGACATTGATATTGATGTGACCTTTAGATATCACTCTTGATATTGATATTGATGTGATCATTAGAAATCACTTTTGATATTGATGTGATCATTAGAAATCACACTTGATATTGATATTGATATGATCATTAGAAATCACTCTTGATATTGATATTGATGTGATCATTAGAGATCACTCTTGATATTGATGCATACGCCCCCATGTAGTGATACATTAGGTGAAAGAGGGAATCACCCCCAAGCGTATGATGTAGAAACGTTTTGATCATAATGAGGACACCATTAATGGTGTGATTAAGATAGATGGTGACGCCCCCAATTCGTGTGATAGAGGGGTGAACAAAAGTATCGAGTTTAAGTTGACTTATCATATACTAGTACTACGTGTGGAACCCTTAACGATGACATGAAATCTTGTTGCATGATACTAGTTGTGCAAAATCATTAGCGTGAATCTTGATCTGATGCAACCATAAGGTTGACGCCCTCAAGTGGTACTGGAGATGACGAATCCTGAAGATCCCTAACCAGTGAGCTTGAATTTTGATTTGTTGCAAATCCTTAGAATCCCTAACTTTGTCAACATTAGTTATTAAAAAATGGTAGCTTAGATTCTGATTTATGGTAAATCCCTAGAATCTCTAACCTTTTGAACATAAGCTAGTTGAAAATGTTAGTTGAGATTTTGATTTCTAGCAAATCCTTAGAAACCCTAGCTTTGTAAACGTTAGCTTGGATTCAGATTGGTGACAAATCCTTAGAATCTTAGGAGAAACCACAGTAGATGGGTAGTTTGTCGTTGCAAAAATCTTGAATTCTTCTTTGAATGAATTAAATGGTTGAAGAAAACATTTTCGAAAGAAATAGATATGCTTGTGTGATGAACATGTAAAAAATCAGACAAAGTTGAGAAAATGTGTAAAATTAAAGTTCCTTTGAACGATTGAAGTATACACTGTCGAAAATATGTTGTAATATGCTTTCTGGTAGAAAAAACAGATCAAGAAACCAATATCTTCTCGAAATTTAGATTTTCAGTCGACGACTTGATTGTTATTAGGAGTTTTGTTGCTATTGTCACATTGCTTTTGAAATTGAATTTGGAGTCAAACTTCTCGTGATTCGAGTCTTCGTGCTCTTGTGTTACAATTAAGATGGATATACTTTTGAGCTCTAGAGAAAAGTTCATACTTGGTGGCAAGAGTGTCAAGCACAATGCAACTATATAACCCTTTGTCATCATATAGTAACGTTTTTTTGAAAGCATAAATAACAAGTGTATCTGAGACATCGGGTACTTCCGTTTGAGCTTGTCTAAATCGAGCTAAAATTTACTTAATAGCTCTCCATCTCCTTGCTTAATGTTGAACAACACATCGACATCCTTAGGGTGACGCCAATTATGCCTAAAGTGTTCGGCAAATTAGACAGAGAAATCATTGAAGTTGTGGATAGAACCCCGTGGAAGGTCGAAGAACCATCGAAGAGTTTCGATACCAAAAGTAGAAGGAAACATCTTACACATGAGTGCATCATCATAACTAAAGAACACCATCTTGTTCTTGAAGTCGGAGATATGAAGCCAATGATCGCCCTTAACTTCATTGCATTCTTTGAAACTTCGTGGCTCGAAATCTGGGTGATGATCTGCGCGTTGAATCTGCAAGGAAAATGGGGAAGTTGTCGATTCTATAATCCTTAGTTTCTTTTCCTTGAATTGCTTGAGCGATCATTCCATGCAACTTCTCTTCAGTGATGTTCTCGATCCCTTCGTTACCATTGCCATCGTGACCATAGTCATGTGCACAAGTGCCATGGTCATGACCTTGGCGGTAATGTCTGAGGGACCTAGAAATTAGTGAACGAGTGTGTCGTCGCCCTCTTTGAGAGTTGTGGTGTGTGCCCCTACGTCTGGGAGAGGTTTCCCGTCGTAAGTGGTGATGATCGAATGGTCTAATAAGGTCTTTGTCGGAATAGTTAGGAGCATAGCCTTTGGACCATGACCTATTTTTTAGACTGCTGGACACACTGCCGCTGGACAAAGGCATTTTCTGGGAACTGTTGGGTGCACTGCCACTGGACAAAGACACTTTCTGAGAATTGTTGGATGCACTGCCACTGGACAAAGGATTTTTTGAGAATTGTTGGGTGCACTGCCGCTAGACAAAGGCATTTTCTGAGAACTGTTAGGTGCACTGCCGCTGGACAAAGACATTTTCTAAGAACTGTTGGGTATATTGCCACTGGAGATGATGTAATTGTGAAGCCTGACATGCACATTGTCATTGGGCAAGGTCTTGTTGTGGTGGTTGTCATGGACATTGACGTTGGGCAAGGTCTTTTTATGAGTTCTGTCATGCTCATAGCCATTGGGCATGGTCTTCTTGTGAGTTTTGTCATCCTCATAGCCGCTGGGGAGGCGGTGGTAGGGACTTTTGTCATGCACATAGCCATTGGGCACTCTTGTGGCGAGTATGTTAGCCTTGTCTCGTGCACTAGCTGGGAGTCTTCCACGCAACCTTTTAGCAGTATTGTGTGTAGTAGTACCTCTCCTAGCAAGGTTGTCTGGACTCCTTTGGTGCGATGGTGATGTTGGTCTCTTGCTTCGCCTTGACCGTTAGCATGAACCCTAAGGCCCTCAGGGTTTCAACGTTCATCTTCTTTCTCCAAGTCAACTGGGGATTGTTCTTGTGATGGTAATACAATGTCGATCATCTTCAATATCCTCTTCAACTTTCGGGATGGTTGAAGGTTGAGTCATTTTCCTTGAATTTGGATTGACTCCCAACCTATCAAAAACGTTTGAAAAAGATGGAGTCAACGACACTCATTACCATTGTGATTCACATGTTTCAACTTCCTCTTAAGACCATTGTTCCTATTTTGAAGCCTTTTGAGTTTACGGCGTAGGTATTTCTTTTCAGAAATTATATCTTCTTCATGTTGAGTAGGCTCCATAGATTTTGATGGTTGAGAAGAAAAAAAAGAAATCGAGTGTTCTTCGCCATTAGATGGAACCCTCTTGGAAGTGGCGGTATACTCTCTAGGGTTGGAATCTTGAGAGCGAGCTTGCACATGTTTTGAACCTTCTTGACATTTACCATTGCTTACTTACTTGTTTTGTTGAGATCTAGTTGTTGCCATTGAGAAGAAAGAGCTTGATTCCTTTTGAAAAGTAGGTTTTTGTGTGTGTGGGGGGGGGGGGGGGGAAGAAAACCTCAGTCGACGCCAAAGTGTTTCAACCGGATTTCACACCAATGTGATGTAGAATCAAGAAGGAACCCCTAATGTTATAATCTAAGGCATTGGAGCCTGGAGAAGATGAAGATGAAGGAATAAGGTTTTGGTGATTGATTATGGCTGCATTAAGTTGCTTCTTAGTTGCATACGTATCTATAAGATAAATGGAATCAAGCCTTTTATAACGTAGTTCAATTGCTGAGTTTGATTAGGATTAGGAAGTGATCTAATGATCCCTATTATATTGTAGTGTTGTAGTCCCATATATTTGGACTTAAAAGTGGTAACTTGATGTATGTACATGTCCTATTAATTAGGAACATGAGTTGTACGTAGAGATATTGGAGTTGTAGTTGGATTAGGTTAAGGAAATCCCTATAAAGATATAGAATTACCATATTAACCTTACTGAATATAATGGACTTAAATAGATAAAACCCATGATTAATATTGAATGTAGTAACGAGCCTAAGCCTTATTTCTAATTGAATTGGGTTTAGGCTCTTATTGATTATAGTATTGGGCTTTGACTTGTGATTGACTTGTACTTGAGCCCGTTAAGGGGGGTCAACACACTAGTAACTCCCAGTATAGGACTTGATCGAATACCAGGACCTGACAGATATACATAGTATATATCTTATACAAAAGATGTTATTGGCCGGATGAGCGACAAACCTTTTCCATGGATGTGTAGTACGTCTGGAAGGTTCTAGAAGGGCAGAGGTCTCAGGAGCTGAGACCGGATGCTCAAAGCAATGACCAGAAGCTAAGGGTAATTAGAAACCGACTTGCAACCTAATTAAAAACCCTTCTAGAAAAACAAAGGAGTAATGAAAATTGATTGAAGTTGGCAACCACACATTTTAGGAATGTGTTTCTAAGATTTCATGCATCAACATGGAAGGAAGATGACCGAACTATCATCTTTAAAAAGGTAGCCTCACAACCAAGGCTAAATAACTCTAAGTACTCTTGCCCCATAATTCTACTTTAAGCGTTTGCTTTATTCTTCTTCACCGTAACTGACTTTACCATTGGAGAGCCTTTGGTCGCACCAAATCCGGTGTGTCCATTGGATTCTAGCCCTTTGTTTTACAAGTTCCTTGATGGATTGAAGCCAATACCTGAGTTAATTAAATTGATTGTTGGTGGGAAGATCCAAAAATCTCCTCCACAATTTGGCATCGACTGAGGGTACGACATTAATCAGTGTTGTCTCTACAAACTAGCATCACCATAATTTGTTCAACAAGGAATCGTAAAGCTCAAGCCTCACACGAAGTCGAAGGAGCTTCTCAACATGACAAGTCTAGTCATGAAGCTTCACAACAACTCTAGATAGCTACTATATAAGAAGTTCAAACGCAACACCAAGAAGAGATCGATGCACATGATGAAAGAACAGTACGACCGACAGCTAGATGACCTGAATACAAAGTTGAAGAAGTTGATTCTTGAGGGTAAGCAACCAGCTCCTGAAGATCCCAATCCTAAGGTAATTCATACCAGAGGAATAAGGGGCAGAGTAAGGAAACAACCAACCAAGCAACAAAGCAACGTTGCTGGAAGCATGTCTCCTATCGAAGTGGAGACAAGGACAAGAAAAAATGCCAAAGATAGGTTAGGGCCTAACCCACGCGCAACTGGGAGGCCAGGAACTCCAAGTTCACCAAGTTACTCATCAACATCTTTATTCAATGAATATCCTAAGCATGGGAGAAGTAAAGCTTCTGAGATCAAGAATCACCCTAAAAGCTACACTTCAAAAGGAACCGAGCATCCTAAATAACTCAAAAATGAATAGAATGGATGAACTTTTAATAAGAATGGCAATCAACAAAGCAGATGTAAGTCCTTTCACTTCTAGAATTATGAATCTTCAAATGCCTACTAGATTTGTATTACCAAAGTTCGATATGTTTGTGGAAAAATCAGATCGTGTTCACCATGTTTTCACTATAGAGGTCAGATGAAACAGTATGAAGATAAAGACCATGTCATGTGTAGGATTTTTTCTTCACGTTTTAGAGGTTATGCTTTAGCATGGTACCATAGACTTAAACCAACATTTATTAATTCTATTAGTGAACTAATATGTGGCTTTATAAGTCAATATTCTTGCAATCATAAGAATTACAAATACTAAGTGATTCTCAATTGGTTGTCTGTCAACTCTTAGGTGACTACAAAACATGAGAAAAAACTTTAAAGCTCTATTTGGAACACACCAAAGGATTGCTCACCCACTTCAACAAATGGGAGATACAACACATCTCAAAAGATGAAAATCGACATGCTGACAGTCTAGCCTACCTAGCTTCACAAATTGATACAGAATTGCCTCGCTCGATACAAGTCGACGTACAATCAAACCCAGCTTACGAGACTCAAATTTATCAAATAAACGAGGTCTCAAATTTCATTGATATCCCCACAAATGAGATTGACAACTCATGGATGGGCCCAGTCATAAATTACCTAAAAGGAATTTATCCGGAGGATGATGACGAGTTACGCAAGCTCGAGCGAAAGACAAAAAACTATATCTTACTTAAGATTAGGCTTTACAGGAAGTCAACTCGAGGTCCATATCTAAGGTGACCTATCGTACAATAATAATTAGCTGCTCAACCAAGTAAATAACCAACCACGTGCAACTCAGCATAATCTCAAAAAACAAGGTCAACAAAGCAACATCAAATTAGCAAATGAGCAAAAGATAATCTATTTTCATCCACATCGAAGTCAGCTCATTCCCCTTCATTTTAACTCGCATACTTCAATCTGAATGAAAAGGGGCTATGTATATACCCATACATCGAGCTCGCATTAACGACCACTTAAAATACACTCTATACATACAAAAACCATGACGTCAAACGAGGTGGGCACATTTTTACTCGATTTCACCTCAAGCACACCAAAACCAACTGGGATCCGGCTTGAACTCTTATTTTAATCGTCTTTACCCGACGTGCACCCCTTTTTACTCAAGCTCACTCAAGCTGAGGCTTATTTTGCTCGACTTCATTCCGAGCTCATTCTTATTTCGCGCGTTAATTTATTCTCTTTCGGTTACCAAATATTTTCAAATAAATTCATAATGCTCGCTCATTAATTGATCCTACCGTTAGACAATTAATGAGCTAGTCGTTGTCCCAAATCACCTGTAAATATGAACTACGTAGGCTTGATTCTGGGACTTGGGCACTGTCAGATACATAGGCAACAATCTCACCAGATAGCTCAGCTACTCCTCCTCCGCAAATCTCTTCCCTCTCCATTTCCTGATCATCTTCTCCACCTCAAACAAAAACAACATTTACAAGGGTTTAACAAAAGACTCGAAAATTAAGGTTTAGCAAAAGACTCGAAGTTTAAGGTTTATGGCAAATTATTTGTTTGGATTGGGTCCAACAATATATTATGTGGACCTTAAATCATAATATCCCAAACGTCAAACCATGAAACTCCATCCTACGGTTTATTATGTCTTAAGGTTTATCATTTCACAAACTTAAGGTTTGTCATTTCACAAACTTATCTACCCGTTGTCGCTTATAACTTAAAATTACAAATTTGCTTCGTCATACAAATTTATCGGAAAAGAATCCCACCCGAATCAAACAGACCCCTGACTCTTTGAGTCTTGACTCATGACTGTGAGAAAGTTAAAATGAACAGAAATCATACAGACACCCTGATAGTTTACAAAGAGTTATCCAATTTTTCAAGCTCACCCCACCCAAAAACATATTCCTATTAGCACACCACTTCTCCTATGAGCCACTCGATAAAAGAGAGACTCCTCTGTGTGTGTGTGTGTGTGCGCGCGCGCGCGCGACACGATAAAGAAAAAAAATCCCCTCCTTTGGCTCTTTCGATCTCTTCTTTCTCTCCATTCCATTTACAACTAGAGTTAGATTTACGTGCCAAATATTATTTGAAACCATCACTTTCTAACTAATGACTATTTCAATTTCGAGTTTATGAACATGTTTCTCTTCGTACAACGAGGTGTGGAGCTAAAGAAACCTCACAGGTTTCTGCATGCATCATAGATTGGAACAGCTCGGTTGTGGACAACTGGTAGTTACAGGCATAGTTTAAAATTCCGAATCCGGGCGAAATTTTGAATTAAAAAAAAAAAACGGTATATTCCGACATTTAGACATTCCGACCCTTGAAACAAAAAGGTCATTTGAAATGTCGGGAATATTCTTGATTATTCCCGGATTTTAAAATGCGGATTCTCTAAAAACTGGCATATTCCGTCGAAATTTCACGAAATATGTCGGCATTTTTAACTATGGTTAAATGTCACAGACTCTGCAGGGCAAGAGATGGAGACTGGCATGATGTTTCAGAGCTGAAATTACATTGAAGGGCAGTTACAAATAGCAGTTTGCACATCAATAGCAGCTTAGGAACTCTTGCAGACACGGGGAGGGAGCTCAGTTTCCAGGGACAACAATAGGAACTGGTAGTAGCTTGTACACTTCTGGTTTGTTTTTGCTATTTTTCTCTCACATAACCTGACAGTGCATATAAGCATGTTGAACAGGATTGTAACTATTTCTTGATATAATTATACTTTTATATAAAAAAAAAAGTGTAAATACCATCAATCATATTCCCAAGTTAACAAAACCAAACAGGTTAAACGGTTACACCACTCTTCCCAATTGCAATAAGAAAAAAAGCATAGGGAGAAGAAAATACAAGTAGTAGCAATACTAAGAAGTAGGGGTGGGCACGGTTCGGTTCGGTTCCATTTTCCCACTAAACTGAAACCGAACCGTGCAAGCTGGTTCGGTTCGGTTCGGTTTCAAAAACCGAAAATTATTATTAAAACTGGGTTGGACCAAACCGATTTGATTTGATTCGGTTCGGTTCGGTTTTCGGTTTGGGCTTTATTACGGGCTTTTGTGTTTTGGGCTTTAATAACTTCATTTTTTTTATTTTTTTTTGTAATTTTTTTGAATATTTGAATATAATCTAATATTTATAAAAAAAATAAAAAAAACAAAAAAAAATCATATATAACATGTATATATAAATAAAAAATAAAAAAAAAAAAAAAAAAAAAATATATATATATATATTATAATAAATATATATTCGGTTCGGTTCGGTTTGAACCGAAATATTAGAATAGAAATTGGAACCGAATTGTATATACTCGGTTCGGTTCCGGTTCGGTTTTGATCGGTTCCTAGTCAACACAGTTTTGACCGGTTTTGACCCGGTTCGGTTCCGGTTTTAATTCGGTTTCCCGGGTTTTTGCCCACCCCTACTAAGAAGAAATAAAAAAGAAAAATAAGCATAAGAAGGCATATTTCTGTTTTACATGTGCAGGTGGCTCTTAGCATAGGGTAAGGTGTAGATAAGTTTTCGACGTGGGATAACTTTTTGTAAACTGCCAGGGTAATGGGTAGCTGCTAAACGGTTTCTTTTTTTTTATTGATTGACAAGCGGGGTTGAGGGGACCCTACCTTTTAAATTATATATGAAAACCTATATCAACAATCATCTGTTGACGCCCACAAACTCTCCACTTTTGTGAGAAGGGTGCTACCATTAAGCCACAGGCCCCATTCGCTAGATACTCAACGTGATAGAGCAGGAAAGCTTGAATTAAAAGGTTACGATGGAAATACTGTAGCTGGAATTGAATATATTCCCCAATCCCCTATTGCTATTTGCGATTGCGTAGTAGTGGCCTAGTGGCAAACGAGAAGGAAAAAAAAGAAAAAAGCAAGCAAAACAAACGAACAACTGAAAACCAGGGCGCATCGCAACACATCAAAGGTAGCGCGAAAGAAAGAGAACAAAAGAGAGATCTTCTTCTCAGATCTATCTATAGTAGTAATAACAGAAGAAGAAGAGCGAGGGTTTGTTTGGTTGATGGAAGATGAAGTTCTTGGAGAATTTGCCCGTTATGGATTTCATGCGGTCAGAGAAGATGACTTTTGTTCAACTAATCATGCCTGTTGAATCTGCTCATCGTGCTATCTCTTATCTTGGTGAACTCGGTCTTCTTCAATTCAAAGATGTAAGTTTTTTCTTAACGCATCAATCAACCAGATCCAAACACGAATACATAAATCATGCATGTCTAGATTGATTTAGATTTTTTGATGAATTTGTTTTTCTGGTATTTTTTTTTCTACGATTAAATTAGATCTAGATCTGGATTGGAATGTAGTTAAACAAAACATTTGAGATTGTGTGAGATTCGAAATTGATTATGCTTAGAGTTTTTGCAACAACAAAAACATCATGCATTTGCATTTTGCCACAAATCAGACATTAATTGAACCTTGAATTTAGTGAATAAGGGATTTTGATATGCGCTCGAGTCCATAAGGGTATAGAAAACTAGAGCAATTTTTTTGATTGGATACTAACATGACCTAAGTTTTGTTTTGTATGAAATTGCATAATCTCAATAGTTGCATCTGCTCTCCTGGTAAATACTGAAGATACTTGAGTTTATAATACTTCAAATTAATGGCAAATGACTTGTGATCACGATCTATTTGCTCCGTACATGATTTAGTTTTGTATGTACGGGTTTTATTCCAATCGTAATGATACAAAATCACATGTTCTGGCATTGGAAAATAGATTTGAGACAAAGCGGTTAAATAATGAATGAAGTAAACAGTTCAATATTTTTGAAGATTCAAAAAATTAAGCTGTAGAGCAGGTGCAAAAATGTGTAACTAGAAAATGATTGAATGGACATAATGAATGTTTTGTTTTTCGTTGAAATAAGAACTTTGTTTAATGGTAGAAAGATTATAAAAGCTAAGTAAAGCCGTAAAGGTGGTGGTATATGTACAAATAATGTTGGGAGGTATGGCTTGAAAGAAATCAGAGGATTTTTGAAGAGAAAATCAGAACCAAGGAGCAAGTATTGATCCCAGTCATCACTACTGTAAGGAATTGGACCTTTTGCTTGCCGGCTACTACATGTACTCTGTAATGGGCTATGTGTGACACCCTCTATCACACCTTTTAATATAATATTGTTTTACCGATACAAAAAATGTTGATTGACAGCCATAGCACATCGGAATTGTTGGTGGGACTCTTTTTGATGTAGAAAAGAATTGGAGTGAACAGTTAGTTAATTCACCTTTTTGTCATCCTTGTTAGAGTATAAATGGACTTAAGAATAAAAAGTTATAATAAGAGTTCAAATCCTATGAGCCACAAGCCCACAACATTACCAGAATAACAACTGTAAATATCTTTAATCTTGGACTTCCTTGTAATCATGATACATACATAGAAACAAAAAGATAGATGGAATTAGAAAGGAATGCTTTCTAGTTGACAATCAATAGGATTTATTGCATTTCTTAAGGTGATAGCATTCTATATATAGATGCGTACCATGGTCCATGGTTGCAATCACATTTAAACACGTAGCTCATTTTTGTTTGATTGATAATGTTTGTTAGACTGCTCCTAAATTCCTAATTATATTCACTACCACTTGTATCCATTTTTTAGTTACTATAGAAGATTAGAATCCATGTTCTTTCAGATCTCTGTAACATCTGCTTTCAGTTTGTTTCATTCATACGAATACTTGCTATGTTTTCATAAGAGTCGCACACTTTCACTATTTTTAAAATGGTTGCAACTTGCAAGTGCAAGTGAATGAGAGACTTGGATCTCCTACTCATTTTAAAATTGTAGAGAACTTATTTCTGGATTTTATCTGTATTCTGCAAGACTATACAAGCCAGAAGGTGGGGCTTAATTCCATGGTTACTGCTTCACTCTTTTCATTTAATGTTAGGGTGCTTTTAGATGTATCTCGTAGGGGATTGAAGTTTTTTTATTGTCCCGCTTTCCCATCTGAACTTCTATGTTCTCACTTCTTATTAGAATCACCAGCGAAAAGCACTTCACACATTCACAATCCGCAGTTTATATGGTTGAAATCGTAATTAGTGCACATTTAGACATTTTAAAGTCAAGAGTGTGAACAATCAATGGCCTGGTTATAACAATAAATTTATTCTGTAAGCATATATTACTTAGTCTGACACTTTTCTCACCACCTCATACACTTGAAACATACATAAATAGAAAGGAAGTAATAGGGAAGATTTGTTTTGAATTACATTTATGCTTTACCTTTTGATTCGGAAGTAATGTCTCTCTTTGCCTTCTTCTTTGCTGTATTATAATCTTTGAAGTAAATCTTTTATTCAATCTTCATCATTCGCTATCTTACGTTTTGCTTTCCTTGCAGTTAAATGATGGTAAAAGTCCTTTCCAACGGACGTTTGTTAATCAGGTATGGTCTTTTCTGGATTGATTTTACAAGTGGAAAATATTTATAGAAATCGATCGTAAAAGTGAATCATTTAGATGAATGGTAACTCAGGTTGTGTAATATTGAAAATTAGTTTATTGAATATGACTTAAAATGTTTCCAGTAAGTAGTGGCTGGCACCTGTAAGTACGTTCCAGTTGTCTTAGATGTGTATTCTGGTTGGACTAAGCCTTATCACTTCACCAGCCGTAATGACTCTCAGTCCCCAGAGTTCATGGTAACCCTGTACCAATACATACAATTACTTTGAGGATTGAGGATTCTATCTAACTTGATTGTTAGTGGCTTCTGATGTGGTAAAATTGTGGGAGGATAGAATTTTCATATTTCATGTACCTCTTTCTCTCGAAAAAGAGAAAAGGATTGAAAGCAGATCTTCTTTGGCACTATCCTATCTTTGATTATCGTGCTTGAGTTTTATAGAAAGCCAAATTGTTTTCAAATTTCAGATACTTGCCATCGATTAGCCTTTCATACTGGATTATATGTTAAAGTTTATTTTTTCTTGCTATTCCATAGGTAAAACGATGTGGTGAGATGTCACGGAAGCTGCGCTTTTTTAAAGATCAAATCAGTAAGGCAGGTGTTGTCGTTTCTGCTCATCCGGGAATGCAGCCTGATATTGATTTGGAGGAATTAGAGGTTATTCACTGAATACTATTGTACTGTGAAGATATTATCTTTATTCAATTTTTGTTATAATATAGAACATCAAAACATTAGTACATTTTTCTCAACTTGGTTTTATATTCTGACAAAGATATTAATTATAGATCTTCTTGGTTTCAGATGAAACTATCTGAACATGAAACTGAACTTATTGAAATGAACTCAAATAGTGAGAAGCTGGGACAAGCATATAATGAACTCCAGGAATTTAAGCTCGTACTGCAGAAGGTAGATGTTCTTACTATACAAGATCTCCATTGATGCTAAATTTTATCATTATATAGTTGCAATATACAAAGTATCAAGTATCACCAGATTTCTGGTTAAGTAAAACTTTTTTGTATGATAAATGTCTTAAATGTCTAAAAGGGGTAGGCAAGGTTGTAAAAGGGACTCACCGCCACCAAAGAGGAAAGGCTAAAAACTAATATATTACAAATCTACATTAAGATCCAAATACGAAATTCCATTGTCATATGAGCTTTGAAATAATAACCTCGTCTTTCGGCTGATCCCTGCACCCAATTCCACAAACTAGCCTTGATTCAAAGCACCAATATATCTATCTTCATCTCATATCAAATATCAGATTCTAAAATGCTGCAAAAATTGTAGGAATACATAGAAAATGGTAGCTCTAGGCAATAAGAAATAAAAGAGGAACAGAGAAGAGATTGTTGGGAGAGGAAAGATTAGTCACGCTCACGTACAGGACCATCTCAGTGTATTTAGATAATTATCACATGTTGTGCACATGGCAGAACTGATATACAATTTAAAACATAATAAACTGCCTGTACTCCCTCTCAAGCTGGTGCGAGAACATCGGAGTCAGACATACCCAGCTTTCACATAGAAGAGGCAACACATCTGACTAACTCTTTTGGTGAACCCATCAGTGAGCTGTTCAGAAGAAGGAACAAATGGAGTGCATATCTGACCCGATAACAACTTCTTGCGTATAAAGTAAACTCACTAAAATAAACTCACATCTGACTAAACTCACTAAAATAAAAAAGGAACTGAGTAGAAACTGTTGGGAGTGAAGGGACAGGATCATCTCTTTTTAATGTAACATGCTGGGTGCATGACAGAACAACATGTGCTGAGATGCAATTTGAAACAGACTGTTGGGAGAGAAGGGACAGGATCATCTCTTTTTAATGTAACATGCTGGGTGCATGACAAAACATGTGCTGAGATGCAATTTGAAACATGATATACTGCCTATATAGGCCATGTCAGATGACTCCACACCTGTTTAGCATTGAGCGCTGGAGAACAAGAGTTATCTATGGATTTATCCTCTTGGTAGCAGAACACATGCAACCTACGCACATCCATCCCCGTGTTTTTTATGTATCCCACGTGAAGCACCAGAGAGAAAATATTTAGCTCACACACTACTTTTGCTGCGGTAACTAGTATTTACTGCAAGCTGTTCACAGAAAGTTCTGAGAACATTCTCTTGATGACCCACGTGAAGCACCAGAGAGAAAATCTTTAGCTCACACACTACTTTTGCTGCGGTAACTAGTATTTACTGCGAGCTGATCACAGAAAGTTCTGAGAACATTCTGTTGATGACCTACCTCCAGCTTAGTTGATCGTCTTCGACAACCTCTACGTTGTTATGTGACTCCAACAAATCCACCAAATCACACCTCCTAGTCCCTGAAACCATTCTCTAAAAGCCGATTTCATGATCACCTTGTAACATCCGCAGTATACTGCAATGCTTACTAGTCACCATAGTTTTAGTCATTTCCTAGCTGTATGGTAACCGACTTGAATTCTAACTCTTACAATAAAGTAAACTTCTCATCTGTCCTGCCATAATTTGATTCTTCCAAGTTTAAACTGATAAACTCTTTGCCTAGCAAAAGCTTATTATAAATTATGAGAATCCCCTTTCAAATCTGTACTTGTGTGATTTAATGTTAAATTTGGAGCAACTCAAACTAATTGAGAACGAGTGGAGTGGCCCTCTAGTATGCTCGATGTGAGGTGGTCCATCTCAACACAACAAAACATCCCTTATATGTGGCGTGACTTGAGCCTGACACATGGTTTAAGTTAAGTGGGCGGCGTAAAGAACATGAGTTGTTTGGCCAGCTTGCTCTGGTACCATTATTTGAAGCATTTAAACCAAAATCAATTGGTAATGAGTGGTGTTGCCCCAAGGTATTTATGGATTGGTATTCTAGACTTAGATGGCTAGGCTTGATTTATGGCTGGATCAGATTGGACATGGGTGTATCAAACCATAATCTGATAATTATTAAAGAGAAATCAGAAATTGAAATTTTCTTCCTGTAGGACTCGGTGTTGTTAGATCCTGGTTGATTGACTACTCATCCTATGGTTTCACAATGCCTTGTGTGTAGTTGTGTTGTTTTTGTAGCATGTGTTGCTTTGACCAGGGATAGCTCATCCTTTGGTCCTTTTGTACTTCGTATATATTTTATGGGTTATTTAGCTTTGGTCCTTGTAGAACATGCATAATGAAAGGGTCCGAAAATGATGTGTAATGGGCCTTTGGTCCTACTTTTGTTACTTGACTGTTAGTCAATCACTTTGACCCAAGTCAACCCATCCATTTTTTACATACTACCCAGACTACCCATCCTTTGGACCAAAGGCTCATTATGCATGATTTACAGGGACCAAAAGCTAAATAACCCTTGACTTAACACAACTTACTATGACAATGATGATGACAATAATGGAGGTGGTGGTGATGGACTAGGGCTTGAAATTGATGCGCGTTTAACCCGAATCCGACAAATCCAAATATGTCAGATTTGGATTTAAAATTAAATCTGAATTGAAATGCGGGTTTAGATTCGAATTTATGAGTATAGAGCTATTCGGATTCAGATTTTTACTCATTTTTTTAAGAATTTATATATGAAATATTCGGGTTTAGTCGGGTATTCGGATAAAATCTCCGATTCGGATTCATTATTTAAACCTGATTCGGGTTCGGACTTGTCTAATAAAATTCGGATTTGTATGAATCTGATCCGAACCCGAGATGATGGACTACTTAAGTAAAAAGGATAATTTTAAATTAGCAATCATAATCATCCTATTACCATCATTCATACGACATTGTCTACTGGAAGTAAACGGGTCTACTTAACATAATAAATTACATCAATTAATAGAGTGATGGAAACGGGTAACCACAACAACATTTCTCTAACAAAAAAGAATAAAAATTGAATGACATATATATAGTAAAATTCCACAATGATAAATTAATAGCATTTTGTTTTAAAAATATTATTGAGCTAGGTATTATCTAACAAAATGTAATGATCATTTATTATTAATAAGGGTTATTTAGCTTTTGGTCCCTGTAGAACATGCATAATGAGTCTTTAGTCCTTCTTATTTAGCACGTCGTCGGTGGTTTGGGTATTATGTAAAAATGGATGGGTTGACATGGGTCAAGGGTTTGACTACCGGTCAAGTAACAAAAGTAGGACCAAAGACTCATTATGCATCATTTTTGGACTAAAGGCTCATAATTCATGTTCTGCAGGGACCAAAAGCTAAATAACCCATATTTTATTTCTAGGAATAAAATGATAAACACTTTTCAAAAAAATAAATAAATAAATTCTTCCAATTCTTATTTTTTTTTTTTTTAGGAAATCTATATACCTTCCGAAAATGTCATCAATTTCAGGAAAATTGACATATTCAAAAAATGGGAAGGAAACGCAAAAATCCGAATTTTAGCAATCAAACACTGATGGAAGCATTCTCCATCAATGTTTAATATATATATTTTCTGGGTATGGTGGTCAATAGAGATGTTGATTATTTTAGTCGCTCATTCTTCTGGATTTCGTGGAAAGTTGTTTGTGAGGTTGATATCAATTTAGTATCTGGGATGTAGATGTGAACAATGTGAACATCTACTTCAAGATTCTGTTTCCATGCCTTTTCATACATTTTATTCCAGGCAGGTAGCTTCCTTGTTTCAACGAAAAGCCATGCAGTTGCAGAAGAAAGAGAATTAGATGAAAACATTTATTCGAGGGATGACTATGTAGAATCAGCATCGTTGCTTGAAGAGGTATTTTATGTTATTTTTATTCTTTTATTGTGAGAACATATCTGTGTAATAGGTCATTTGCTCTTTTATAGAACATTTATCATACATGTTTTACAGGAAATGCAGCCAGGGACATCAAACCAAGCTGGGTTGAGATTTATCAGTGGGATTATTTGTAAGACTAAAGCTCTAAGATTTGAGAGGATGTTATTTCGTGCTACAAGAGGCAATATGTTTTTCAATCAAGCTCCTGCTGAACAATATGTCATTGATCCTCTAACTACTGAAGTGGTTTGTTTTCTTACGATCTTAGTACAGTTAATTTATGAATACATGGAACTTCAAAAATTGCCAAATGGTTGTGCTGTTATTACAACATTATAATAATAACCTAACTTTTAATGATTTGAGATTTTGGTAACTTTGGGGTTGTGGGGCAACTTTTTTCGATTTTAAAGTTATTTGTCTTCGGTTTCTCATGTGCAGGTTGAGAAAACAGTTTTTGTAGTTTTCTTCTCAGGAGAGCAGGCTAAAGCAAAAATAATGAAAATTTGTGAGGCATTTGGTGCCAATTGTTATCCTGTTCCTGAAGATACTACCAAACAGAGGCAAATCACCCGAGAGGTACTTATGCTAGCCCTTTTAAGATGCCAGTTTCTTACTCATTTACATTAGAGAGTTCTGGCTACCTCCTATGTTGTCAAAGTTACCCTCCTAAGGTTCCAATATTTCAAAACCTGCTGGGACACCCAAGGCACAAACTTTGGGTCAGAACAGTTGGTTGTTTAAAGACGCAGACAAGATGTAACTAGGTAAACCTAGTTTCTTGGCCTTGTCCTTGTCCTTGTCCTTGACAGTGTGCATAAGCTGTCTCAGCTTAATTGGTCTTGGATGAAGGTTATCTATGTATCAGATTGGTCTTAAACAATCTGTAGTTTTTGCATCAAAATTAATATGGTTCAGTATAGTTTTTTAGTGCCTGAAAAGCATAGCGTAGATTCCTTTTGCTTTGTTTGGGCATTTTTTGGATATATTCATGTGGGTTTTATCGGGATATATTCTTGCAGGTTTTATCCCGCCTATCCGAATTGGAAGCCACTCTGGATGCTGGAATCCGTCACAGAAATACAGCTCTTTCAGAAATTGGATTCCACTTACGAAAGTGGACAATTAGGGTGAGTTAGATGTAGATACCATATGTTTATGCATTTGGGTAATGTTATGCTTGTATCAGTAAGGTATTGACAGCATATGCTCTTTCTACCAAGAATATCAAGAATGTTGATAATGCAATCCAGCAGTTGTATCGGCACTGAATATTACATTTTTCACTTGTAATTCTACTTCTTAATATATCATATTTTTCTAGGTAAGAAAGGAGAAAGCTGTATATGACACATTGAATATGCTCAACTTTGATGTTACAAAAAAATGTCTTGTTGGAGAGGGATGGTGCCCAATATTTGCAAAACCTCAGGTGATTTCTTGCATTGTTAATTTAGTATTGATTATTCTATAAGAGTATTCTACCAATTAAACTCCCCCCCCCCCCCCCCCCCCACCCCCCTTCCACCAACACACACACAACAACAACAACAAAAAAATAATAACTGAGCTTAAATTGTTTTTATCTACAGCTCCAAGAGGCACTGCAACGCGCGACAATTGATAGTAATTCACAAGTGGGGATAATTTTTCATGTGATGGATGCTGTGGAATCGCCGCCGACATATTTTAGAACAAACCGCTTCACTAATGCATATCAGGAAATTGTTGACGCATATGGGTCTGTTATTGAACTTATACCTGACAGTATAGTTATATATGTCTGTGCTATTATATGTCTATACATATGCTTAAAAAGGAAGTTGTGTGGAAATCCTCCAGTTAGCCTATGGTAATTTCGTACGAGACCAACGACTGTACTGCTGATGACATAGAAAGTACTATGTTTAAGTATTAGACACTTGAACTCACTGGCTGGCTCTTATTAGCTCTTTATTGATGGATAGAACTCATTCAACGTCGTGTATGCATTTCGGATCACATATGACTTCAAAATATTAATGCAACAATCTTTTTTGCAGTGTTGCTAGATACCAAGAAGCAAACCCAGCGGTCTATACTGTTATTACTTTTCCGTTTCTTTTTGCTGTGATGTTTGGGGACTGGGGTCATGGCATATGCTTGTTGTTAGGCGCTTTGTTTCTTGTTGCTCGTGAGAAAAAACTTGGTTCTCAGGTATATTATTTATCATGTGCTATCTGACAGTGACATAAAAATATTTCAAATGACTCGGGTTTTTTCTATATAATATATAGATTGTGGATTTGTGGTTGTTAGTCATATCTTTCTGGGCTATCTCTTCATCAAATTGTCCAGATGGGTTGATCTTTTGCTAGAAATCTGAAGCATGAATCTATAAGCAACGAGTATAGATCATTATTAGAATCTGTTACTTGGGAAATTTAGGGATAAGAAATCATTTTACTTGCTAATTTCATCCCTCTTTTTCTTGGGTAGGCTTTGTTACTCCCAAGTGTTGTGTGGGTACCGGTGCGTGTGTCTTGTCCGACACGAAAATTTATAAAAACTAAGATTCGGGGACACAGGGAATACTTATACAGTTGTACATTTTAGTTTTTTTGCATACATCTTAAACCATCATAACATGATTAATTTCATCCTAGATAAGTTATAAATTGAGGCTGGCATCCTAGAGATGCCCAAAGATGATTAGTAGACCATTTGGGTGGGTTGAAAGTCTATATCGAAGACCGCTGGATTGTATATCATCGAAAGTAAATTTTCCTTACTGCCTCAACTGAAGAATCTTTGTCGTATCTGAGTTTTTGTCTGTGTCCGACATGTCGATTTGGGGACTCGGCACCAAATATGAAGTACCCATGCAACACTGGTTGTCCCAACTCTGAACCCATTGATTCTCTTTTAATGACTGATCTTTATTCTGTCCAACTCCTCAGACATCACAGATAAAAAATTGTTTTGAAGTATGTGATTTGTGGCTGGTGAGCGGCACTAGTGACAATAGCTTCTGATGCCCAGAAATTTATTAATGTAATCTAAGGAACATATCCCTTGGTCCTGTCATAATTAGTGCCTAATATAGCTTATCTTAATTGCCCGTACTTTGTGTTGGGATAAACAGCGAAACATTTTGAAAGATAGTCAATGATGACCCTCCATGGAAGTAGTGAGACACCTTGTATCTGTAGAATTCATACATGTTTATAAGATTTAACAAGGCTGCAGAACATCTAGCTAGCCTGTCAGTGCTTTCTACCTCTGTTTGAGTCCATGTGGGGTTGGATATGTATGATTGAGATGATTGGTCTTCACGGTCGGCGGAACCCTAAAACGTTTCCAAAAAAATTCAAGTATTTAAGTGTGTCTCCGGTAATAATTTTCGGATCAGAACTTTATATTTGAGTACTTTTATTAAGAAACATGAAATATGTCATGCGCATATGTCTAGAGTAAGAAATTTATAAACATTAAAGTGTGTTTAAATTGATGTACAATCGTCTCTATGATATTTTTGTATGCTATTGAAAAGTTGGGACTGCATTTCAACATTAAAGCTTGAGAACTTTAAATGTTTTCCATGATACTATTCATTAATGTATTCATTGTACTTTTTCTTTCAGAAACTTGGAAGCTTTTTGGAAATGGCATTTGGAGGCCGCTATGTAATCCTTTTAATGGCACTTTTTTCCATATATTGTGGTTTGATTTACAACGAATTCTTCTCGGTACCTTACCATATATTTGGGGAATCCGCTTATAAATGCCGAGATACTACTTGCAGGTGCACTTTCGGACAGCCTACGCTTTTAGGACATAAATTATCAGTTGTACTTAATTCAGATAGCAGTGTAATGATATTACAGTGAAAATATTGTTGACTAGTAATCTCGCTTTGCAACATTCTTTAGGACCTCCAAAACTGATTACGTCTTTCTGTTTGTTTATTGCCCAACACTCAGGGATATCTCATCCCTTGGCTTTGTTTGTATATAACTCTTTATACATTAACATATATATATATATATATATATAAAAGAAAAAAAGAAAAAAAAACAGAAATTATATTTATCAATATATAAATAAATTTTTTTATATATATGCTCGTTTTCCTCGATTTATCAATAAAAATTTTCATTTATTAATAAAGAATAAAATAAAATCAGTGCTTATCAGCCTTTTCGTTTTTGCTTGGGATTGCTGCGCTTTTATTGTCTGGAATTAATTTTATGTCGTCTCAACAGTGATTCACATACAGTGGGTCTTGTGAAATACCGTGATCCATATCCCTTTGGTGTGGACCCTAGCTGGCGTGGAAGTCGTTCAGAATTACCTTTCCTGAACTCCCTCAAAATGAAGATGTCTATATTATTAGGTATCACTCAGATGAATTTGGGAATCATATTAAGTTACTTTAATGCCAAGTTCTTTGGAAGCTCATTGGATATAAGGTGTGTTCTCTCATTCCCTTTGCTCTGCCAATCCTACTTTTCATAATTATTCTTTCCACCTAAAGGGTTGTAAAGAGCATACTAATGATCTCTTTTCTTGTAGGTATCAATTTATACCTCAGCTTATATTTCTCAACAGCTTATTTGGCTATCTTGCGCTCCTCATCGTCATCAAGTGGTGCACGGGGTCCAAAGCTGATCTGTATCATGTAATGATTTACATGTTTTTAAGTCCAACTGACGACCTTGGTGAGAATGAATTGTTTTGGGGGCAGAGGCCGCTGCAGGCATGACCACTTACCTTTCTTATACTTTTATTTGCTAATCATTGACATTTCTATTATGTCATTTTTTTCTAATCATGTGCAGCTTTTTTGCAGATCCTATTGTTGCTTTTGGCATTGGTTGCGGTTCCTTGGATGCTCTTTCCGAAACCTTTCATCTTGCGAAAGCTTCATTCAGAGGTAAAATTGACTTTAAGAAGTCAAGGATGTAGATTATTTATCCTCTTTCTAGCATGTGCGTTCTACAATAATTTATATAGTTGACAGTCATATCTGTTTTAATGTTTTATTTTATTATTAATGTGCTTTTTTTCTTCTTTTTCACTTTCTCCCATCGTAATCATCCATAGTACTTAACGAGTTAACGTGTCACCCAAATACCAAATTCACATCCTCACTCAATTTCAAAATGCTTCAAAAACTTGAACAATTGAAATGTAACAAATGGTTTTGGTGGATTTGAAATTTAAACATCAATCTCTGATATTACGTAATTAGAAATTGAACATGGAAGCTATCATAAGCAGACTTATAGAGTTTAAGATTCGTTATTCAAAAACTTAATTTAAAATTTTGTTTTACTATTTGTTTTCTCGTTTGAAGTTTTGAATTCTATGTATGCAATTCCATACACCACCATTATGTAATCACAGTTGAAAATGCAAGGCCAGCATTGGAAGAAACTGCATCAATGTTCATTTTTTTCCCTATTTGGAATATGCATCTTACACTGTCCGAAAATTTCATGAATTTCCAATTGAATATTTTAGCTGACTTGATATTATTGCTGAGTATGTCATGCATTGGGTATTAAATCATATATGCACCATAAGCAACTGCAACGACATCTTGTTTTGGACACAGGTTACTGATGTAATTTTATTTTGGACGACTTTTCATTTTCAGAGATTCCAAGGTCGTAGTTACGGAATCCTTGGCACCTCTGAGATGGATTCTGATGTGGAACCTGACTCTGCGCGACAACGTCACGAGGAGTTCAATTTCAGTGAGGTCTTTGTGCATCAAATGATACATTCTATTGAGTTTGTTCTTGGTGCAGTTTCAAATACTGCATCATATCTTCGACTCTGGGCTCTAAGGTACAGTAATTTCTCTCATGTTGCATTTGTCTTATCGTTGTTAATCTTTTACAACTCACTCAAATATGATGTTGCTACACCAGTTTGGCCCATTCAGAGTTGTCGACGGTTTTTTATGAAAAAGTTCTCCTTCTAGCGTGGGGGTGAGTTCTATCTTCAACGTTGTTATACTGCATTCTGCTAAGTTTCTTTTTATGTTTTTCATGATCTTAGAAAATAAACTTCAGTGCTGTTTGTTTTTTGGTTATACTACCCGTTAATAGCTTATAAGCTATTAGAACACCCAAAAGTCTGTTTGTTTTTATGAGCTTATAAGATTTTCTAGTAGAAAATGGCTAATAGAGTGGCGGTAACTATAAACTCCATCCCCAAGCTTATAGCTAGTAGATTTCTAATAGCTTATAAGCTACTAGCTAAATAACAAACAACACCTTCATGTGGACTTGTTATAAGAATTAGCAAGGATGTTTTTCTTTTTATAGGATCCAGGTTCCGTTTTAGTTTATACTTGTTATAGTTCTATGTTTACAAGTCATTTAAAATTTAATATAATCCCACAAGTGACTGGAGTGTGTGCTACTCAATCAATGCAGACCAACTTACCCATCTTATGTGTAGGACACCTAAAAAATTACACAAACCTTTCCTAGATTCAATGACCTTGTTTAGTAGAGCTCAGCATCATGGACTGACAATGGTGAAGGCTTTTGGTAAAAGGAAGCGAACTTAAGATCCGAATGAAGGTTATTGTGTTTATCATGGTTTGTCTTTTTCTGCACCTTTAATGATTCCTTCTGAGAAGTGGAGATATCATGGACTGACATTTGTCCTTCCAAAGTTCCTATATGGGAAGCTTTCCCTTAATCCTTAAAGCCTGCAGAACCAAGTGGCCTTTTGTCTTGAGGTTATAAGATATGCAGTTTTCTAATAGAAACTTAAAAAACAGAAATGTTCCAACTTATTGATAAGGTTTAACTTATGCTTGCACAATTTGACAAAATCCGTGTTGGTTGTCATTCCAGCATTTGTAGTTAGTTGGTATTTATTAAATAGATTATGATGATGGTGGCAGGTATGATAACTTTGCAATCCGCATGGTGGGGCTTCTCGTATTCGCGTTTGCCACTGCTTTCGTACTACTAATGATGGAGACCCTCAGCGCTTTCCTTCATGCCTTGCGTCTTCACTGGGTAGAATATCAGGGCAAATTTTACCACGGTGATGGTTACAAGTTTGCACCTTTCTCATTTTCCTCCTTGTGTGATGAAGAAGATTGATCCTTTTCATGGCAAAACAACCTTTTGGTTTTTCATTTAACAGAATCCACATACAAAAAGAATGGAGAGCGCACATAGTTTTAGCTAGAAACAGATTTACATGGGTCTGACTAGATGAACCCATCCCAGTTGCATAAAAGGATTTTCCTTTGTTATGCTATTTTGCAGCCCTTCTCGTATTGAACATGTGCAGTCCTGTCAAGTTGAAGGTGTTGAATATAGAAAGAATTTTGTATTCTGTGAAACCCTGACAGTCAACAGTTGAGCTAATGTAAATTTTCAATTTGAGGTCAATATTAGTTAGCAAATGTATAAAAAACTGGAGACGGGAGGAAAGTTATCCGTTTTTTTAACAAGAAGTTGATTTTTCAGGAACTCCTTTTCCACAATTATGTATTGTCGACTTTGTTACCTTGTTGATTTGGTGGCCCACACCCTGAATGGTTTTGTTCAAACCCTTGTTTATTGGGTAATATCCCAAAAAAGCCCCATGTTTAGGTGCCTCTTCCCCAATAGGCCCTGACATGGGGTCATCTTCTCAAACAAGCCCTTTGACAGAGTTTGACTAGATCATATTTTTTAGTAGGTCAAAATTACCCTTGTATTCTATCTTCTAATCTCAACCTTTTATCCTCTAAAACCAGGATAAGACAAAAAAAGCAGAAAAAGACAAAAAAGAGAAAAGGACAAAAAAAAACAGTTGGTGTATAACTTTTTTGTTTTAACATTTAAAAATATTATAAGTTGTGTTTTAGAAATCGAAAATCAACATGGTTTATATGGTTGGAAAGGTCTTAACAAGATCTTTCAAACTAGATCCCACATGACTATAAAATTTTAAATTTAAAAATTTAATTTTTTTATAAAAATTCAAATATTTATAAAAAATTCAAAATTTCATATTTTTTTTTTACCGAGAAGTTGGGTTTCGAAAAAAAACTCCTTATGATTTCAAAGGCTTTTCAAAATTACTCTAAAAATCTAAAAAAATCACACATTGCTATCAAATTCAGGAGTTTTTATTTTTGTCCTCTAACATATATCTTCTTGTCTTCTAACACCAAAGCAATATCCTCTAAATTGTTGTTTGTTGTTATGTAAATTACAAAGGCATCATTCCATATTATTAATATATGTGAATTATAGTCTGTAATTTGATGCATGAGTTCGATGTCTCAACTGAGGACAAAATCCTTATAGTACAGAAAAAAAAAGAAAAAACATTTGTATTGCTATGAAAAGTTCATAAAAATGTTTAATGTATAGTTAACTTCACAAAAAACTTCATAAAAGAATATAACCCAGTCTATATATTGTTTTTTAGGTTACATCTCAAACCATAAGAAAAAAGAAAAAGAACATAATCCAGACTAAACATAAATTCCTCCTTTTGCATGGTGTAATGTCAATAAGCTCGTTAAATTTGTACTCCATTCTCCCTTCCTATCCCTTACACCAAAACAATATAATAGCTCAAATCTCTAATCATTATTTTATTTTATTTTTTGGCAAACGGGGTTGAGGGCACCTCTTACCCCTTTAAATTACATGAGGAAACTTATATCAAACAATTAGTTTACTAGCATGTTTTGAACCAACGATCTCTCCACTTTGTGAGATGGATGCAACCATTGAGCCACAGACTCGAGTTTCTCTAACCATCATTGAAACTAATAGTCTCTCTTTATTTAAACACTCATGTCTTCTTGTTTTCAACAAAATCCAAGTAATACATATAAAACCATGACCAATATATTTTGATAACTAGCTTTAATCCACCTTTCAAAACTTTTCAATATATAATATAATTTAATAAAGATACTTTAGCATTAAGGGGTGACATTAGCTTTAGGGATCTGTTGACCAGGTGGGCATATGCTCTACAGGAACAGTGGTAACTTAGCTGTATTGGACATTTGGGGATGTTTGTGCCCCCCTGTTTCTTTCTTTTCTCTTCTCTGTCTTTGAGTGGCCTGTTATGCTCAGGAGCTAGGTGTAGAGAGTTGTTTTGGTTTTTTACCTGACGGTGTACAGTCTTTGTACATGTTGATCAGGCGATGTATATCCTACCTTTGGGTGTGAATATAATGTTGTTTGATTCAGAAAGAGAAGAAGAGACATACTTTTTATCAAAAAAAATATTGTAATTTAATAAATTTGCATGTTAAGTTGATACAATAGCTTGTTTAGAGGATAAAGGTATATTGTTTAGAGAACAACAATCAATGTTTTAGCGGATAAGACCCTTACAGTATATAGAGAGAAAATTATCGAAAAAATAAAAAACACATTTTTTTTTTTCATACCCATGTGGGATCTTGTTAAATAGATCTCGTCGAGATCTTTCCAACCATATACATCATATTGATTTTTACTTTCTTAATTAAAAGATATACCAAATCTTCCTGGACCATTTCAAAGGTATCCTAGCTCCTAACATCACTCCTCTCACTATTAAGCACACTGACACTATCCACCTTCACTTTCCTACCTGTCTTTCCTCTCTGGACAATGAAGACCTCTTAGCTACTATCCATAATGATGATATCAAGAGGCATATCTTCAGCATTGGGGCTCTTAAATCTCCTGGCCCTGATGGTTTCCCTAGCCTTTTCTATCATAAATCTTGGGATGTTGTTCATTATGAACTAGAGGCTCTTGTCCACAATTTTTGGGATGGAAATTGCTCTATTCAACACATTAACAACACCAACATAGCCTTGATTCCTAAATGCGACTTCCCTGCGAGTCCTGGTGACTTTAGGCCCATAAGCCTGTGTAATGTCAATTACAAATTAATCTCTAAAATCCTAGCTGAAAAAATTAAAGTTCACCTACCTCGTATCATTTCCCCTCTCCAATGTGCCTTTGTTCCCAAAAGGCAAATAAATGACAATGTCATCATGACACATGAAATCATTCACACTCTTAGGAAAAAAACTGGTATGGGGGGTCTTATGGCTATTAAGATTGACATGTCCAAAGCTTTTGACCGTCTTAACTGGGAATGCCTTATCACCATATTTGAGTCTATAGGTTTTGATAAAGAATTCACCCACCTCATCCACCAATGTGTTTCTTCGGTCCACTCCTCGGTCATCCTTAATGGTGTCCCCACTGGTTATTTCAAACCAACTTGTGGTATTAGACAAGGTGACCCTCTTTCCCCTTCCTTGTTTATCATTACTATGGAACTCTTGACTAGAATGATTGAGGATAAGTGCACTCAAGGAAAAATTCATGGTATTAAAGCCTCTAAGAATAGCCCCTCTATCTCTCACCTTCTTTTTGCGGATGACATCTTCATTTTCGCTAGAGCTAATCCTGCTGAGGCTAGAGAGATCATCCAAACGCTTAATGATTTTTTTTCAATTTCTGGCCAAAAAATAAACTTCTCTAAATCGGGGGTTCTGTTTAGCAATAACACTCCTCTCCACCATCAGTTGTGCATTTTAGACACCCTCCAAATGAAACATCTTGACACTAAGGGGCTTTACTTAGGGAGTCCTCTCTTTATGGGTGAAAAAAAGTCTGCTCTCTTTAAGTTCCTTATCCAAAGAGTTGAAAAAAGACTTGCTGGCTGGAAAGGAAAAGTCCTATCTCAAGCTGGTAGAACCATCCTCATAAACTCTGTTACCTCTGCTATCCCTTCCTATCAGATGACTTGTTTTAAGATCCCTAAAATGATTACTGATAAACTTAACAAACTTCAAAGGGAATTTTGGTGGGGTTCCAAAGGAAATAACAAGAGAACCATGCATTTTCTGAACTGGGATCACTTGTGCCTACCCAAAAAATGGGGGGGCTTGGGAATCAAAGACCTCGAAAAACAGAATGAGGCCCTTCTTGCTAGGATTGCCTGGAGACTAGCCTCCAACCCTGGGAACCTGTGCTCTACCATCCTTCAAACTAAGTACTTCTACAGATCTCAAGCCCTCAAAATTCATAGCAATTCTACTCCATCTTGGATATGGAGATCCCTTTCTAATATCATCTCCAAAATGCTGCCTCATTACTGCTGGGATATTGGCAATGGCTCTTCTGTCAATCTCTGGTCTGAACCTTGGATCCCGAGTTTGAATTCATACAAAGTTCCTTCCCCCAATCCTGCTCCGACCAACATCACCCCCACCACTGTTCAAAATCTCATTCTCCCTCACTCAAATCTCTGGAATACTGACATGTTAATCCAATTCCTTGATAACACTACTATTAGCCACATAAAGAATAATACTACTATCAGAGGCTCTGACTCTGTTGATAGACTAAGATGGATGGGTACTAAACAAGGAGTCTTCAGTGTTAAGTCTATGTATAGGCTGCTCACTACCTCTCTCCTCCCTCCCAGTTTTACAAAGCTAAATCTTAGAATCTGGAAGTGTAACGCCTCCCCTAGAGCTGTTCAATTCACTTGGAAGTGTCTTAATAATTGTGTTCCCACCAGAGAAAGGATTGGTAGATTTGTGCAACTTCCTGCCTATAACTGCCCTATGTGTAATGCTCCTGTTGAGACCCTAAAACATATGTTGATAGACTGCCCTTACACCTTGTCAGTTTGGTTTTTTAGTCAAATGAAATTCAATATCAGACCCTATCAACATTTAAGTGTTAAGGACTGGATTAAGTTGTGGTTTTCCAAACCACCTTACTGTGTTAACAACCCTGACTTCTGGAGCTCTTTTTGTGTTTTTGCTACTTGGGGTATTTGGAAGCATAGATGTATTAGAGTGTTTCAGAACATTTACATAAGTCCAGCAAAAGTAGCTCAATACATTGATTATAATGTTGCTAGATACAAGTCAGCTAACAGTTTTGTTTCATCTGTGATTCCAAACAACCAGGCTACTATTTGGATTCCACCAAGATTTGGATTTGTTAAGATAAATGTGGACATAACATTTTCTGGACCTACTGATCCTATTGGCATTGGTTATCTAATAAGGGATTTCAATGGCACCTTCATAACTGCAGGCAATGAATCAGGAACTGCAGCTACATCTGACGAGGCTGAATGCAGAGGCATTCAAGCAGCAGTCACCAAAGGGATCCAACTGAAACTGAAATTCGTCGAAGTGGAGACGGATAACAAGAGTGCTGCTGAGTACTTGCAGGGAAAAAAAATAATAAATTTGTCATGGCCAGCAACAGTGATACTGGATCAGACAAAACAACTTTCTGTTTTTTTTAATTCTGTTACTTTCATTTTCTGTAAAAGGGCAGGAAACGGCGCAACTCATATTTTGGCTTCTCATGCCAATATTAGCTCGTCAGTTCCTTGTTCCTTGGCTTCTCCTCCAGCTTGGCTTTCAGACCAGCTAAAACTAGATAGTCTGTTCTGTAATCTGTACTCTGGTTAATGCTTTTAATATATTATGACTATTTAAAAAAATAATTAAAAGATATACAAGTTATAAATAATATAACAAAAAATATTAATTAATATTAAAAAATTTGTTTTTGTCTTATTCTGTTTTTTTCTTTTGTTTTTAGTATGAAGGGTATAATGGTCTCACAAAAATTGTTAAAAGGTAATGTGGTGGGTCAGGGGGCTTGTTTGAGAAAATAGCCCCATGTCCTATTGGGGAAGAGGCACCTAAACATGGGGCTTTTTTGGGATATTACCCTTGTTTATTTGAAGGCTACAAAAATGGATCTTGAGCCCCACCATTCAATAATGTATTGGTTCCATTCGTGGAGTCATTTAAATTTTCACCCAAATCAAAATTAGGATAGACTTAAAAGTTAAAACTATGAAATATTTTGAAGACCATATAATCGATTTATCCTAAAGGGATTATTCAATAACCCAGAAACATTAGGAACACTGGAAGCATACTTAACTTCATGGACAGACTGATCAATCATCAATGAAGGTGGCAAGTAAGCGAGTGTTGTTGTGGCTATACTACTATGGTTGGAGAAGACTGAATTAGTTGCAGGACAAGCAAGAAGGTTGGCTGTGTTGGGAGATCCAATATACCCATCTTGTTGGCGAGCTCCTAAATGTGATCCAATAATTGTTTTTAAACGCTTGATAGATTGAACTCCATCATTCCACTAGAACTTCCCAACAAAAAAAAAAACAGCTTCTTCTAAGAATTTTGTGCAGCTGATGTTATGAAGTATGAAGTTCGTCAGTGTAGCTCACGCATCTAAGGCGCTCCACTGTTAATGGTTTTGAGAATTTCATTGCTAATTTACATCTCTATGCATATGCCTGATTTCGACTTTGATAGTCTTGCCTTAGATGCTACCGTCCCCTCCAAACTCTAGAATGTATTGGTGGAAGCTTATTACGGCCTATGTTGTCAGGGGCGCCGCCTAGGCGCTATTTCTAAAGGAGGCTGCTCCGCTCAGCAAAATTAGCGTATAAAACCTAAGCTAAAAAAAAAAAAAAACTAAATCTCACGTTCTCTCTCTACCTCTGGTTTCTGCAGCTGCTGCTACTTCTTCTCCGGCTCTGCTGTTGCTGCTAGTGTAAGTTCTAACTTCTAAATTCTAATCTTCTTCTAATTTCCTAAGTTTCTTCTAATCTTATTCTAATCTTCATTCTTCCTAAATCATATCCAAATTTATTCTTCTTCTTTTCTACAGTGTTTACGGTGTTTACTGTTCATACTTAGTAAACAGTGTTTACTGTTCAAAGGGGGATTTAGAGATACCCCTGAAAAACTTTGCACTCTTTAAGATACCCCCAGATTTGAAAATCATTAGAGATACCCCCATTTTCTTATTTAAAGCCGATCAACCAAGCCATTGACCAATGTTTTTTTTATATTGACGAGAATACCCTTCATCATAAAAATAATATGTCACCCATTATTAATTGAATTAATCTACACCATTCAAAAGTTAAATCTATCTTTAACCATCCAAAATCGATGGTCGAGATCATAACTTTCTTCCATTTTTTTTTCTTTAAACAACTACCACCTCCATCCTTAACTACCACCACCCACTACCATCATCTCCAATTCTTTAACTCCACCACTTCCATAACACAACCACCGCCATCATATCAACCCTTAACACTCCATTACCACCACCACCACTACCACCAACCATCTATTACCACCATCTCTAAAATCCCACCACCACCATCTTCACACAATCACACCCCATCACCATTAATTTTTACACTATATCATTAACACCATCTCACATTCTTCACATTCCATCATCACTACCTTAATCTTCACACCCCATCAACATCTCTTCTAAACCCAATCTCATATCCACCATTTTCTTCATCATATTTTCAACATACTTTAATTATTTTCAAAGAGAAAGTCTACCATCATTAATCACACAAATGGTGGTGGTTTAGTATGCTAATGGTGGAGGTGAATGGGTGGTGGTGGTGGTGGGTTGTGTGTTAGGGATTGTGGGATTTGGGTTAGAGATGGTGGATGTTTAATACTTATTAATTAATAAGATTAAATCTAGGTGGAGGGGTATTTCACTCATAAACATTTAAAAACTGGTCAGACCATGGTCAACAACTTAGGGGCTGTTTGTTTTTTTGGGGTCCCTCTTATAAGAGGTTGCCTCTTTTAAGAGGTATGTCTTGTAAGAGGTTGCCTCTTATAAGAGGTACATGAAAATCGTTTGTTTTTGCCTCTTGCAAGAGCCTATAAGAGGCAAGGTGTTTGTTTTTAAAACATCTTATAAGAGGCAAACTTTACAATTTTATCCTTTTTTTTCAATTAATAAATTTTTATTATTCTATTCTAATTAATGTGAAATTAATTAAATTAAAACTACAAGTTATGAATTGAATGTATTATAACAAGATCTTATATAATGGTAAGAAGGAAAAATGAGAAATACGGATATAGATTACAATAAACCATTTTATAAGATTTTAAAACGAAGAAAAAAAATTAAAAAAAAAAAATTATTTTTTTAGCTTAAGAAGAAGAAAGTTTCATAAATGTAAGAGGATAGAAAAATATGTGAAAGAGAGAGAAAGAGAAGAATGGTGTAAAGAATTTTATGTTTAAGGACTAGGGATAAGAAAAAGTTATAAAGATCATGGGTAGGATAGGTATTTTGAAAGTGTCTACCTCTAATAAGAGGCTAATAGCAAGGTCATTGCCACTACCAAAAATCAGCCTCTTATAAGAGGCAAACCTCTAGTAACCTCTTATAAGAGGTGAAAAACAAACACCTCATTTTAGTGGTCCACCTCTTAATAGAGGCTCTAGTAAATTCAACCTCTTATAAGAGGTAAAAACAAACACCACCTTAGTTGACCGGCTTCAAATGAGAAAATGGGGGGTATCTCTAATGATTTTCAAATCTGGGGGGTATCTCAAAGAGTGCAAACTTTTCCGGGGGGTATCTCTAAATCTCCCAAAATTTTAAGGGAAAGAAATACTGTTACTAAACTGTAAAGTGTCTACTGTGTGGTCTGATCGGAGCGCCGCCGGAGCGGTTAAGGCGGTCCCCAGAAATCTGAGCGCCTGGCGCTTCGCTCCGCCCTTGACAGCATAGATTACGACAAGATTAATCTTGGTTAAAAAAAAACAACTGCTAGCTCAGTTGGTTTGTTATCCTTCTCAAACACTCTCACGAGTGAGAGGTTGTGAGTTCAATTCCCATCAACTGTGTTTGCGGGAATTTCTCATGTAATTCTTACGTGGGTCAGCCTGCGGGCCGGGTTCGAGATTAAGAAGCCCATCCTCTTATGATGATTGTATGGTTAGGTGTTCTCCCATAATGATGATGATGTGGTTAGGTGTCTTCAGCGAAAGCAAGTCTCTGAGTAGCAGAATTGGATAAAATGTTCATTTCGGTCATTGTACTTTATACATTTTTGCAGTTTGGTCATAAAAGTTATTTTTTGTCCGTTTGATCATAAAACTTATATTCCGTTATCAATTTAATCATAAGTTAAATCACCGTTAAAAGCAATTCTCTTTACCAAACTGAATGAACTGAAAACGGAATGTAACTTTCATGACCAAACTGACAGAAAAAAAGTTTTGTAACCAAACTACAAAAATGTGCAAAGTAAAATGACCAAAATGAACATTTTATCAACAGAATTGCTCAAGTTGCAAGGTGGTGGTTTGGACGCTTAGGTGGTATTATTATTAGTCTTCGGGCCTTGTCTTTGTAAGCACTTTGGGCCATGTCCTAGTAAGCCTTTGGGTCATGATTAATGTATAAATATTTTGCAACGCAGTTTGTATTGCGTTTATCCTCTATTTTTGTGTAATTCTTTGAGCTTATCAATAAAAAAAAAAAAAAAAAAAAAAAAAAAATCTTGGTCTTGAAAGAGAGTTTGAGTTGTCAGCTCGATAGAAGGTTGTGATTGAATGTGCTCGATCAAAACATGCAAAATACTTCCTTCTTATCATCCCTCAAAAAGAATTTGGACAACACACGACGATGCCTATCAAGTATCGTGTTATTATCTGTTACATCTAATAATCTCACTCTATACAAGGAAAGTTTTGTGTAGTATGCAGCAAAAGCAGACTTGATATTTTTTGGGACCATGCAAACACACTGTAAACATTACATTGGCTTCAAGTACAAACATGACCACGTGAAAGATATTCTATGTGATGTGTTTTGGCGGGTAGGGATGCATGTTAAGAATGAAAATCTTGTTAACATCCTTAAAGAAGGAAGATCAATATTGCATTCAGCTAATATTTCTGGTTTACAAGTGGTCTGAAGGTGTGTGTGTGTGTTTGTTGACGTCACAAAGGAATCTTTGATGCTCGGGTTTGATATTAGGACTTTTGAAATAGGGCAACAACAAGTAATGTCGCAGTAACAAAAGTAGAGATACATGATGGAACATATAGAGCTAACCAATATAGTTTCACCCATTTCTTTTGACACATTTGGAATTCTGGATCGTTAGCCTCAAAAGCAAAAAGTTGTTGATAGCAGCATGTTGATAGCGGGTCCAATGAATTTGTATTTAGAGGAATCAGGTTCGCTATTCAGAAAAGACTTGCAACGTATTTTGCAGTGTGCTTGTCCTTTACTTTTGTATAAGTTAAATTGAATATCATTAAAAAAAAATGGTCCCGAGTCACTTAGATTTTATGACTTTTATCATAAAACTATACTTGGTAATAAACCGGGGACATTCCAATTAGGCCTGTTAAAACGGCCCTAGGGCCCTTGGCCCGACCCTGTTCGGCCCGACCTTTTCGATGAAAAAGCCCTCTAAGTCAAGCCCTCCTAATTTTAAGGGCCAGCCCGGCCCGGCCCGGCCCTGATGTATATAAGGGTAGGGCCAGGGCCAATATTTAAAATGTGTAACCCGGCCCTAAGCCCTTTCATATTTTATAGTTAAATTCATTTATATTTAATAAAATACACAGTTAAAAATTGTCGGGCTTTAAGGCCCGACCTATGAGCCCGGCCCTCAACCCTTTAGAAAAGGGTAAGGATAGGGTAAGGGCTTAAGTATTTTGATGTCAACCCGGCCCTATCCCGGCCCTCATGAATAGTAAGGGTAGGGTTGACCCGACCCTTAAGACTATAGGGCTTAAGTGTTGAAGGGCCGGGCTAGCCCTAGCCCGGCCCATTTCACAGGCCTAATTCCAATTGGAGTTTAAAATGCGGTCTGATAGGCCCATAAAATGTGATTCAATTGATTAGACCAATCTAGTTTCGTAGGATTTACCGTTTCCTCAAGAACATTTTTAATTTCTCCACTAAAGATTTCGGCAACCGTTGATCTGTGGGTGATAAGGTAGAGCTACTTTGTGAGTGATACCATACTTGGTCACGTGGTTAGAAAAATGCTTATTACAAAAATGGGATTCATTATCACTATTAATTGTTTTAGGGGTTCCAAAACGAGGAAGAATAGTTTCTTTCAAGAATTTGATGACTACTTCATGGTCCATAAAACGCAGTTTGATAGGCCCATAAAGTGTTATTCAATTGATTAGACCAATCTACTAGAGATTTTGGCTTTACCGTTGGTCTATGGGTGATAAGGCAGAGGTACTTTGTGAGTGATACCATACTTGGTCATGAGGTTAGACAAATACATATTACAAAAATGGGATCCATTATCACTAATAATTGTTCTAGGGGTTTTAAAGCGAGGAAGAATGGTTTCTTTCAAGAATTTGATGACTACTTTATGGTCCGCCTTTTTAATAGCTATTGCTTCCACCCATTTGGAGACAGTCTACCACCACTAGAATGTATATATTTGCATAAGATGGGGTAAATGGTCCCATAAAGTTGATTCCCCGAACATCAAAAATTTTCACAACAAAAATAAGTTGTTGAGTGTAATTCCATAAATGTTTGTCAAAATCTTGTGACAACTCACCTATGTGATTCTCATAGTATGAGTGTTGAGGGCAAGAAGGACTAAAGCTTCGGATCAAGTGAAATTTAAGGTTAGTATATTGCATATCTTTTGTTCTTGATCGGATTTTGAAACTTGTATTTTTTTTTTACTTCTATAGTAGGTTTCCAAATCGTTGTCCTTCTCTTTTACAAATTGGTCTTTAGGTTTATTTATGCATTTCTATAGTTATTGTGTATCGCAGTCTTTCTCAGTGTTTTTCACTGCGTATCGCAGTGACCTGATTTTTTGAAAATAAAAATTATCTTTTTTTGTCATTGTGCAAAGTGGTGTGATACGCTACAGTATGTTTTTTTGGTATTTTAGCAAAACTGCTTATCACAATGATTTCCTCTTGGTAGCACTGCGTATCGCACTGACAAGTTTTTCAACAAAATTACTTTTCTAAGTGTTCACTGGGTATCCCATCGTATTCCTTCTTTGACCACTGGGAGTACGAATTTTCTGAAAATATATATTTCTAAAAAGACCTATAATTTGACCTAATTTGTTGTATTCTAGTTAAACACATTTTTAGACTTGTTTTCCAAGTCTAAAAGGAGGTTTATACTCTTATAAATTGTGTTGTCTCACAACGCATCTCCTCAACCAAGCCCTAGAGAGATTGTGCCTCCATTGTTAATTGAAAAGAAGTTTTTTCAAACTTGTGTTTCTCTCTCTCTTGTGTTTCTATTGTCATATAGCTTTAGAAATACATACTCTCACACACTATACCGCATTGGTTCATTGTTGGTGACTTGCGTTTGATTCCGCGGAGTGGGAATTCAACGAACCAGACTTTGGATTGAGGAATGACTCGAAATTTGGACGGTTGATAGAACAAGGATTGGGTACTACTTGTTGGAGTTTGTATGTACTATAACCATTGTCTTGTGTCTTGTACTTTGAATTGTTCAATTGTGGATTGTTTGTCTTGTAAAGGGACTGAATCTCTTCTCGGAGTTTTAGCCGAGGTATTTAGACTTACGGTTCTCTGTATAATTCTTGGAGTTGTGGTGTGTGTTTTTATCTTATTGATTTATTTAAGTCTTGGTTGTTTCACTTCTACAAGTACAACATTGCAATTGGAATTGATCAATCATTAATGACATTATAAAGAATCAATCTAACTGCATCACTGGAGCACAAATTCTCATTGAGGCCATTCATTTCATTTAGTTATTTTTCCAAGACTTTGGCATCTCATACAAGCCATACAATAATCATGGGAATCCTTAAATAATGTTGGCTAATATAATCCACATTATAAAACTTTACCTGTCATTCTCCGGGCGCTAAAGTATCCTCCACACGGTTGGTCATGGGGACAATTATAACTACCTCATCCAACAGTAAGAACATAAAAACTATTTGCAGACTCAAAGATAGGACAATTCCTTCTAGTGTGAAATCCATACTGATTGCAATTGCCATATTTCTTCATTCTTGGCCCTACTACTCCTGCACTTTCTATCCTCTTAGTTTTAGGTCGTCCAAGAGCTCTTCTCGGTTCTAGTGGTGTTATTTCTTCAATCACATCCAGGAACGTATCTCCATTTGGAATGAGATGTATAACATGAGAATATGACTCTCGATAAACAGCAACATAAAACTGAATTGCACAATAGTCATAGGCTTATTTCCCACTTGCCAGCACACAAAGCACAACATATGCACAAGGAAACTCATTTATCTCCCATAGGTTGCATGAACATTTCTTAGCAAGAAGATCCACACTCTCTGAAGGCACATAATGTACTTAAATAAGTATTTGATCGAGTTAGTCACCAAGTGCGTCCAGTCTGAACTGCTTCTTCCAACTTCTTTTCCATCTTTGGGCATAATGTTGTGTTCCAAAGCTAGGACTTCATTCGCCTCTTAGCCATTTAGTTCATCACCTTAATGTGGTACTTATCCAACATAGCAGTGATGGGCATAAAACGTTCCTCCAATATCCATTTCTTAAAACTCTCCATCATGTTGGAGTACAACTCACCATACCTATTACATCGGCACAACAAATTCAATATATCTCATTTTAGTTCGATGTAGGGAAAAGAAACCACAAAACCATAGGATGAAAAACAAAATACAAAACAATAAACATATCGACTCCCCTCGAAATAAGCATTTGCTCGATGGTCAACAAGATCTTTATCCAAGAAATCTGAAATTTCATCACTTTCAAAAATCAAAATATATGACTCTTGGAACTCCCTTGTGTGGCAGTTGTAACACATTCTTCAAAGTAAAATAAAATCTCTTGACGATTTTTATTTTTACTAGATGATACAGGTGTATCCCATAAGAACCTTAGTGATCCTTGAGATTGATATCGTGGGGATAGACGTTTTGCCACCCTAAGATTTGGTCGTCGCGAAGCGACAACACTGCGGGTCCAGGCAAGGACGGATCCACGGGGTGCGATCACACCCGCCAAAATTGGAAATTTATATTATTTTCCCTATGTTTTTTGTACATTCATAAATTGGTTTGCTAAAATACATAGAATCGCACCCCCCAAGAATCTGAGCATATAGGTTACATGTAGTTCTGCACCCCCCAACTCAGATTCCTGGATCCGCCCTTGGGTCCAGGGCGCAACGTCTGGCTGAAGTCACCCAAAGTCTATATACAGGTGTTTTGGCCAATGTCGAAATACAAGAGAGACAGTTAGGGTTTAGTTTGTCTAGAGAGTATTGTGAGGCAAAGATTCTTGTAATCTTCACAATATTCAATAAAGAAGATAGTTTCTTTGAGACATTGTTATTTGTTCATCTTATTTTATTGTTATTGTTTAATTCCTCATTCAAAAGTATATTTACGTAGTAATTTGTATCAAGTTGGTATCAAAAGCAAAGTTCGAATCTCAGGTGGAATTTTTTGTGGTTTATGGTCGTAACTCGTTCGTAGTACAGAAAGCTAAGTGAAGTTCTTTTGTCTGTAGAAGATTCAAAGAAGACAAGGAAAAAAAAGATGACGGAAACAGATCTGAAGAATTCTAGAGAAGGGGGGGGACATCCACTCCGAAGCAGAAACCTAGTTCAGAAGAAACACTGGCTTTGTTTCAGATCCATATGCAGTCGATGAATTCTAATTTGTCAAAGCTAACCAATTTCATCATAAAAAAATGGGAGATGAAAACTCTGAAGAAGAAGAGTTTGTTTTCTGAGCAAGACGACTCAGATGATGATCTAGAGGAGGAAAAAAAAGGTGGCGAAGAAGAAGAAGACGTTGACAATATTAAAACTTCACATCAGAGAGGTAAGAGTTCTTTTCGAAATCTGAAAATTGATTTCAAAGTTGAGATTCCTATATATGATGGAAGTATTGATATGTGGAAACTAGACGATTGGGTTGAACGTCTAGAGACATATTTTATTTTTTACGGCTATTCGTCAAAGAAGAAGATTACCTTTGCGACTTTGAAGATGTCGAGTTATGCATTAACTTGGTGGAAATCTTATCGCAAGCATCATGATCACAAAAAGGCAGTGTTGTGGTGGAAGTTTCAAGGAGTTGGCTGAGAAGGAATTTTATCCAGTGGGATTTCTAAAAGAAAGATGGCAGAAGTGGTACAACTTACACAAGAGATTCAATCAATCCGTCCAAGAATATATAACCAAATTCTAAAAAAACGACATAAAGGGAGATTGAAAGCAATCTGGTGAAAACATAATGGTCTCAGTGCAAAGAAGGATGATGTTAAGAAGAAGGGAAAATGTGAGTCTAATGGGAAAGAATGACTACTTTGCAAACATTGTAAAGTAAATGGTCATGTGATGGAGACGTCCTGGGAGAAAAATCCACACCTAAGACAGAAAGGGTTGAGAAAAAAAAGAAGATAAAAAAAACTGCAGCTAGCCACACAAGGTCCATAAGAAGTACCAGGGATGGCAAAGCCTAACCTTAAGCTCAACATGATGGCAGGGAGTTCTATACATGGAGAAGAAGAAGACCCCAGAGAGCGATTCTTTGTTGTTAAATTATAGGTGAAATCCAATTTGGTTGATGGGATTGTAAATTCAGGTAATCTGAAAAATCTGATTTCAGAAGCTTTGGTTCTGAAGTATGGTTTGAAAACCATGAAAGATCCTAAGGCTTATCCACTGGGACGGATTCACCTCGAGTGTGAAACATCAATGCACATTCAGGTTTGTTTTTCATGTGTCATATATTGATGAGGGAACATGTGACGTTGTTCCATTGGATGTTTGTCAGATTATTTTTGGACTTCCCTATCTGTGGGATAAACATGCTCTTTTTGATAGGAGAAATCAAAAGTATACATTCACTAAAGATGGAGAACAGTTTGTTATTCGATCAGTTCCACCTCCAAAGGGAACGAACTTGGTGACAACAGCGCAAGCCAAAAGGTTAGTGAATGCTTGTGGGAAGTTAGTTTTGTTGATGATCCGCCCATATGGGGAACAACCAAGTCGACATTGCTTGGCTTCCTTATCAACTCAGCAAGATAATGATCTTGAGCAATTGAAGATGTAGTTTGAGGACTTGTTTCAAGATTTTCTCGGGTTACCACCAAATAGGAGCGTGAAACATGAGATCATATTGACTGGAAAGAGCTATTGGTTTGTATCGTACTTCTGTGCAGGAATCAGAAGAGATAAAGAAACAAGTTCAGGAACTTCTGAATAAAAGAGTTATTGTGCTGAGTAGTTCGCCCTGTGGGTCACCAGTGTTACTAGTCCCTAAGAAGGACGGTGGTTGGCGTATGTGCATTGATTATCGTGCACTTAACAATATCACCATCAAGAATCGGTATTCTTTACCGAGGATTGATGGTTTGATGGATTAGTTAGAGGGTGATCGGTTCTTTATAGAGTTAGATTTAAAGTCCGGGTATCATCAAGTCAGAATTCGAGAAGAAGACACATGGAAGACAGTTTTTAAAACGAAACATGGTCTTTTCGAGTGGTTGGTTGTGCCGTTTGGGTTGTGCAATGCTCCAATTACTTTTATGCATTTGATGAATAATTTGATGAGGTTTTTCATGAAAGATTTTGTAAATTTGTATTTGGATGATATCTTGATATACAACAAGACATGGGGGGAACATTTTTATCACATCCATAAGGTGTTCGAGCTACTACGGGGCAGCCAATGATGATTGAACGGAAAAATATGCGAGTGTGCAAGAAGAGAGTTGGTGTATCTCAGGTTTGTTGTTGGCGAAGGTCAGGTAAAATTGATCCAGGAAAGGTATATGTTATCACCAAATGGCCAAACCCTGGTTCAATGACTGACGTAAGGAGTTTCCTAGGAGCTTGTCAGTATCTATGGAAGTTTATTCGACATTTTTCCATGTCTATTTGAATAGACATTTGACCCAATACAACTGTTGGGAACAGACACACCCATTGGGAACGGGTGCTTACAAAGTATGTGTCCATTGGGAAAGACACACCCATTGGGATGGGTTGGGCCAAATACAATGTATGTGAAATACATACGTACATATTTATCTTCTATAACAAGTTCTCCATGATTAGCGGATCATTTAGGACTTAAATTTCTCATTCATATACAAATTTTTTTATCACTCAAAACATTTCCAACACCAAGTGTTTTCCGGAATACGCTTGATGGTTGGTAACATTCGAACCAAAATCTGTTTACAATTTGGTAATGATTTCCTTTGGCTTAATGAGAGGTTTTTCTTTAACATCATTAATAATCAAACTCCTCACAACATCACTGCTAATCAAAGGATTAACAACATTCTCAACACCAGGCCCACAAGAATGCTCTGGTTGGAATTCCTTTATTTGGAATGTGTGGGGTTTACAAACCTTGCATGTACCATGATTTTATTTTTATTTTTTTTGTATACAAGCATGTATAATATGCCTCTTCAATTCTTACACAAGGTTGTCACCCTTCTCAAATCTTTCTTTCACTAGCTCGAACTCATATTCATTTTCAAATCAATATAACGTTAGCTTGATTTTGAAGTCTTTTGGACCTCCTGGAAATCGTTGCCCTTCACCCACAATGAGATTAGCTCACCAGCTTGATCTAAAAGGTTGTTGTTGAGCAATCACTTCACCATGAGTACAACTGAATTCAAAGTACTCGCCATCGAAAAAGGAATAACAATTTCACTCTTTGAACTCTCACATTTAATTACTCACTAACACATCAACTATAAACTCTATTTTAGAAAAAAGGAAACAAGCCAAAGACCGCAAATGAAGATCTGATTTCAATAAAAACTTTGTCCCATGATTATCATAGAACATCTCAAAGCAAGTTTCCACCTCCCTCCACTTGATATTTACCTCTCTTTAAATTTTCACCCTTAGAACTTAAACCAATTGTAAATGGAAAAAAATTCTTCCCAAATTGTATAACAGCAACCACCTCACCCATAGCAATTTTTGCAATTTGCATATTCAAGTATAAAATTTGAAAGTTTTAACGGGATTAGTTGAGTCAGTCAAGGATTAGTTTATAACTTTTCTAAAAAAAATTAAATATGTGGAATTGTATAATATTAGAAATTGGGACTTAAAGCCAAAGTCAAACATGACTAATTCATAAGTAGAGTGAGCTAAATAGGATGTAGGACTCATTCTTTGGCCTAAATGTATAGATGCATTTATTATTTAAACAAATATTATTTTATTTTTATTTTCAAAGCGAATTGTAGATGTTAAGGAATAAAATTAAAATAATGTTACCTCAGGTAGCTGCAATCAAAATGAACAAACAAATTAAATCAGTGGCTGAGTCGCGGACTAGGTCGCTCTCTTTAAGATGTTTCGCGGCTCTGCCTCTGTTGTGCAAGCAGTAGTTGTCACGTCGTCCCCAGGATAAAACAACCCAAATTTTTCGAATTCCTTTCCACAAGGAAGAAATTCGTTCTCACTTTTAACACTCTTTCTTGCTCAAGAAAACTAAGAGAAAACCATTTTTGTTGTATCTTTCTCTCTTCTCCACCACTCTTTTTATAATCCAAAAAAGAGCTATTAATGGTGGAGGAAATCTCTCCCCAAATCAAGCCATAACAGTAAAAAACGGCTAGGGTTGAAATAAACACGTTTTAATCAATTTAAATGCTAGGGCACAAATTCGAAATTTGAAAAAGGGAAAAAAGTAAAAAGTTTTTTTTTCAAGAGCCCAAAGGCCTGGCCCGGTCATAGATAAATCAAAAGAATATATATTATCTATGTATCGGCATGGGTTTGAACCCCACACCTCATGTGGGGAACCCAAACTCACAACCACCAAGCCAAACTCCAAATTACCATGTCAATATTCAGGAATTTGTAGATATAACCTTAAAAACCAACAGTACACTGCCCACCGGTTTTAATTGCCAATTAGAGATTGCCCACTGGTTTCATCAATATTTGAGACTGCCCACTACTTTCAAATTTTCGGTGGTCAAGCGAACCGGTCAAGCTTTGTTCTTCTGAACTGCCCTTTTATTTCTCTAACTAGTTGGCGGGTAAATACAACGTTGGCAAGCCAATGACATATGCAAGTGAATGTTTTAAAATCTAATTGTTTTAAGATGAAATATGGTAAAATCGAGGACAATATAAGGGACATAATTGGTTTACCATTAGACTTTGTTTTCCCTAAATTTCTTTCTTAAAACAAAATCTTAAATCCCCAAATCTTAAGGTAATGGTGAATGCAGCCAACAAAGATTGATTTTGTTCTCTAAGTAGGGCTCTTGTTTTCTTCTCAATTGTTTTTAATGATTTAATTCTTCACCATTGACGAATTATTTGAAGAAGATGAAGTGGGGTAGGTAGGGAAACTTTTGTTTTATAACAAAACAAAACTGTTTTTATCTACAAAGGAGTTTAAATCTAACAGTTGAATCGATTTAGTATCGTACAATTAAAACTGATTATATCTGTTCAATTCTTTCTCGGGCTAGTTTGTATTTGGTCCCTCTAGAACATTGCTAATTAGCAAGTGGTAGAGATTTTTTTCATTTATTAGCAAATAGTCCATTGATAAGCACCCAAAACTGTCATTTATTGCCCCAAATAACATATTGATTGTCTTCACAAATATGATTAAATAATGTATTTTGTATACTTTAAGTTGTTTCAGGAATTGATGGTCAAATTATGGAATTCATTTAAATATGTGCAATATGTCAAGAAACAATAGGAAAAAGGGTGAAAATACAAGGCTACAAGGCAATGTGAACAAGTTCAATTATTGTTGACGTCATCAGTGGCTACTCGCCAGTCAGTTACACATGGGAAGTGACCAGTCGCTACCTTGGCAGAGATTCAAGGGATGAACTTTTTTGTACAAGCAGCCAGATACATTCAGAAGAAGAAGTCAGAACCTAATTCACATTATCAGTGGAGAAAATCAAGCTCTGAAGGAATTCAAATTTTGAATTGTATTTTCCCTCTTTTGTTTTAGATAAAAGTGAGAGTTGTTCTCTCATTAAACAACTTTTCATTCTCTTGAAAGTTCAAAAATAGTCTTTGCAACTTTATTGTCTTCTTCATCTTCCATTAATAATAATCACTCTCTTCCATTCTTATTCTTGGTAATGTTGAATTTTAATTCTTATTCTATGGTGATGTCTTCATCAAGGATGGAAGCTTAAATCCCTTTAGGGGATTGATGAAGCTTTTGAGATGAAATTTTAAAGTTGAAGTAATTTATATAATTCCATTTGTAATGAGTAGAATTGAGGATTTCTTAAGAGTTTAATTATGTTTGTCATCAATTCTTGTTCTCCTGTATTTAATGTTTAATGGAGAAAGGGATTTCCCAACATCTAGAGGACTCATTACCCTCAATAATCTATTATACTCTATTAAAGCAGAAAATACCCATAAAAAAATATCTCTTCAATTAGGCTATCAATTAGATTGAAATTGATAGCCTAATTGAAGAGAATTTTGTTTAAGTTTGGGCATATTTGTAATTACACAAAAGTGGACCACCATCATAGATATAATCAAGTCCAATTAAACCAAATCACGGGCATAATTAAGCCCAATAAAAAAAATTAAAAGTATATCCAATCCCAAGTATAATCAAGTCCAGCCCGTACCCCTAAAAAAATACAGTAAAACCTCAATAAATTAATAGCCTTGGGACTAGAGAAAATTATTAATTAAACGAGATATTAATTCATCGATTAATTAATAAACTATTAATTTACATAATTAACAGTATATTTTTATTTATATCTTTCTTTTGGGGGGCCTAACATGTTGAAGCTAGACAATAATTTTATTCTAGAACTCGTTCCACGAAAAAAAGCACTAAAATCGATAATGATATTGGAATAATTTCTTCTTGCAAAGTTGCAATACAAAATACAACACCAGATCAACTTATCACACTACAAAAATTCTGAGACGAGGTTCAAACCAAAATCAATTTTGAGAAAAAAAAAAGCAACAATTGACTTTTATTATAAAAAAAATCTAAAATATATTTGTATATCGAAAAAATATTAATTTATATATTAGTTGGGCCTTTAAGGATTTTTCTAAAATGTATTATCTAATAAATTTAGTGAAATATTAATTTATCAACCTATGGCCAAGTTGGGTTTAGCCAAAAATATTATTTAAATGAGATAATTAATTTATCGAGTATTATCTTATCAAGGTTTTACTGTATCTCTTCAATTAGGTTGAAATTGATAACCTAATTGAAGAGAAGTTCATTCAATTTTGGGTATTTTTGTAACTACACAAAATAAATAAAAATGGGTCAATATGTAATTTCACATCTTAAATACAACCACTTTCATAAGTAACCCTAACTCGAATTTTTTATAGGTAGTAAACCAAATTATCACCACTAGATCTAATACCAGTAATTGACTACGATTGATAAAATGCCCTAACTCGAATTTCTTTCAATTCAACAATTTTAACTTCAATAAGTTTACCAGTAATCTTTTTTGAATAAGTAGTTAAATAATCATCTGGTGGAAGTAGTGATTTACAAGTATCTCCAAGATTTATATTGAAATCACCAGATGATTTACAACGTTTGTACCTACAACTTCTCCATCTTCCTCTTCACTCAAAGTCTATGTCTGCTTATATGCTTATGTATATTTGATCCATGTATATTTGATGTTTGCTGAAGATCTCTCGACGACACAAAAATCAAAACTCACCAGTATTCTAAGTCAAATGGGCAGGTATGCAAGTTTATTAATAAGATCATTAATAATATTAATATGATATTATTGTGGACACACATCAAACATGTTTGTGATGGTCATTTTCAAGTACATTCGCAACTTGACAAAAAATATATTTTGTTGGAATATGGAGAACCAATAATCTATTTTCTTTCCTTGCACTTAGTAGATATTGACAAAAAATAAATAAAAATATAAAAGAGACTCCAATAAAGATGATGATATAATCTTCAATACATTTCAATGATGGGATATGAAAGGGGACCCAAGTAGCAGTAAGACTTATTTACTCAATTTCATGAAATTTGAGTTTCCCTTAATTTGTGATCTAATGTATGTAATTATGTTGCAGATAGGACTATATCAAAAAAGGTCGCAAGATTCACACAGACATGGATCGTATGGTTGCCTTCCGAAAAGGCTTAACTACATGGGCCTAAGGGATCTCTCTATCACATTATAAGTAAGTCATCTTTATCATCATAAGAGTTTGCTAAATATTTTGAATTTTCAGGATGTTAACTGTTACAAACCAATTAAAAGACGCTCGACTACTAATGGACTACTGTGAAAAGATTGTTTTCCAAAGTGATGAAGCCTCAACAACCGAACCAGACCAAATTCTAATTGAGACTGAGAATTGAGAGTGCTGGAAAATCCCACTTTCCTGGATATCTTCAACTGCTTCGGGTTTAATTTCCATGTATATATAATAATCATTCAATTTCTATACTCAAAGATTTATAATAATTCTAAATGAAATCATACCAGATCATAGACTTTTGAAATAGGCTAAACAAAATATTACAAGTTACAAACCAAAAGCAATATGCCAAAAAAAAAAATCTAAAACAATCAGATCTGCACATGTATTGCACGGGCCTAAGGACTAGTACTAGTTTACATGTCAATGATATAGGGATAGAGATTAACATATAATTTATCCTTATTTATAATTTGTCAATCTCTTTCACTTGAATGATATAGGGATAGAGATTCAACTGTCAAAGAGAGACAAATTAGAGGCCCTTGAATCTAACCTTGATATAAGGATAGAGAAAGTTAGATTCAAGGTGATTAAATCTATGATATAGGGATAGAGATAGATTTAATAAGTATGCAATTATATGAATTTCTTTGTATCTTAGAGAAAAATATCGGAAGTGGATTTGTCTAATTCTCTTTATAACAATCTCATTTTAATTGTTTTGTTTCAATTAGTTTAATTGAGAGTGCTGGAAAATCCCACTTTCCTGGATATCTTCAACTGCTTCGGGTTTAATTTCCATGTATATATAATAATCATTCAATTTCTATACTCAAAGATTTATAATAATTCTAAATGAAATCATACCAGATCATAGACTTTTGAAATAGGCTAAACAAAATATTACAAGTTACAAACCAAAAGCAATATGCCAAAAAAAAAAATCTAAAACAATCAGATCTGCACATGTATTGCACGGGCCTAAGGACTAGTACTAGTTTACATGTCAATGATATAGGGATAGAGATTAACATATAATTTATCCTTATTTATAATTTGTCAATCTCTTTCACTTGAATGATATAGGGATAGAGATTCAACTGTCAAAGAGAGACAAATTAGAGGCCCTTGAATCTAACCTTGATATAAGGATAGAGAAAGTTAGATTCAAGGTGATTAAATCTATGATATAGGGATAGAGATAGATTTAATAAGTCTGCAATTATATGAATTTCTTTGTATCTTAGAGAAAAATATCGGAAGTGGATTTGTCTAATTCTCTTTATAACAATCTCATTTTAATTGTTTTGTTTCAATTAGTTTAATCAATTACTTTTATTTTATTCAATTCCAAATTCAACAAAATATTCTCTCTAATGTGTTCAAGCATTTAGTTTTACTTGTTGGTTTTCCATTGACTTCATTCTTCATTCGAGTGGATTGACACCTTTCTCATCATTATACTACCTATTATTTTAGGAGAGAAAAGGTTTTTGCATTCTTCGCCTTAACGACAATTGCATTTCATATAAAAACACAAAAAGGTGAGAATCATTCATTTTTCGTCACTTGACTGTTAGTCAACCCAGTTGACCCAAGTCAAGTCATCCATAGTTTTTTAATACCTAGACTACCCTTGAAAGTGTCTAGCACGTGATATAACTTAAGCCCAAATTTTCTTTCACATGTTAACATTACATTCAATTTTTTCAATCTAACGGATAAGATATTACCACATATTATAGTAAGTCACTCAAGGATTCTATTTTTCTAACCTTAACCATGATTTCTCCTTCCTAACCACTTCCACTCTACAACCATCACAATTGATCCAATGACCCTTAACCACCTCTACACACCACCACCAACCCCATCAACATTCCAAAACCCCACATCATAACTTTAACTTAAACCCAAATTCTTATCTTCCTAAAAATATTCTTACAAAGTGCAACTATCATAAATTGGTTTAATAGGTTGTAAATTGTAATGGAAAAGAACTAGAATTTGAGAATCTCATGAGCTAGAGATTTGAATTGTTAATCACTTATTGTTAATTTGTTGTTGTTGTTGTCGTGAAAGAATCTAGAATCAAGAATGGGTATATCAAATATTTTTCTTAATTCCCCCAAAAAATTTCACCTCACCACTAGTGTATGAAACCACACTATCAAATCTGTTTCTTTATTATACTAGTGATAACCCGTGACTTTCGTCACCGTTACTTTAAGCGGATTTTGTATTAAATTTTATTTTTATGGTTTTTTTTTTAAAAAAAATGAATCATTCATGATGAAATTATATATCTTGCAATAAATATTAAGTATCTAAAACTGGTTTTCTTTTTCTTTTTTGGAATGGATTTACCAAAAAATCAATCCGTTTTCAATTATTTCAAATGATTTCATTTTTTATTGGTTTGTGTTTTTTTTAAAAAAAAAAATGAATCGTTCATGATGAAATTATATATCTTGCAATAAATATTAAGTATCTAAAACTGGTTTTATTTTTCTTTTTTGGAATGGATTTACCTAAAAATCAATCCGTTTTCAATTATTTCAAATGATTTTATTTTTTATTGGTTTGAATTTATTTATTTTCTTTTTTCTCTTGACAATGAACATGCAAGCTCTGTTTTCTTCACTTAATTTAATTTCACGTTATTAATAGAGATAATTTTGAGCTTTGAATAAGATTAACCAACATGATAGATGGTTACTTTGGATGTGGTGTTGATTAATTGATTGAGTCTATACATATGACTCTTTAGTAATGATTATAATTGTTGATAAGTAATTTTATTAAGTAGAACTTATTTGTAGAATCATGAAGAGTGAAGAGCTAAACCTAACAGTTAAAACTTGAGTTTCAATTTTATAGAATTAATCTATTGTAATTTGAAATTTACATTACATTTTAAGCGGAAAAAAATAAATTTAAAATCAACTATAGCAAAAATCTTTTATAATGTAGTATACTCTTGCTTTTAAGCTGTTGGGAGCGATCCAGCGTCACTGAGCTTCTCCCTTTGAGCGAGAAGGATATTGTTTCCACAATATTGCCAATGGGAACATCACTGAGATATCACTTCTTAACTTATAAACATATTTACATAAGTGTCAAAATAATCTTAATGTCTTTTTTTCTTGATTATATCTACAAAGAAAAAAAAAATATGAAACATAAGAATCAAATATTTTATCTCAGAACCCTTTGTCTCTAGAACAAAATCATATGAATATTGATAAAACCCATCAATGGAAATTCCGCATAACATAAAAACACATATACATTGTAGGAGCACTATATACAACATACACGTGGCACCATCTCTACCGTCCATCATGGTGCCACATGTCATCATCTAATGGGCTTTCTCTTGATGGCACAAGTTACAAAGTTAAAGCCAATTACTACAAAGATATTCTCTCATCATTACCTCAATAAATGTTAGGAATGGAGTTACATTGTAAGCCTATAAATATGAAGGCAAACCACTCATTATAGATCATTATCTCATAGTCTCATGGTCAATGACCTCCCCACTCTCATGATGAGACCTCACCTCTCAGGTCTCATCTCTCTTGAGTTCCCCTCATCATCGAGCTCCCATTTTGTATCACCACTACAATAATAAAGTTCTCTCTCTCTCCGTGGATGTAGGCACAATTGCCGAACCACGTATACAATGGTGTTCATGTCTTTATTTTGTTATTATTCATGCTATTACACATTTATCTACACATCATCTTTTATTAATGTATTGACCAACCTCACAAATATTGTTAATACATTAGGCGCCGACTACAGGGACTTGGGATTTTCTCAAGCAAATTCCACCCACCAACCCCACCGAACACCATTGTTCTAAGGTTCTCAGATGGTGATTTTCAAGAAATTCATTCAATTTGAAAAGATAGAATTGCAACTCACATTTGGGGGCTTGGAGCAAATTGTTTACACAATTACTGGGCTCGACAGAAGCAAGGTTCAGGTCTCTCATCGTGACCTCGTCAGGTCTACCAACGACCTCTCAGGTCTCGTTGCGACCTCACCAGGTCCCTCATGCCAGGTCTACCAACGACCTCCAGGTCTCGTCGCGACCTCACTTCACGTCCAGGTCTCTAAGCCAACGACCTCCCAGGTCTCTAAGCCAACGACCTCCCAGGTCTCGTCGCGACCTCAAATTCAGGTCTCTCATCGTGACCTCGGCAGGTCTACCAACGACCTCTCAGGTCTCGTCGCGACCTCACCAGGTCCCTCATCACGACCTCACCAGGTCCCTCATCGCGACCAAGTCCCTCATCAAGACATCACCAGGTCCCTAATCACGACCTCTCCAAAACTCAGGTCTCGTCGCGACCTCATTTTATGTTTAGGTCTCTAATTGGGACCTCACTAGGTCTTCCAACGACCTCAAGAATATTTATGCCATACAGGGGGCTATTCTCACTTCATCTAATTTTTTTTAACTTATTATTAACACAATTACCTATTAATGATATTTTTTCCATAGCTCTCTCTCTCTGTGCAAGTCACAAAATCACGACCTCACTCCCCATGAGCTACTTTTGCACAAATGTGCCACATTGCTTTCACTGAACTCTTTACAAGTGAAATGCTTGATATCAAATATGGCCAGACTAGTGAGTCACTCGTACGCGGGACGACCTCAACCACAATTCTCTAGCCACACGCCTGGTCGAACGCATTCACTCTCAACGCAATGCAGACCCACAAAGGCCACATGCCCGAGAATTGTCAAACAGGTCTCCACGCAGCGACCATTCACTAGATCGGGCGCCAAAAGGTTCCAAGTAACTCTCAAAACACTTGGTCAACCAATGCTCTTTCTCAAACGAGCCACATTTGCACTCCAAAGTGCCACATCTATCGGAATGTCCAATCACAAGGCGACAAAGATAGTACACACAAAAGTCTTAAGGAAGACGTACAATTCCATGTAAGTCTTTTATTGAATTTTATAAAGTTTCACATGCTAACATTATCAGGTCTATGGAACTCGATCACAAAAAGGCGACCACCTTAAAGCATGACCGAGACCAACAACCCATGCATACAAGAAGACCCACTTCAGTACGACCTGCTTGCAGTTGTTCATCTCGTCTCCATGCCTTCTGAACGAGCTACCAGGTCTCCCTGGAACTAAATAGCTCGTTATACACTAATTCATGATCGAGTTGCCATTACCACAAGGGACCTTCATCGCGTCCTACAAATCTCAATGATCAAGCTCATCAAAATTTGGGGCGGATCGACTTCGTTAAGGAACCCTCCATTTTATTCATCTTGGGGCTAGACCAGTTCGTTTACTTCTTTTCAGCCCGAACCCCGTTCGACCCAAAAAGAGGGGGCTTATGTAGGGGCACTATATACAACATACACGTGGCACCATCTCTACCGTCCATCATGGTGCCACATGTCATCATCTAATGGGCTTTCTCTTGATGGCACAAGTTACAAAGTTAAAGCCAATTACTACAAAGATATCCTCTCATCATTACCTCAATAAATGTTAAGAATGGAGTTACATTGTAAGCCTATAAATATGAAGGCAAACCACTCATTCTAGATCATCTTCTCATAGTCTCATGGTCAATGACCTCCCCACTCTCATGATGAGACCTCGCCTCTCAGGTCTCATCTCTCTTGAGCTCCCCTCATCATCGAGCTCCCATTTTGTATCACCACTACAATAATAAAGTTCTCTCTCTCTCCGTGGATGTAGGCACAATTGCCGAACCACGTATACAATGGTGTTCATATCTTTATTTTGTTATTATTCATGCTATTACACATTTATCTACACATCATCTTTTATTAATGTATTGACCAACCTCACAAATATGGTTAATACATACATGTATCACAAATATGAGAAGTGAACAATAAAAAAAAAAAGATTAGAGAGGAAAGACAATTTGGAACTTGGATTCTTTGAAGTTGCACTTGCATGTTCCCTCTTTTTTTATAATCTTTGGTAATGAAAAACGGTACATGTTTAATGATGTTGCTAATTTTTTTTAATGATTTGCAGAAACAAAAGAATCACACAGTAGGAAGCAAATGACTCATACTTGCATTGGAATTTGGAAGTGTCATGAAGAAAAATGATACACATAGTTGTTTTGATTGTAATGTTTGTGGTATATACCATCAGCTATGATTGTGGGTTAATTAATGTCAAATTGTATGTTACAAATTTGGGTGGGGTGGCAATTGATTTTATTTTAGCTTAATTTTATTAGAGAAATAGATTACAAATATGATGAATTAAAAATAAGGTATAATTATCTTTATTAATGCAATAATTATTTTTTTTTTATTTTAGTATAATTTTATTAGAGAAAGGGGTTACAAATATGATGAATTAAAAATTAGGTGTAATTATCTTTGTTAATACAATAATTAATTATTAATTTAATAAAAAGGAAAGAGATATTAATTTAATAGAAATTTTAAGAGATTCTTTCAGTTTCCTTAATTTTCTCCATTTTTTCTTCTCATTTAAAATTTATATCTAATTGGTTGTGTTCAATTGGAATAATTATTTAGGGGTTACAAATTAATACATTAGAGATTGATGGGGTTACAAATGAGATTTTTTGCTTTAATTGATTTTTTTTTTTGGGTGGCAATTGATTTTATTTTAGCCTAATTTTATTAGAGAAATGGATTACAAATACGATGAATTAAAAATGAGGTATAATTATCTTTATTAATACAAAAATTAATTTTTTTTTAGTATAATTTTATTAGAGAAAGAGGTTACAAATATGATGAATTAAAAATTATGTGTAATTATCTTTGTTAATGCAATCATTAATTATTTTTGTAGGTTATTTTGTGAATATAATGAAGATACCATATCTAGAAAGTTGTTAATACAATTATTAATTATTTTTCTATGTTATTTTATGAATATTGTGTATACCCATTACCGAGTTCTCCTACTCGGAATGCAAAACACCGACTTCACACTCATTTCATCCGACTTCGTATCTAATCACACTTCACTCATCTCCATTCAAATCTTAATCCCACTAACTCGGTATACTAAACACCGACTTTGCACCTATTTCATCCGACTTCATATAAAACCACATTTCATCCACTTCTGTTCAAATCCTAATCTCATAAAATAACCGAGCACATCCGACTTGGGGCTATCTCACTCTGAACACCGAGTTCGATACATTCAAACTCCAAATCTTATTTCAGTTACGGATCTTTCTCATTGAATCCCCAAATATCCGCCCACTTTATGATTCGAACGTTGAGTCATTAAATACGATCCACACCCTAAGCCACCTATAAAAGGAACTACGTTTGGCTTGATTCTGGATCGACCCCTTCCAGATACGTAGGCAGCTATCACTGCTCAGATAGTTCAGCCACTTCGATTTCCTCAAACTTCCCTTTTTCCGATCATCTTCCCCAACTTTCCGATCTCAAAATTACGCTACATTTACATTTGCGCCGATTGACTGTGAACGAACATAACCTGACGGAGACCATGGCCGGAGTCACACAAGAACAGTTCGAAACAATCCAAAAGCAACTCAGTGATCAACAGGAACAGATAAACAAGTTACTTTCAGAAAATGCTCAACTCAAAAGCACCACCATTCCACCGGCAAACGGTCACACCACCGATGAAATCAACACCAACAACCCCATTATCCCCACTTCCAGCAACACCACCGCTCCCACCATGGCTGAAATGCAGGAAACACACAATCGTCTCTTGCAACTCTCAGCCAAATTAGACAAGAACCACGAGGAGTCCTTTAAAGCCAATACCGCCCAAAAAGTAGCAAACACCACTCTTGAGAGGTACAGAACAGAGCCCTTGCACGATGACCTTCTGCACCAGGAACCACCCCCACACTTCATTCCCCCCAAATTCACAACCTATGATGGAAGTGGTGACCCCATGGACCATGTCCTACAGTTCAAAACCAGCATGGCACTGTGGCCCAAGTACAAGGACATCTTCTGCAGGCTCTTTTCTGCCTCACTCCGAGGTAGTGCTATCGACTGGTACCACCGACTTCCAGAACGCTCAATCACGTCGTATGACCAGCTCGAAGCACTCTTCGTCACCCAATATATCCACAACAAGCGACAAAAAATTGAGGTAACTGCACTATTCCGACTTAAGCAAAGTGACACCGAAACAACCAAAAAATTCATGGCTCGCTTTAAGAGGGAATGCCTCAAGGCAGATAGCCCAGACGAGAACGCATGCCTATTAGCTTTCATCTCGGCGGTTCACCCCGAAACCACCTTGGGAAAAAATATCATCTTAGACGCACCACAGACACTGGAAGACCTATATGTCCGTGCTGATAAGTACATTAAACTTGAAGAGGCACTGGCAAAAACGAAAGAACATGTCTCTGCCGTACAGATGGTCAAGTCCAAACCTACCGAGCCGAAAACAACAAAGAGTACCTACCGAGGAAAGCAATCTAATAGCTCGGTGAAACACAGGTTTCCTAACCCGTTCAAATGTTCATATACGCAGCTATATGAATTAATCAAAGAAGAAGACTACTTCAAGCCAACAATTCACGAGCTTGAACCTATTGAGGAAAACCCATACTGCAAGTTGCATAATTGCCGACATCATGCAACAGAAGATTATCGGTATCTCCGAACTTATTGCCACCAGCTCAAAATGGATGGACACTTGAATGATTTCTTGGCAGAAGAGTCAGACGACCTCCGCCAAAAAATTAATGACAAACGCAAGAGAACGGACAACGCCTCAAAGGCAAAAGGAACAATAAACATGATCATGGATACACGTCCACCTGAATGGACATCCAGAGCTAAGCGACAGAAGGTGAATCATATTCATCACATATTTCAGCTCACTCATCAGGCAATAATAGCCAAGCAGGTGCAAGGAAAGAATGCACTCATCTTTTCGGACTACGATTTGAAGAAGGTGTGTATGCCTCACAATGATGCACTCGTCATCCATATCCGACTTGGTGGATGGACCACTAAGAGAGTGCTGATAGACCCAGGAAGCTCTTGTGACGTCTTATTTAACAAAGCTTTCGCTCAGATGCTTATGCCCGATTCAGTCTTACAGACTCCCAATGTCACTCTCTTCGCTTTCAACTCGACAGAGACAACGGCAAAAGGCCAGCTCACTCTCCCTGTCGCTACGGGGGAAAATAAGGATGAGGTCATGGTTGAATGCCTCTTTTATGTCCTCGACGTCCCCACGCAATTCAATGCTATCCTAGGTCGGAAATGGATTCACAAAATGAGAGCTGTTCCATCTACTTACCACCAGGTTATCAAATTCCCCGGACCTAATGGTATAATGGAACTTCGGGGTGACCAAATCGAGGCGCATGGCTGCCACGCCATTCCTGAGGTCATACCCCTCCCCAACAAGGAAATAACGAAGGTGGCAGTCGTTAGCTCTGAAAAGCTCACTGTCAACCAAATCTCTGAAGCCACTGACAGCAAGGCCAGTACTGAGCCGACTTCTGAAGCCACTAACGGCAAGGCCAGTACTGAGCCGACTTCTGAAGCCACTGACGGCAAGGCCAATACTGAGCCGACTTCTGAAGCCACTGACGGCAAGGCCAATACTGAGCCGACTACCGATGCCCCTGACTGCAAGGCCATTTCTGAGCCACTCACTGATGCCCCTGAAGGCAAGCTTGTTACCGACTCCCCAACCATCGAGAAGGGTGAGCCAGTCAACATAGGCACTGAAGCCGAACCTAGAGTTGTATATGTATGAGCTAATTTAGATCCTATTGTAAAAGAGCAACTCGTTGCAACTTTGAAAATGAATAAGAATATCTTTGCTTGGTCGTATACCGACATGCCTGGAATAGATGTTAATATTGCATGCCACAAACTTCATGTCGATCCAACAAAAAAACCAGTAAAACAAAAGGCACGGAAATTGGCACCACACTTAGCTAAGGCGGTCAATACCGAGGTCCAGAAACTAATCGATGCTAAATTCATAAGGGAAGTCAAATATCCTGACTGGCTCGCAAACATAGTAGCCGTCATGAAACCAAACGGCAAAATTCGAGTATGTATAGACTTCACTGATCTAAATAAGGCATGTCCAAAGGATAACTTTCCATTACCACGGATAGACCAACTTGTGGATGCCACTGCTGGCCACGAGCTCCTTTCGATGATGGATGGTTATTCAGGGTATAACCAAATCAAACTCGCAGAAGAGGATCAGGAAAAAACAGCCTTCATTACGGAAAGAGGAACTTACTGCTATACGGTCATGCCCTTCGGCCTATGCAATGCCGGGGCTACATACCAACGCCTCGCAACACGGATGTTCGAAGACATGTTAGGCGACACAATGGAGGTATATGTTGATGACATGATAGTTAAAAGCAAGCTCAAGTCATCCCACATATCCGACCTTGAGAAGACCTTCAAAAGGCTCCATGACTTCAACATGAAGCTCAACCCAGCAAAATGCCTATTCGGAGTCGCATCAGGCAAATTTTTTGGTTATCTCATTACGCAACGAGGAATAGAGGCTAACCCCGATAAAATCAGGGCAATATTGGACATGCCGAGTCCTTCGACGAAGAAGCAAGTCCAAAAGTTAAATGGAATGGTAGCCGCACTAAACAGATTCATTACTCGTGCATCCGACAAGCAGAGACCATTGTTACAGCTACTCAAGAAAGGCTCCAAATACGAGTGGACGGCAGAATGCCAACATGCATTCGACGAACTAAAGCTTTACTTGGCAACTCCACCAGTTATAACAGTACCCCAGCCGGAGGACGTACTCGGGTTATACCTCGACAGCTCCGACCATGCAATCAGCGTTGTCCTCTTCAGAGATGAACAAGGTAACGAACGACCTATTTACTTCATTAGTAAAACTCTACTACAATCCGAACTCGGGTATTCTAGCCTTGAGAAGGTAGGATTGGCCCTATTATTCGCCTCTAGGAAATTGAAACCATATTTTCAGTCGCACAAAATTAGAGTTATAACTGATGCCCCATTGAGGCAAGTATTGGAAAATAAAAACAAATCGAGTCGAATGGCTAAGTGGGCCCAGGAGCTGGGGGACCACGAACTCATTTTCACGCCTCGGAATAGTAAAAAAGGCCAGGTTGTAGCCGACCTACTTGTTGACTACCCAATTGAGGATATCACCTGGATACCCGAGTCAGAACCACGTGACGATTCACAACAAGGAGAACCCATGTGGAAGTTATATGTAGACGGATCCAAAAATAATAACGGAATCGGGATAGGTATGACACTCATATCCCCTGAGAATGTAATAATCGAGAAGTCAATACGGTTGAACTTCACCACTTCGAATAATGATGCAGAGTACGAAGCCCTCGCAACGGGCTTGCGCATAGCAAGGGACATAAACTTGCAAAAAATCATGATTTATAGTGATTCTCAATTAGTGGTAAGTCAACTACTTGGGGATTATGAAACAAGAGAAGAAACACTCAAGTTATATCTTCAACACACGAAGTGCTTGCTAAGCAACTTTGAGAAATGGGAAATCCAGCATATTCCCCGGGATGAAAACCGCCACGCAGATAGTCTTGCCTACCTGGCATCCCAAGTCGACATGGAAACAACCAGGGAGATACAAATTGAAATAAGGAACACTCCAACATACGAAGATAAAATCCACCATGTCAATACAATCTCAGACTTCATTGACATATCTGACCAAGAGATCCAAGATTCTTGGATGGGTCCAATAACGAACTATATCAACGGAGTCTATCCAGACGACGAGTCGGAAATCAGAAAGCTGGAACGAAAAACTAAGAGCTACTTAATCTTAGATGGACGGTTATACAGGAAGTCAGTCCGAGGACCTTACCTCAGATGCTTACCACCTAGACAAGCTCAGATGATCCTAGCAGAAATTCACCAAGGAGAGTGTGGAAACCATGCCGGGGCTCGTTCCCTAGCACAGAAAGCAAGAAATCAGGGATACTTCTGGCCTTACATGCAGGCCGACTCGGAGATCTTTGTGCAACATTGTGACAAATGTCAACGCTTCTCACCCCTAAAAAACCAACCCCCCCAGAGATCTCAAGACAATATCTAGCCCATGGCCATTTGCCATGTGGGGGCTCGATATAGTGGGGCCACTCTCGAAGGACAGGAACAAAAAGCGAAATCTCTTAGTTGCCACCGATTACTTTACTAAATGGGTAGAGGCAATCCCACTTCGGAAAATTAGACAACAAGAAGTCAAGAATTTTATCTGGAAATACATAATCACCCGATTTGGCCTACCACACACATTGGTCACTGATAATGGCCAACAATTTTGTGGGAACACGATTAAGGAGTTTTACTCGGATTGGCGAATCAACCACGCGCTATCTACACCACGATACGCACAAAGTAATGGCGAAGCTGAAGCCACTAACAAGACAATAATGAATACACTCAAGAAAAAGTTAGAAGCGGAAAAAGATAGGTGGATAGAGGAGCTAGATAGAGTCCTATGGGCCTATAGAACGACTCCACGCACCTCAACAGGCGTTTCACCGTTCGCACTATGCTATGGTACTAAAGCCGTTATACCCACCGAGTTGACCTACTTAACAACAAGGTCGGAGTTGGTAGAATCAGCTGAAAACGAGAATCTCCTAGCACATGAGGTAGACATGTTGGAAGAAAGGCGAGACAAGGCTATCATACAAACATCTCGTTACCAACAAATATTAAGGAGAAGCTACAATCAAAGAGTAAGGCCAAAGACTTTCCGACAAGGAGACTTGGTCTTAAGACAAACTTTTCAGAACACCAAGGTTGCGGGTGATGGAAAATTCAATCCCAATTGGGAAGGGCCCTACATTATTCAATCCGACTTGGGTAATGGAACGTACAGATTAATTGATCATGAAGGAAACCGAGTCGATAGACCATGGAATGGAAAATATCTTAAGGCGTACATTCCATAGAATACGCACTTCAAGTTCAAGCTAAGACATCAATTCTATACTCAGAATATTTCAGGCATGCAAAAGAATATCTCTATAGAGAAAACAACTTGTTTCAAAACAGGAGATATATTTAAACCATTCATATTCGAATTACCGACATCAGTCAAGGTTATACCACTTTAGTTTCATACAATAAAATACTTGTTTCAGAAATGAACAAAGAAAACAAAAGCCTCACACCTCTCAAACAAAAAGATATATATAAAAACTAGGCCGTAGCCTCATGATCCATGGCCTCAACTTCTTGACCCTCCCGCGCACCGACCTCTTCAACTTGCGCAACAGCCTCGACCTCTTCATCATCACCCTCGAGTTCACTGGCCAGATTGGCAACTCTCTCCCTCTCCACTTGCTGATCGGCATCAAATTGGGCTTGGGCCTCAGCATTAATCTGAGCATTATCGACTAAGGGATCAAAGTCGGGGATGACTTCCTTAAGCTTCAACTCCCGACAAATCCCACGCCGCTGCCAATAGTAAGCCATCTTCTGCCAAGCAGTAATGCTTTCAACCGAGCGGGCGTTGTCAGCCTCATACCTTTCATTGGTCGCCTTCAACTCGGTATCAAGTTCTACATTTTTCTTGTTGACCTCCAACACTTCGTCGTTGAGGGCCCTCACTTTCTTCTCCTCTCTGTCTAGCTGACCGCGCAGCTTCTTCAACTCGGCACGCTGGGCAACAAGAGCCTCCTTAGCCTTCCTGGCCTCCCTCTCCTTCTCATTAGCTCTCTCGAGCAGAGCCATCCACTTACAGTGGATGATGTTCATCTGAAACAAGAGACCAACCGAGGTCATACAACGGAAATATCAAGGAAGGAATAGTAAAAAACAAACAGAATCTACCTTGTACATAGACGAACTCAGATCCTTTAGGTCGTCCATGATTGAACGCCCGCAAACCCGAGCTCCATGGGCATCTAGAGCCATGTGTTCCATCAGGGTGATACACATGTCTTCGTTTTCCCAGGCAGCATCACTGGCTTTCACATAGGTGTCCTTGTAATGGAAGATAGGAGCAAAATGGCCATCAGCAGGGCGAGTCGGAGGATCCTCATCATCACGCTGGATCGACTTGCCTTTCTGCTGCTTCTCTCGTTGGATACGAGCTCGCTGAGCCTCCTTCTCTTTCCCGGCTCTCTCAGCGTCGTTCAAGATGGTTACGCCAGGAGCAGCCACAGTCACTCCCGCCGACTTGGAAGTTTTCCTCTTCTTCGAGGACTCCAGCTCAATATCCCCCCTACCGAACTGGCTAGGTGGTGGACCAGGAATAGGCTTTGGGGCCATCGGTAGAGTAGCTCAGATCTCAATAGGTGGATCTCCGGGTCGAGGAACAGCAATTGTGGCAACTGCCACAGTAGTAGGTAAATCCTTTTTCTTTCTGACTCTCTTTACCTTTGAGGACGATGGCTCGGTACGTGCACCGCCGGCAGCTTTCTTCGGAAGAGGATCCTTAAACAGATGCGCAAGATGAGGCAGGATTTCACGCTTGCGTTCCCAAAACTCTTCCGCAAACTCAAGAATGTTACCCGGAAGGAGACGCCCGTCAATCTTTTGATTGTAATCTCGGGTATAATCTACATCACCTAACAAAAGCGAGTTAGAAGGTAGCCAAGTAAGCAAATCAAGGGTAAGTATAATAAATCATTCAACCGAGCTTACTACCTATCCTAGGTATGCGCAAGTGCCTGAGGTATGCACTAGGTTTGCAGAAGGAGCCCCTAATCCTATAACAAGCCGACTTCTTCCAATTATCATTGGAATTCGGTGCATTGTAGAGATCATGAGGACCATTTTCGGGTCTCCTGTTCAACGAAAATGAGAAGTCGCCCGACTGACCCTCCACACAAGTAAAATAGGCCACAACATCGGCCTTGCAGATATCATAATCAAGCTTATTCAACTCCTCGAATATCAGCATAACTCTCCAGAAACTACTATTCATCATAATGGGAGCCTTGTCATAATGATTCAATACATCGCAAACAAACTTGGAGAAGGGAAGTCGCATCCCAGGTCGTAGTTGACCCTCACAAATCAATGTCGAGGTGTCATCCCCAGCAAGGTCGAAAAGCCTACTATCTACCCTGTACATCTCCAGATCTCGGATCCTAATGTCGTACACTGCTCTCACCTTCGGGTACTCTTTCCGAGCTCTCTCGATATCTATCTCATGTCGGCTAAGTATCTCTTCCTCATCTCCAGCTCGGCTAGTACTTGCCTCACCCTCACCACTATTCTCGCTAACTCGTTCACTACCACTACTCATCTTCACCAAATGAAATGAAGAACAGATGCAGAGCAACAATGGCGGAAAGCAGAAAACAAAATAGAAAATCAAAGGAAAAGCAACAAACAAGAACGAAAACGCAAATGCAAACACCAAAAATAAGTTCAACCAACGAACTCCGGTAACTTGAACGGGAAAACAACAACAAGTTTCAGAGCAAATCAGGCATGAACTATAAGGAGAAAAACAGAAAGCAGAGAAGAGAAGAAAAATAAAATTACCTTCGAAAACACTTAGCAGCAGCTTTAAAACCAGTGCGAAAACCCTTGGTTTTTTCCAGCAGTTACAAGCAAGGTGTTTTATAAAAACATGTGCACGATCTCAGTCGCACATCTCCTCGAACATTAACGGTCAGATGTTAATCTCTAAATCTAACCGTCCAACCATTCAGTCTCCCACCAAACCACGTTCGATCTTTCAAATTCAAAACAGTAAATACCCACCACGTGTACGGACAACACACGTATCTCAAGGAGCAATCATGCCCTAAGTCTCGAAAATCTAAGCTAGCAATCAAAGCAGCACACAACGGAATCTTTGCCTCTTGGCGCTCCATGGAACATATCTTAACAACCGACTTAATTTTCATTTACCCTAAAGCCAGTTACCTACCTTCAGCCCAAATGAAAAGGGGCTATGTGTATACCCATTACCGAGTTCTCCTACTTGGAATGCAAAACACCGACTTCACACTCATTTCAACCGACTTCGTATCTAATCACACTTCACTCATCTCCATTCAAATCTTAATCCCACTAACTCGGTATACTAAACACCGACTTTGCACCTATTTCATCCGACTTCATATAAAACCACATTTCATCCACTTCTGTTCAAATCCTAATCTCATAAAATAACCGAGCACATCCGACTTGGGGCTATCTCACTCTGAACACCGAGTTCGATACATTCAAACTCCAAATCTTATTTCAGTTACGGATCTTTCTCATTGAATCCCCAAATATCCGCCCACTTTATGATTCGAACGTTGAGTCATTAAATACGATCCACACCCTAAGCCACCTATAAAAGGAACTACGTTTGGCTTGATTCTGGATCGACCCCTTCCAGATACGTAGGCAGCTATCACTGCTCAGATAGTTCAGCCACTTCGATTTCCTCAAACTTCCCTTTTTCCGATCATCTTCCCCAACTTTCCGATCTCAAAATTACGCTACATTTACAAATATAATGAAGATACCATATCTAGAAAGTGATTGATCCAAAGGACTTCATTGTCTTGAGACAAATCCACGGATATAGTTGTCTTAGACATAAATCTGATGGCTCTTGTGTTAGAGAAAACTATGATTTGTTATATAGATTACTTTCAAGTTCTTCTTGAGACAAAAACCACTACATTTGTGAGGTGAGATTGTAGTAGTCATTTTAATTGTTGAGGTTTAGATAATAATTAATGGATTGAGATTGAAGTAAGGAGATGAGTTGATAATAGAGTTTAGGGTTGTTAAAGGTAGTGGTTGTGTTTAAATTAAATGAGAAAAGATGCCTTGACTTGAGTCAACTACGTTGACTGACAGTCAAGTAACGATTTTGGGACTATTTGCTAATAAACAAAAAACTTTGGACCACAAACTAATTAGCCATCTTCTAGAGGGACCAAATACAAAATAACTCTTTTCTCTTGAACATGTTAATCCAACATGACTCATGGGGTATTTTAAAGTATTTAGTAAAAAACAAAGCTTGATCGGGTTACTGGTGCCTTGACCACCGGAAAGTTGAAAGTAATGGGTAGTCTCAAATATTGTTGAAACCATAGTTGAAAATATCGAATAATCCCGAATATCCGATTCGTGAAAACCGGATTATTCAACAATGTTTTCTGCTAATATCATATTTTTCTTCTTCTTTCAATATATAAACTTATAATTCAACAATAGAATATATAAACACACCCCCTTTTTATTATATGGCCATTATCATCTAAAGAAAGGCATGCGTTTTAATTTAAACACACCCCTTTTTATTATATGGGTTATGCATTTTTATATGAATTTGGGTATTGAAATTCGAAATTGCAAGTATAGAGAAAACTAAAATACTAGATAAGTTATAAAACACTGTAAGAATCATTGAAACTTGGAGATAAAAGGTATGGTGGTTTTTGTAGACCTTGAAACTTGCGGAAGACAACACATAGATTCCAATTTTTTCATAAATTCCGTATTTTTTGAATTTTTCGTTAACATCCGAATTTATCGGGTCGAAATGGGGAAGCTTTTGTTTCGTATTATATCCGCATGCCGTACTGCTCCGAATTCCCATAACAGAAAAATTCGTAAATATCCGTCAGAATTTTTTGATTTTTTCACCTATGGTTGAAAGTTGAAACTACAAACTAGGCCAATCTCTAATGGGCAAATAAAACCGGTGGTCAATCTCTAATTTTTATGTAACCGGTGGCACTGCACTTATTACTGTAGTAGTAAACACACACACTCTCACAGTCTGAGTCTGAGTCTCAGTCTCGGTCTATTCTTGTTCTGCCCTTATCCCGCCCGCTCACATTTGTTTGAAAAGCAAATGGTTGGCCATTTGAGAAACCCTAGATTTCGAATTCCGATTTGTTTCTCTGAATTGATTGATTACTTAAGAGCACAGAGAGTTTGAATGTGAATGCAAATGCGATAGATTGATTGTGGAATTGGATCAATCAATGGAAACCAACCAAATCTCATCACTTCATGAAGATGATTCTTCTTTTCTTCTGTTACAAGAAGAAGAGGAATTCACCATTAATCTCGGCTCCAACATCAACACTACTACTACTACTACTACTACTACTACTTTGGATCTTGCTTGCTCTCCACTCCTTGTTCCTCCAAATCCAAACCCTCGTCGTAAGTCTCTCTCTCTTGCACCACCAAACTGTTTTGTTTTGTTTGGAAATCGGAATATGTTTCGCTTCCCTCTTACAAATTGGAAATGCAATTTCTACAAATTAAACGTTAACTTTACTTTGATTCGGTTGTGTTTAGATTTGCACCCAAACTTAATGTCTACATTTATGATTTTTTTTTTTAAAAAAAAAAATCAGCTAGTTGTTCAATTGGATTCTTTTTTGGTCAGGATTAAGTAATTGTTGAATGTGTGACTAATTTGTAAAGAGATCAATCCCATTCTATCACCATTTCCAATAATTGGGGGTTTATGGCCTGAGGAGATAATAGGTCATACTGTATATAGGTTGCAATTGAACGGATTGTTTTCTAAATGTCTTTGGAAAAATTACTACTTGTCTTTACTCCAAAGAAACCTAAACCACCCATGCAAGTACAAGTTTATTATGATCTCCATAAGAAACTATGTTTCATTGTTATGAATTGGAAGAGTGCAACTCATTCCATGTAGATTCTATATTAATTGATTCAATGAGATTCTAAAATAGACATTTCTCTCATCATTCTATGTTATTTCGTTTTGCATTCAGATTTCACAAAGGTAATTGAACCTTGTCACGAAGACACAATTGTCGAAAAGAATATAAATGAGCAAACTCTTTCTGCACTCAAGTCTACTGATGAATCGATTCAACTAAAGAGGAGGAAGAAGCGTGGGAATTTTAATTTGCGCAAAAGCTTGGCTTGGAACAATGCCTTCTTTACTGAAGAAGGTTTCACTCACATCTAGCTACTCTATTTTATTTTTCTCCTATATTAAAGAGTTGATTCTGGATTGATGTCATTGTTGTTCCTATCTCAGGGGTCCTGAATCAACAGGAACTAGCTATACTTAGTGGCTCTCATAATAAGTTTAGCAACATGTTCCTTTCCGATATTCCCGAAGAAGGAACAAATTCATTACAAGAGGATCCAATCAGTAGAGGATTAGATTTACAGGATTCGAAAGGGAAGTTCAGTTACACTTCGCCTTTAAGACCTGTAAATAAAGATGTAAAGTTCAGTGCCCATTCATCACCAAAAGTTAATTCAGCTTTAGGATCCAACTCTAAGGTTAGTTTCTTGAATTTCTTTGCCATACTTTATCCCTTCTGAAAGTAGACTTTTTCATCGTTTATGTTAAGACTAATCAACTAATCATTTGACTTCATCCACATGTATGCCTCAAAGACCCCTCGAAAGCTGGAGTTGGTAAAAGGAGTTAATAAAACCCCGTTTAAAGCCGGAGGATGTCCAAGACCGCCGGGTGCAGCTTCATATCCTTCTCTTTTAATTATTAATTCTAGATTGGTGTTTTGTTGATTGTCGGCTGCTCCACTAGGATGGATTTACTTTGTTCAATTGGGTTTTAAAAAGAATTGGCATTTTTCTTAACTCCTCTCCACTCAGAAGAGGCTTCCAAGCATGAACATACGAGATGTGCCGAAAAAAGACATGAAAATCCCCAAACTTTCAGTTTCAAGGCCAGAACAATCTTCAGTTTCGGCGATGCCAAAGATTTCTGCTCGCGCTGAAAAAAATACAAATAATAATCGCAACCGACCAGTAGGACCAGCAGGTAATCCTCTCTGAAGTTTCTCAAAATTAGTGATGTGCTGTCTGTTCATTGATTTAAAGCAGAAAATATCGTCAGTCTGATATGGTTTAATTGAACTATCTTTGCTAAGCAGGTAGTCTCAGCAAAAATGCTCTCCCCAAGGCATTTTCAAATACTTCGAAAACCACTTCTATTTGCAAATCTTTGACCACTAAATCTTCAATACATTGTTCAAAGGAAAACACAGTGAGTATTGAGTAGATTTTACTTTTCACACACACAGACTCACATATTATAGAAGGTGGTTATATTTATAATAGAAGGTGGGTGTTTCCGTCAAAAATTGCGATATAATGGCTAGGACCAATCTTACATACTAAATTGATAATCATCGTCTGGGATGGACCCAGGAATCTGAGTATGGGGACGATAGTATATGGTGACCTATATGTGATTTGTTTTGTTAGTATATGCTAAACCTTTATGATCCAGGAATCATCTTTCTATACCCCCTCATAAGCATGTGTTGAGACAAGATGAAATGGTACATATGTAAATAACATTAGTGTGAAGGGTAAAGTGGTAGTGCGCACATCAGGGCAAAAGGGTATCTAAGATGTGGTGAAGGACAACTGCGACAGGGAGTTGAGAGGAGTGTTGCAATTTTTTATTTCGAAACTCAAAACACCATAAATTTTCAATAAATTATTTTATTTTAGGACACTCGACGAACCCTTTCCAATGAGACTACTCATGGCCATGGAATTTTAGAAGAATGAAAAGAAAAATATTACACCAATTTTGGCCGGAGGTGAGTAGAAATTTGTTGTAGGAATAGTTTTTGTGGTGAACTGTGGGCAGGCTGTGCAATTTGAGTACAATGTCATATGGCAAGGTACATTAATGTTGTAAAGCAAGTTGACTGTACTGAAGGCACAATGACTTTTAAAATAGTGTTTGGCACCACAAATTTGCAAACACATGGTTTGCAATAACCAGTTCAAGGATACCAAGCCCAGTCTCCAGATTTGACTTTGGCTGTACCTCCCTCCCTTTTCTTAATTTCTTTCCAAAGCTGGAATTCAATGTTTTTGTTACTGCTATCCATTGTTCTTTGCAAATTTAAATAACTTGATACTACAACATAATAGTATTAGTAAATCAAGAAAATCATTGTCTAAATGAATCTAGTTATTAATATCATCCCACAATTCCATCTATTTACTGGAATGGTGTAGGTTTAAAGCTCGAGTCAAGGAGAGTATACTCATTGTCTCGCTTTGATAGGAATTGTAGAAAGTGATCGATGAAAATAAGGTTTAGTGATGAAAATGGGGAATGCGGAGGATTTACCGATTTAGTGTTTATTTTTTTCTTCTTACCCATTTGTAAACATTAATTTATTTGAAAGAAAGGTGTATGTCATACTGATCTCTCAACAAGATGTCCTTCTCATATAAAAGAGAAGGACATGGAAAAAATATAGGAAGAGGCGATTCAGGAGAGATGGTTGGAGAAGATGGCCTCCATGGAGTACATGAATTTGATCTATTGCTCTATGCTATGAAGCACGGACACCGGACACGACACGATACGGACACGCCGACACGTAATTTTTTGAAAATGTAGGACACCGACACGTTATAATATACACATTATTTTAATTTTTTTTTTAGCATACAATATTTTTCATAGAGGATAACAATATAGTGTACAAATAACAATGTGGCATTGTCATTTGTCAAAGTTAATTTGACAAGAGAAGCAACAATGTATTGAGAAAGATGAAAAATACAAGAGAAGCAAACTTAAACAGAGAATAACAGTTGATATTGAAGGAAGATGAAGCGAAAGTAGGTGAGACTTGAGCGAGACGTTCCTGAAAAGTAGTGATCTTTTAGTTTGTTTATTCTATTCCTGACCCAATTCTATTTTGATTAGTTTATGCCTCTTGCAATCGTAAGTAATATCTTCTGGCCCATTGTAAAAGCTAAAATTACAAAGTAATCTCTAAGCCAAGGTGTCCAGATGAAGTGTCCGGCAGTGTCCAAATTTGAAATTTTGTTTTTTTGAAGTAGGACACTTAATTTGAAGTGTCGGACACGTGTCCCAAGGTGTCCGGAGAGTGTCGGTGTCCGACACCGGTGCGTCAGATTAAGGGGGGTGTCCGTGCTTCATAGGCTCTATGTTGGCTTTCTTCTTGAAGAGACCGATTTAGTCACCTGCACTGGTTATTGTTGAACTGAACTGACCTACTACGTCAGCTCATATTTTGATGATTAGATGAGCACATTTGATTGTTCCATGCAGAGTTTAAATGTGAGTCTAATGTTTTGAGTCTCTAAAGCAGGACACTATAAGTATATACGCATACATATAGATAAATATATATCTGATTGGACTACTTATCCGTCATTTAATTGTTAGTTGTTCCAATTCACAGGCTAGTAAAGCTTCTACTGGGTTGAAGGTTCTTTCAGATTCTGTACAAATTGCTGATGCCAGCACTAGCAAAGTTGCAATCTCTCTTCCTCAAAATACTCAATATAGTTGTGGAAAGGCTACCGATCTCCAAATTCATATGACAAAACCATCAGGTTTGCGAATGCCTTCGCCATCACTGAGATACTTTGCTCAGGTACCGTCATTACCAATATCAGCATTATTACCCATACCTTATTTCGACTATTTTGTACCATATAGGCTGTGTTTGGTTTTGCTGAAACTGTTAGCTACTCTTATCTGAGTAGATTGTTATACAAGATTGTAGAGTCCCCTTCGGAGCTCCATCATATGTAAACTGGAGTACAACAGTTAAATAGAGGTAGTACACTCTGCATATTCGGTTGTGTGCTATAAAGTCTATAGAGAAAGGCTGTATCTGGATTTTTTTTATTTTTTTATTTTTTTTTTAATTCAAACGATAACAAGTAACAACACATGTATATCACCTTTAATACCTCCATCCATGCAGTGTTTAGTCTTGAGCATGCAATGAAATGCTCAGAAATTTCACTATGGTCTTCAGTGTTCATCCCACACCTGACTCAATTGATTTATTTACTTTTCTATTCCTTATTTTTGGTCATTGTCAATGGTTTGTGACTTTGTAGACACAAGCTTCTACTTGCCCCAGTGTCTCGGCCCCAAAAAAGACTCAATCATGCAATTTCCGTGGGGTTGGCATCCCTAGTCTGAGAAAAACTGGTGATTCCTATAACGACGATCAGATGAAGCCTGTACATGAACCAGCTGTGAGTTTAAAAACGTCAGAAAGGGGCATCAGTTCCATGAAGAGCTTGGGTTCAACTACTGCAACTACCATGTCGCATCCATCTCTTAAGTTGAATAAAGGACATCAAAGAGTAGTGGAGAGGTCACAAGCTTCAGACCACATGAACTCTAAAATAGAACTCTCTGCTGTCAGTGGAGCAGAGTATTCGCTTGAGCACCAGCAAGGGGAGACACAAGATGATATGGAAAGCATAGTTGATAGTGATAAAGTTGGTAGCTCAGAGTTGCCACAATCAGAAGAACAAGCAGAAAATCAAAATTGTATTTCCCATGAGGTTGAGAAAGTACAGCACAAGGAGAATCATATTTCAATTGATGCAACTAACTTCTCATATCCATCCCTTAAGTTGAGCAGAGAACTTCAAGGGAGTGCAGAGGAAAGCTTGCAAGTCTCAGATCTCATGGACTTGGAAATGCATACCTTTGCGGATGATGGAGCGAATAATATGCTTGAGCATCAGAAATTGAAAGAAGAACAAGATTTAAAAAACATGGGGGACTCTTATAATAGAAAAGCAGTTAGCTCAGAGTTGCTGCCTCAAGCAGAACAAACAGAACACAAAAGTTGTAGTCTCCATGAGCCTGAAAACATTCAGCATAAGGAGCATCTTATTCTAACCGCTACAACTACAACTTTACATCCATCTGCAAAGTTGACCAAAGATTTTGGAAAAAGTGCAATGGAAACCTTACAAGTCTCGCATCTTGGGAGCTCTGAAATGAAAAATTATGCTGTTGGTGAAGCAAATAATTCAAGTGAGCACCAGAAACAGAAAGAATTTCAAGAAGTTTTGAAAAGCATAGTTGATATTGACAACAGAAAAGCAGTTAACTCGGATTTGTCATTATCAAAAGTAGAAGTAGAACACAAACAGCTTTCTTCCCATGAGGGTGAGAAGATCCAGCTACAGGACAAATATATTTCTCAGGAGAACAGCAACAGATTGATTGAGTCAAAAACTTCGGAACAGTTCATTAAAAATGAAGAATTTGGTAGTTCAAGATGCAACGAAAGAAAGAATAATATTTTGTTCAAGGATAATGACAGCTATCATTTTTCATGTACTAATAGATCAGATAGTGAATTGAAATGTGAGTTAGAGAATTCTGTACAAAGTTCTTCTACTGAACAACTGCAAAAAGTTGATCGTCTTGAGGATTTGATAAATGTCCGTCCCGGGAATGAAGAGCTTAATGCAAGTGAATCACGAGTTTTGCCTCTGGTCGACTCTGAAATGCAAAGTTATATTGTTTCTGGAGCAGATTATTTGATTGAGCACAAGAATGGGGAAGAGCTTCGAGAACCCTTGAAAGTCAGCTCATCAGTTGTTGATATTGATCGCAGGAAATCAGTGGTTTATAATGATGGGAAACAAGAGGGGCTTAAAATTGCCATCCTTGAGAATGTTCAGTTTGAAGAAAGTCATATTCCTCAAAAGAACAATGGTGGATTCATAGAACCAGACAACACCACTGAGAAGTCCGTGCAAGATAATGATCTTGTAAACTACAGTGGCAAGGAACCAAAGAATAACATTTCATCTAAGCACTCCGAAACCACTGAGCTATCTCACAATAAGGCTTCTGATGTGAAATCCGAATTGCCTTCAGAAGATACCAAAGTGTTACCACTGTAAGCATTTGTCAGATTCAGTATGGGCAGTCACTCATGTTTTTGCATGAACATTTATTATATTGAAGTATAATTGATACCTTCTTTATATGCAAGAAAGGCGGTTTGGGTGTGAGAAAAGGCTCTGGTCTAACATAGTGTATTTGATGGCAGCAAACGAAAATCCTTGGATGACTGTAGACAAAATGCTCTCATATTGAATCCTAAATTGAATGCTGCTCCTTTTTCAGATGAATGGCTGGCTGCTCTTGAGGAGGTTGGAGAGGTAAATTGAGACTTTCTTCAGATATTAAGGCTCTCACATTCTATTTATTTTTAATTCATAAGCCATTCCCTGATTGTCTGGTTGCTCATTACCATCTTTTGTTTTTAATGATCATAATGCTGTGGAAGTTTAAAAGTATACGGGGATATGTATGATTGATTGTTGTAGTGTTCATTTTTGTGAATGCATATTTTCAAGCAATTATATCTTTAAAGAAAGCATGGTTTTTCTTTTTATCCTCCTATAAAATGAACTCCCTTGAATGACTGGGAAATGTTTGAGAATAATTTTCACTTTGCGAAATTGTGACTGCTTGAAAAATAACTTTTAAAGCAATAAAGTTTCAGCAATCAATCAAACACAGAATCATATTGTTCTTGCATCGATTGGTCATCGTAATTTTCTTGTTTGGACAGATTGGTTTTTCCGTTTACAGTTACATTTGAGCACTGTTTATTGTTTGCTATGCCTTCTGCTTGAAAACTTTATTTCTTTGGCCACTTGGCAAAAAATTTAATATGGTGACAGTAATCTATTGCCGATTTCCAAATATATGCCTAATCTGTTCTATTTGCCACCACCAAAACTTTAATAAAAGCTTAATAGCTTGATTGTATGATACTAGAACCAAGATATAGAATTTGAAGTTTATAACATGAATTATCAGTTGAGACAACTGATTATTGTTGTCCTTATAATTCTCATGAATTATCAGTGTGAGAGTTTATAACATGAATTATCAGTGTGAGAGGTTATAACTTTTTTGTTTAGATATTGTCTCATTATAATTCTTTGGACAGGAGATTCTAACCATGAAGACAGGTGCAGTGCAAAATTCACCACCTGACAAATCTCTTCCAGAGCCTGGTCCATGGTCCCCGGTATGAACTTAATTCACTTATCATTTCAAATAACCCAAAATTCAGCACGAATCTGATGAAAATAATAAATTGTTAAAGCTATTTTTTATATATATTTGGATTGATGGTGTGAGAGGACTTTGTTAAAAGAGAATATGAACACTGATAAAATATTTCCTTCTTGTACAATGTTCTCTATTGTTTATTGTTCGCACTTCATCCAAGGTATGAATGAATAAAATGCAGCAGTGATATAGCTCTCTAATGCTTTTCACTATCATGAAGTATCTGTTTATTCACACCAACTGTTGCTTTGTATTTTTGGAACTACGTAGGCATTTCTTTATAAAGATTGAATTTCTCTGTCATGGTGTGTGATCAATCTTTATGACTTCTTTTAAGTAATATGTTTCAAGTGTTGAAGATGATTACTTCTATTATGAAATGAAGAACTTGACTTTCATATCTCGTTGTAAGCATATGCATTCAAGTGTAGCGGAACACCATCCTTCTAAGCTTGTTTGCTATTTGTCTAAAATGCAGGTTTAATGTTAATTGTTGCTTAATAGTGATATGGCATGTATAGCCTGCCAGCCAGGTGCATTATATGCATCTAATATAGATCATGAAAGTCAAAGAAAATATGATTTGTAGATATGCTAATCTAAGCCATTACGTTGAATGTGTGTTTTTTGCTTCTCATGTAGTTGAAGACTTGAAGCATCCCTTGCTCATTCATGCCTATATATTGATTTTGGCTGTTGAAAGGACTACGTTTAAATTTTGTTCCATTCCACTGCCTCATCTTTCATCACTAACATCTGCAAGTTTTATTTTCCATTTATAGGTGAAACGGAAGAAGAATGTAGAGATAGGACCATTTGACTGTACCAAGTACACCAATGTAGCTCTGCCACAACTCGAATAGTTCAGCTAACTGGCCTGATCATACATTCTATTGCTGACAGTTTGAATGTCCACTGATTTTAATGCGGAAGAGTTTATAACACACCAGGAAGTCTAATTGTCATTTTTTTAACATTGTAAAAGCAATGATTCCCCCCTTGGTTTTTAGTTCTTGAGATTGCACTGTATTGTAGACTTGTAGTAGATACGCACCTTGAATAATAATGAATTGCACCACTTTTTTTCAAAGGAATTTTGTTGAAGAACTGTCTTAGTTGGATAAATTCTGGTGGTTGCATTTATAGTTTATAAGTCTTAACAAGTTCGTTAAAAAGAAACTTTTAAGTGATTCACAACTACATCTAATGTTATTGATGAAATTCTGTCAATCTTAGAAACATCATGCTGGTTATTCAAAAAGACGAAGAGAAAATCAGTTTTACTACTACGGATTCATGACATGACCACAATATAATTATGCTTAGTCACTATTGTAATAGTGGTGACTTGTCTAACACACTTGTAATAGTGGTGACTTGTCTAACACACTTGTAATTGTAGTGACTTGTCTAACACACTTCTTTCTTTATATATAAGTTAGGTCTCACATTGAGACAATAACTTTTCACCCTAATATTCTACTTCTAGTTGGTATCACAGCCAAGTGAGGTCATGGTTTTCGGCCACCGGTGACACTAACTCAGGTGCCGGTGGCCGGAACTCCGGCAAAGTCTTTTTGTCAAATTTGTGTCTTTATTTCTGCTGTTTTTTTCTGCGCCTTGTGCTATTGTTTTTTTTTTTCCTGAGTACTGTTCATCAAGTACTGTTCACCGGAATCACTGTTCATCCGGAGTACTGTTCACAGATCACTGTTTATTGGGTACTGTTCATCAAGTTTTTTTTTTTTAAGATTCAGTTTGCTGTTTCTCTTATTGGTATGCGTCATTCATGTCCAACCCTTTTTAGGGTTTTGTGTGCGTTGTTGATGTCATACGCGACTTGTCCAGCGCTTTCTAGGGCCTTGTATGCGTTGTTGCCGTAGTGCGCCGCTCTTGTTCAGCCTTTTCGAGGGCCTTGTTTGCGTTGTTGATGTCATGCACCGCCATCCCTCTACAGTTTTACCGTTCCCGTCAGCCCTTTCAACAGCTTTGTTACTTTGAATTAGTCCCTTTTGTTGTGAAGTAGCCTATTTTTTTTCAATAAATTCAAGTTATATCCGATGTTTTGTAGAAACTAAACCCTAACCACCGAAACGAACATGGCCCTAACAATCACCACCACTACCTCCGGCGTTTTTCTTGGTTGAGTAGCTGGTTATCCCTGCTCCTTTATTGTCTCTGCAGCTGGACATCCCTGCAGACGGTTTTTCTCGCAGCTGGTCATCCCTGCCATTGAACATCGATGTGCATTTCTTGAGAGAGAAGGTTCGTTCTGGTATCGTGTCTCCATCCTTTGTTGGGACGAAGGCACAAATTGCTGATACTCTCACGAAATCAGTGGGTCCTACTGATCTTCAAATTTTTATTCGCAAGCTGGGTCCTCGCGATATCTTCGCACCAGCTTGAGGGGGAGTATTGTAATAGTGGTGACTTGTCTAACACACTTGTAATAGTGGTGACTTGTCTAACACACTTGTAATTGTAGTGACTTGTCTAACACACTTCTTTCTTTATATATAAGTTAGGTCTCACATTGAGACAATAACTTTTCACCCTAATATTCTACTTCTAGTGTCACATTACAAACTCAGTGTCAACCACAAATGTAATTGCATAATTATATCTATTTTCCTCAACATAAAATACATTTTTTTTTGTTAAAAAAAAACCAAAACATAGTTAACTTCAATTTGGGGAGAACATTCAGCTTAGGTACATACTAATAACTAATTGGATGGAAGAACTATCGCGCTGACGGCTGCACACTGGACTCATCCAGAGAAACATAAGGCTCACTCACAACCAGTTCTAGGGATCCCGCTTTAATGGACGAGTTCGTAGAATTTTTCTCATCAGATTTACCCTCCCTGTCTTCTTGTATCCCTCTTTCAATTACAATTGCATCTTGGATATCCTTGAGAACTTCTGATATTGATGGTCTTATACTCCCGTGGGATTGGACACACATCATTGCTTTCTCAGCAATCTTCCATATTGACTGAATGTCGAATCCATTTTGCAATGAAGGATCAATGATTCCTTGAATGTCCCCACTCTCAATGTGTAGCTTTGCCTGTTACATAATCATTACTATGGCTTAACCATTTGAGAAGGAAAAAATAGAGACATGCTAGATCATTCTTGAAGAGTTCTCTGTTCTTAAGTAACTCTGTAGTATGTTCACCAACATGGATTGGCAGGTCTAAAGAGAACAAGGAAGTGGATTAAAAACCGCAAGTAGCTTGAAGGGAACCATGAAAACCCCAGAGTTTTAAATAATATTTTGTAAAAGCATAACATTTATTAGCTGGAATAGCTTTAACGAGAGAGAGAGAGAGCTCTGACCCATTGAACTATGTTTCGACAATTAACACCGAAGCTTTCTTTAGAAATTGCCTCTTGACCTGAAATCAGTTCAAGAAGGATGACACCGAAGCTATACACGTCACTCTTGTCTGTTAGCTGCTGAGATATATAATACCTGATGCAAGAAACAATAAGAAGATCAGATATACAACAAGAAATTGGTGAGGATCTAAACTTAAATCTATATTAACATGAAAGCAGATGTCACGACTTCTGCCTACTGTGACTAGAACTTCGATGTTGAAAACATTCCACACTCAATACTGATACTGATCCTAACTTACCAATTGCCAAACTTCTGCTTGACTGTGACTAGAACTTCGATGTTGAGAGTGTAGGAATATTAGTGAATTCATGTGTTTCTTTTAGGACTAAAGTACACCCAAAGTTTCCTAGCTGCTATGAAAACAAGTCTTAGCTGGCCTTCTTCCACGACTTTAATCAAATGAATATAATGAGCTTTAGGTGTCTAATTTCGTATAACATTATTAGCATACAAGACTTTTACCATGTAGAGGCCTTCAATGCTCCAGTGATACTGAGCGTCATAGTATCGCATTAATTCACCTTATTATTATGTTCCTCATTATAAACAAGACACGTCAAGGTTTCAGACTTAAATTCATTTCCATCTACAGTCATCATGGATATTGTCTGATTTATAATATTTTTTGATCTTATGTGTGGATGCACAGATTATAGTAACTGTTGGATTATCAACTCCATGTTCGAGTTAAAATAGCACCATATCTATTATACTAGTATAAGGTCTTCATCCTTATACTACATGGCAACGACAAGTTTGTTGGATTGTTTCTTTCACAGACAAATTGTTAGACGACCTTTTTTCACAATCTTGGTGATGAACTCAATTTCTCAGTAAAATTTCTGATGAAAGAAAAAAGTCTTACTCAGGGTCTAGATACCCAACAGTTCCCCGGACTATGCTTGACACATGGGTGGCTCCATCTACTGCAAGTTTTGAAAGGCCAAAATCTGAGACCTTTGCTCTCATATCTTTATCAAGAAGGATGTTGCTGCTTTTCAGATCTCTATGGATGATTGTTGGAACACAGCCTGTATGCAAGTACTCAATCCCTGAAACAAGTTTGACAATCACCGTTATTAAGTAGATTTATGTGTGGTTATACTACAATATTGGATCCAAAATCATCAATTAACTTGCTCCATTGACCGACTCCCCCAGGAAAAAAGATTAAAGAAAAATGAAATGACAATAAATAATCATAGTGTTTCAGACCTTTTGCCGCATCTTCAGCAATCTCAAGGCGCTTGATCCAACTGATACTTCTCTCTCGTGCTAATGGCCCTTAAAATGAATAATTATGAGACCTTATAATGAATTACAGGATCTACATATACTTCTAAACAAATAAGGAAAGGCTCACCATAAAGATGCTCCTTCAGAGTTCCATTATGCATATACTCATAAACAAGTATGCTCTTCCCTTCGTCTAGGCAATAGCCGAGGAATTGTACCAGGTTTCTATGATGTATTCTTGAAAGTAGAGACACCTAAAATATATTATACAAATGTTAGGGTTAAACATAAAAACTTTGCAAATCTGCACAACGAAAATAAATATCTTCCAATTGCATATTTTTTTTGAATATTCTATCCTACTTAAACTTTGCCAAATCGTACAAAATGTCTTCCGATTTCATATATAGTTTTTGGAATATTAAATCTTACTATTATGCTATTTGTCGTAGTGTATGTTTCTGCACTCAGGGTATTGTGGTATGGCCATTTGGTCCTTCTTAGATCCGCAATCCGTTTGATCTGCATCAGCTCAGGGTTTTGGTGTAAAGTGGCTTACTAATATCGTATCAAAGCAGTAAACCCTCTCATCATGGGTTCTCAAGTTAAACACTAGTGCTGAGGGGAGTAATGGATGTTTATATCAATGGATACGAAATGTGTCCATAATCTAGAATATGGACACGATTTGCTAAGGTTTTCGTGAAGAAAAGAGGAACATCATTTTGGCATGTTTTCAAACCTGCTTAGTGAGTGGAAGGAAGAACATTGACCACCTTCAGTCAATATCTGGAGAAAAGTATAAAAAAGGCAAAATGAAGAAATTTTATGTTGACCATAGCAAAGTTGTTTCTATGGCACAAAACTATTTTTTTAAGTTGTGATTACTTCTAGCCCAGAAAAATATAAGTTGGCAACTCGAAAACTCATAAACCTTAATCTCCTTTATTCCGAAATAAAGGGGTCTAGTAACTCCGATGTCCATAATGTAGTTTTTAGGTTTATAAAATCCAATAGGCCACTTTATGTTTCAGAAGTTTGTCTTTCAGTTTTTTATCCTACAATGTTACTCGCATTAAGTGATATTGAAATCTATTTGAAATTTCCTAAAACAATCTCTCTCTCTCTCACTCACTCTCTCTCTATGATCCTCCCACCATGTATCTTAAGCATTAAAGCATATTTTAGAATTACTACTACATAACGCATTTCTGGATTGTTGTTATATCAAGGATGGTTTTGACATGAGCTGGTGCACTGCTTGCATAATTTCAATTCAACATAACTTATCCTTCCATTAATTGTTTTCTTAAAGTTATGTATTAAAAGGTGATTACTAGGGTAATCCAAAAAACAAAAACTAGGTAATTTATCTTTATACTTCACTTTTAATCTAATTGTTATTAGAGTATAAGGGTGATTTGGTAATTCCTATATTAGGATTTGATGATTAGGGTTTAGTAGGTCTTTATATATAGGCAATCTTGCCTTTTTGGATAATAGATTCTCGATACTATACAAGGTCTCAAAGAATTTCTCTGTGTTTTAAATGTCTGAAACAATATCTGTAGAAAAGCATAAAAAGGCAAGATTGCCTACATATAAAGACCTACTAAACCCTAATCATAAAACCCTAATATGGGAATTACTAAATCACCCTTATACTCTCAATAGGATCTATGGGATGTTAACAACTCCAAGATTCTCACTTCGAGCAACAACTCAGTTGAGCATTCAATTGGTTTTCAACTGGCCAAGTATGAAACAACAAAAGAGTTTTGGGATCACTTAGCGAGATTATTCACTCAATCCAATTTTGCGAAACGGTTTCAATCAATTTGAAGCAGATCTACGTGTAATCAAACAAGGTGATCAAAGTATTCAAACAAGGTGATCAAAGTATTCATGAGTTCTTTGCTACTATGACTAATCTTTGGGATGAGTTGACTTTAATGGAGTCTACTGAGCTTAAAGCATTTGCACCTTATGCTGCCTACCGTGAGGAACAACGTTTGGTTCAGTTTTTAATGGAGCTTCGTGATGATTTTGAGAATTTGCGTGGTTCTATACTTCATCGCAATCCTCTTCCTTCGGTTGATGCAGTTGTCAACGAGTTACTAGCTGAAGAAGTGCGTCTTCGTTCTCGTCCAGACAATCATGTTGTCCCTAGTCAAAGTGTTTTAGTTGTTTCACGCAAATTTTCTTCTACTGCGTCAAGTTCACAACATCGAGTTGGTTTTGATGAATGCACTCACTACAAAGAAAAGGGTCATTGGAGGAAAAATTGTCCTCATTTGGTGAATAATGGAAAGCCAAAACATGATTCATCTGGATCTGGGGAGTCTACTACGCTCACCGTCTCTAATATTGCAGAGCAATTACATAAGCTTCTGACAACAAATGGGCTATTGCTTTTGCGGGTTTAGCTACACAAGTTCCTTCAGTACCATTGACTGAAGAAGCCGATTGGGATATGCCATAATATTTTTTTTTCGTTTGTTTTGCTTGGGGATGAATTGGATGATTCGATCCTGTTGCTGATTGGTTGTTCCTCGGTGTTGACTTAGCATGTTGATGTATTTTGATCAGTTTTCGTTGCCTGGTTCAGTTGGGTGTCTTAACCTTGTATTGATTTAGCATTTGGAATTGTCGTTTATATAGTTTGGAAAACCCTTGATGTGAGACATCATGAGTTTAAAGGGGGATGTTAGAGTCACTACTACAGAAACTACCTTTGATAGCAGTACATTTATAGCGTTTTGGGCAATATTGCTATAAAAAATATTCTCACTAATCGATGTATGTTTTACAATTGCATAGCATTTTTTTCCAATACTGCTATTACTTAACAAACCCATGAAATGGGACCCACATATATTTTAAAAACACAATAGTATTTCTCAAACCACATTTTATTTCAATTGAGCGGCAACATAACTCGTTTAATTTTGGGAAAAAAATTTGAAAGCAAACCAGTTCCCGCTCGTCAATTTGAACCCTCGCCCAAAATCCCGATTCCTATTTTTAACTTAGCTAATTTATTTATGTATTGCTGCACCTTCTTCCTTTAAACCCTTTTAAGCTTATCTAATTAGTGTAATTGTGATGGACAAACACCCAAAACCAGAATCTCTTTTATCTTGCCAGATTAGATTTGTTCTTTAATTTACAACCCTTGCATCTGTTTTTAGATCTAAAGTTTTATTTTTTTTAGTAGGGTTTATTTGTTATCGTTGTGTTCCTCATTTTTCTAACAATTGTGGACATCAAAAAGTGAGAACTCACCTTAAAAAATAACGAATTTTCTCATCTTCTCTTATCCATGTCAAATTCCTAGATTTTAACACTTCTTTCACTCGAATGCTTGCTGTAATTAGATTATGTTTGTGTTGTTGGAAAAGGGGTTGATAAAGGTAGAAAGCAGTGGCATCAAAGAGGTTTAAGTGAAAAAACTGATTGTTTGTTTGTTTGTTTGTTTTAGCTCTAATGTGCAGTTGTTGATTTGGTTATGGTTTATTATCTTCTTCTTTTATAATATTGTTGTTTTAACTCGATGGGGATTCTTGCACTCCATGTGTTTGATATATTTGCTGAAAGAAAACTGCAAACAGAAAATTCATAATTTTTTATTGTATTATGTTTCTGACTTGAATACTGGATTTTAGTTTTCTAGAATTTGTTTTTGAAATATCTGTTTGATTGAAATGAAAACTTATTTTAGCACATCTAAAATGAAACTGTTGGTTTTTCTTACAGTGACATGATCAAGGTAATGAGAATTGGCACAGTCAAGGAAAGGTTGTATTGCATATGTAAATGGAGCTGATTTGGTTCCTACATTCTCAGCTGCTTCAGCGGATGACTTGCGCTCTGAGGTTCTGTACTAGAACTTTGTTAGCTTGCTTTTCTTTTTTTTTTTCTATTTACTTTGGATTGAAATTTTCGTGATATTCAGAATTTTAATTTAAGTCATTATATATATGCATTGTAGGTGATATCATCTGCTTGGCTGAATAATCTGCGGAATCTGATTGATCCGAGAGGGCGTGCATCTACATTTTGTATATCCTTGTCCTATATTGGGGTAAGCATACCTCTATAGCTTTTCTGTTTCTTTTTTATGTGCTCTAGATTTTTCTTTTCATTCTAGTAGATGAGTTACAACAGGAAGGTTAATTTTGTGTATTCTTGTCCTATATTTTCTTATTGCAGTTCCTGATTTATTGTGATTATTAGTTGAAAGGAGGTCCCGATTCTGCCCAAGGTAATATTTGAAGCAATTTTAGTAATCTGAAATGGGTCTTGAATCTTGATTATGTTTTTATCTTTATATTTTTTTTCTTTAAGAATAGATGGAGGCGGTAATGGAGCAGTGCAACTGGCTTATAGGGTATCATCTGTTTAAACTTGTCATTTAAATTTGGCTTGAACTTGCAATAGATTTCTTACTTTCCCAGGTTTGCTTTCTTATTCACTCTATCCTTCATTTTTTCTTGTTGAAGTGTTTATTGAAAGATATATATTCTCTCATTTATTTGTATCAATAAAAATCAACCAAATTATGTAAAGAGCCACTGGAGGAGGGGTATCATCTTTTCAAGTTTACAAAGTTTGTACTGTAGTACTTCAACATTTGTTTTTTATGGCTACAGTTGTTATGGTATTAGTGCATTTTAATGATGACATCCATTTTGCTTAGTTTGGTTTTGGTTGGATGGATTTCAATGGATTTTCTTAATTAGAAAAGTTTTAGTTTTAATTTGATGGATCCATAAGCTCTAAATGGTAAGAGTACTCGTTAAGCGAGAGGTTGATGGTTCGAATCCATCTGGATCTAATATATATAAGAAAACAAATATTAATTATTATATTTATAATATAAATGAGCAATTGGACGCAATGATTTTGTAAAAATGTCATCAAAAAAGCATAACGTTTCTAAACTGCTATGAATAAAAGGATAGCATTTTGCTGAACGCTATGCAATTTATAGCGTTTTTTTAATAACTGCTATTACAATGATAGCGTTTCCTTAATAAACGCTATGGATAAAAGCATAGCATGGCTTTCAATAGCATTTGAAAAATGCTATCGTTTATCTTTTATAGCATTTATTGGATGCTATGGATGAACTTTTCTGTAGTAGTGAGTATAAGGTTACTATGGTAATTAGTCTAGGATTTGATAGGGTTTCAATGATAGAGTCGGTTCAAAGTAGTCTATTTATTGTAATTGGTTTTATGGAATATAATAACGTATTATTATTCATTATGTGATCACTTACTCTATTCTCCTCCACTTTTGTATAAGTTATTTCGAGTATCAATAAAATATTTCATTTCATTAAAAAAAAATACAAGAAAATAAAAATAAATAGAACTTTAACAGAGGATCCAATGATTCAACCATTCAAGTTACAACTAATATGATCCCAATTAAACAACTATTTATAGAACAGTTTCTGTTTCAACCTGATCTCAAGTCAAGTTAAAGCAGGCCAATTTGGCTGCCAGTGCAGGTTTTTTTTCCTGCATCTTATCATAGATGCTATCTCAAGCTTTCTTCTATCTCCCTTTTTATGTAATGTTTTTACTGGGTGATTGGTATTACCATTTTTTCCTAGGGTAACCTTCTTAGGACTAGGTATAACACGTGTTTTAGGTTGATTGGTGAAGGGGTGATACAATGTTCCACTAACACAAACACATGTGTGTGTGTGCGCGCGCTGAGAGAGAGAGAGAGAGAGAGTACCTCATTTGAAAATTCCCTCTTTCCTTGGTACGAATTACTGGTTAGAACTTTAACAGCAATTTCTTTTCCATCTTTTATCTTTCCGTAGTATACTACTCCAAAGCCCCCAGAACCAATTTTCTTCTCAAATTTCCCAGTTGCATTTTCAATATCCACTAAAGTAAAGCAGTATGTGGTTTCGGCAGAAGCATCACTCAAGTTAGAAAGCAGTCTCCGAGATGGCAGGGCGCCTGTAAGCTCATCTGAAACAAATATGAAATAGATTCTTAATATTTGTTACTAATAAAGGCATAATAACTTGGTAAGTTTCATACACAGACCTCCAGAATCCCTCTTCTTTCCCCTGCAGATGAACAAGCATGATACTATAGTAATTATAAGCAGCACAACCACACCAACAAGGGAGCCAAGAATGATGATCATGCGGTTTCCCTTAGCTTGTTCTTTGTGCAGATTGACATTTCCAGTATAGCTAGAAACACCAAGCTAAAACATAAGAAATTACTTTCTTACAGTACTTTGAGCACAAAATCATAAAGGAGGAAAATTGTGATGATAGATATTGTTTGGCAACCAAAATGCACACCTTTAAATATGAGACATTTAATAAGAAATAAATAAATAATACTAGTTGAATATTTTTTAGGATATTATCTTATACTAGTCATTAGGAATGTATTTCTACTGTATGCATTTGAGTTTTAAATTATTAATTGGACTCTTAAATTAGAAGAAATTACAAAGAGGCCCATTTATTAGCAATTGAGTTTGAATTATTAATTAGGCTTGTAAATCAATAGAAATTACAAATTAGGCCCATATATGATGTTTTGTAAAAATACATGATCAACCTTTATAAGCAAGAACATCGGTTCCAAATCTAGCTAGATGTTCCTTCAGGAGAGTCACCCCTCCACCTTGTATTTGTATCTTACAAAATGAACAAATTGTTGCCTTAGCATTACCCTCTTCAACATATCTATATTCCCACCTAATGTAAGACATGTTAGAATTATGGCCCAATAAGTCAATAACCATGTGGCTTTTCATATTCAAATGTAAGTCTTTTGGTTTTTCACATTACTATTGTAATATGTTAAGTCTTTTATTAATAGTCCCACATTGGGACTAGAGTCTACTGATTGTAACTCTGTTCATTATAAATATGAGTCTTAAACTCACAGAGAACTAAGTCATTATGACCTAATATTATATTCTACTTGGTATCAGACGCCAAACCCACCAAACCCTAACCCTCACCACCATCGACAAATCCTAACCCTAATTCCCTGCGCTGCAACAAACCCTAACCCTAATTCTCTGCACTTCTACTGCTGCTGTCACTTCCCCGCGCTGTTGTGTAGCCATTCCCTGCATCTGTTCTGAGCACGGCTTCCGTCCATCCCTTTCTTGGGGTCTTTGTCTTCAGCGGCTCCACCGCTCCTATGAAGGCTTAAATCGGCCTTTGTTATTGTCTTTTCCTTTGTCCTGGAGCAACTCCTCTCTTTCTTCCTTGATTAAAGGTATCGTCTCTTTGTCCAGAAATCTCTTGTTCATTAGATGTTGCTCTATTGTCTCCTCTTTTTGTCGTTGTGCCAGAATCTCCTATGGACACATCTTCACCGGATAAATCACCATCCAATTCCGGTGTCTCGAAATCTGAATCTGGTAGTGGGAATAAGAATCTGTTGAACTTCCCTGCTTCTCATCGAGTTACTAGTGTTCTACTGAATGGCCAGAATTTTTCGTCTTGGTCTAGGTCTATCCGCTTGTTCTTGGGAGCTAAGGGTAAGATTGATTGGTTATTCCCTAACAAAGTGTTGCGTCCATCAGAGGCTAATTCTACTTATGGGAAATGGTTTATGGATAATTGTATGATTTTGGGATGGATTTTAAACTCGATGGAACCAGAAATCTATGAGTTATTCACATTTCATGAAACTGTTGATAGTTTGTGGGCTGCTTTGACAGAGATGTATTCTACCTCGCATAATGAGGTACGCATTCATGAGTTGTACAGGGAGCTTGGTCAGGCCTGTCAAGGTTCTTTGTCTGTAACAGCCTACTACGGATATTTGAAGAAGAGATGGGAGGAGCTTGCAATCTACACCTCTCTGACTGACATTACGGAAATGACTTCAGCCATTGTTGCAGCCATTCAAAAGCGAGAGGACAAACAGAAAGTCCACCAGTTTCTTATCGGTCTGCAATCTGACTTTGAGGCTATCCGTACCCAAATTCTCAACACTTCACCTCTCCCTTCCCTCGGAGAAGCTTATGCATCAATTGAGAAACATGAGCGTCGTGTGAAGTTGAACTCCAAAGTCACCATTGCTTCTGATGCTTCACCATCTCTAGATCAGATGACATTTGCTACCAATTCTCGCTCTCATGTCCAGTTAGGAGTTCCCCGCTCTAATGCTCCACCTAGGGGCAATCGGGGTTGTAATCGACCATTTTGTGAATACTGTAAGGTTGATGGTCATTATCAATCTACTTGCTATCAACTTCATCCTGAACTTCGGCCGAAAAAGGTTTCTGGCAAGTCAGGAGGTGGCAAGCCTCGTACGGCAGCCTTTTCAGAGGTTTCCATCAGCTCTTGGTCAGGGGGAGTCTCGGTTGATCTTAATGCCACTATTGAACGGGCATTGAACTCGAAGATGGATGAGTTCATGCATGTTTTCAGAGAAGAGAAATCAGCTGAAGGTGTCGCTGCCACATCAGCTACTACAGGTACACCCACTGCTTTTCATGTTACGACTGCTAGTAGTCCATCTACTTGGATTCTTGACTCCGGTGCCAATGATCATATGACCGGTGAGTCTAATCTTCTCACCAATTCTCATACACCAATTAATAAACATGTCGTTATTGCTGATGGCTCTCTCTCCCAAGTTCAAAGTAAAGGCACAGTTAATTTGTCACCTCACATTGTCTTGGAGTCAGTTCTTTACATTCCGAGCTTTACTCTTAATCTATTGTCTGTTCATCGTCTAGCTAAGAATCTTAATTGTGCCGTTGTTTTCCTCGTTAATTCTTGTTATCTTCAGGACCTTCGTACGAGGTGGATTTTTGGCAGGGGGTATGAGAGTGATGGCCAGTACTACTTTGGAGATCCTCCGCCAGTTCCACCTATTTCAAGTCTACATGCTAGTGTCTTGCCTGAGTCAGGCCGTTATGTTTTTTCTTTAAAGTCTTTGAACACTTGGGATGCCCGGTTAGGACATGTTAATTTTCAATACCTTTGTCTTTTGGTTCCCGAATTAATCACAACATGCAAGAATTTGAAGTTTCATTGTGATATTTGTTCTTTATCTAAACATGTTAGAAATACTTATATTCCTCGCATGCATAGATCTCCATGTGCTTTTGATTTAATTCATTCTGATGTTTGGGGACCGTCTCCTATAACTGCATGGTCTGGGCATAGATATTATGGGACTATTAATAAAAGACTTAACATATTACAATACTAGATGTACATGGGTGTATTTGCTTCGTAAAAAGTCTGAGGTCCTCCCCTTGTTTTCCCAGTTTCTACAACTTGTTAAAACACAATTTAACGTCGTTGTTAAGGGAATTAGATCTGATAATGCTAAGGAGTATGTGTCTAATGAGTTTGTCTCTCGCCTTAATCAGCAAGGTATTCTTCAACAATTAACTTGTCCTTACACACCTGAACAAAATGGTGTTGCCGAGAGAAAAAATAGGACTTTAATGGGTATTGTTCATTGCTTGTTACGTGGTATGCATGTACCTCGGTCTTATTGGCATTTTGTTGTACTTACGGCTGCCTATCTTCTTAATCGTACTCCCAGTAGGATCCTTGGTGGTAAGGCTCCTTTCCAGCTTGTTTATCCAGGTCACACTTTGTTTCCTATTATTCCCAGGGTTTTTGGGTGCGTATATTTTGTCCACAACAAGAGCCCTTCTCGTACTAAACTTGATGACAAGTTTATTCGATGTGTTTTCTTAGGGTATTCTCCTCTCTCCAAAGGCTATCGATGTTATGATCCCTCTCGTCGTCATATTTATCACACTATGGATGTTACCTTTGTTGAGCATGTTCCTTTCTTTGGTAACACTTTATCTGTGCAGGAACCTATAACAGCATCGGAGGAGGAATCTTCAGCAATATATCCTATGCTTGTCCTTGATTCTTCTCCTCCGGTGGAACCTATGCCAAAACCTCTACAGGAACCTATGCCAAAACCTCTACAAGTTTACACTTGTCGGCCACATGCTCACCACAATACCTTGTCATCAGCCTCAGGTAACATCTCTCCTTCTGGTACTCATGTTCCTGATCCTCCTCTTATTGTTCCTATTGATACGTCTTCTCCTATTGTTGAACCTCGTTACCCTTCACAGGCGCGGTGTCCTCCTGAAAAATATGGATTTCCTTGTTCTACTAATCATCATATTGCCAAGTTTGTTTCTTACCAGGGCTTCTCAACCTCTTACCATGCCTATGTATCTCGTACATCTGCTATTGAAATTCCTCGTTCTTTGTCTGAAGCTATGGCAAATCCTCATTAGGTAGCAGCCATGCAAACTAAGATGGATGCACTTGAACGGAGTCAAACTTGGGAGATGGTTCCTTTACTTGCTAATGGAAAGACAGTTGGGTGTCGATGGGTGTTTAATGTGAAGTTTTTGGCTGATGGAACCGTTGAAAGGTATAAGGCTCGCCTTGTTGCTAAGGGTTTTACACAAGTACCTGGGCGTGATTTTGGTGTTACTTTTGCACCAATTGCTAAACTGTCTTCAGTTCGTCTTCTCATCTCCTTGGCTGCTTCCTTTAATTGGCCTCTTCACCAGTTGGATGTGAAAAATGCTTTTCTTAATGGTGACCTTGATAAGACTATTTATATGGACCCTCCACCAGGCTTTCGTGGTGTGGGGGAGTATGTTGGTAAGGTGTGTCGTCTTCGGAAGTCATTGTATGGGCTTAAACAATCACCGCGAGCTTGGTTTCTTCGGTTTAGTGAGGTGGTTCTCCGGTATGGCTTTACTTGTTGCCATTCAGATCATACAGTGTTTGTCAGATGCATTTCAGGAAGACGTACCTATCTTCTCGTCTATGTTGATGATATGATCATCACAGGTGATGATATTGCGGGTATCTCACAGATTAAGGAAGATCTTGGGAAAGCTTTTGAGGTAAAGGACTTAGGGCCTTTGCGATATTTTCTTGGGATTGAGGTGGCACGTTCTTCCAAGGGAATTTCTTTGTCTCAAAGAAAATATGTCCTAGATCTGTTGAGTGATACAGGGACGTTGGGATGTCGACCGGTCTTTACACCTATGATTCCTAATAGTAGGTTGGTTGCAGACACGAGGCCCCTGTTATCAGATCCGTCAGTCTACCAACGCCTTGTCGGACGTCTAATCTACTTGACTAACACCCTACCAGATATTTCCTATACTATAAGTCGAGTTAGTCAGTTCATGCATGCACTGTGTCAGTCACACCTGGATGCAGCTTACCACATCCTCCATTATCTCAAGTCATGTCCTGGACTAGGATTATTCTATGCTGCTGAACCACAAGACTTTCTTGCATGTTTTACAGATTCTAATTATGGTATGTCACTTGATAGTCGTTCTACTACTGGCTTTTGTGCTTTTCTTGGGAATCATCTCATCTCATGGAAAAGCAAGAAGCAAAATGTTGTCTCTCGCTCATCTGCTGAAGCTGAGTATCGTGCATTGGCACTTGGAACATGTGAGGTTATGTGGCAAAGTTCCTTTTTGAGCGAGTTGGGCTTTGCTGAGAGAGGGTCGTCAATTCTACATTGTGACAACCAATCTGCAATTTATCTAGCTTCTGACTCTATCCTACATGAGAGGACAAAACACGTAAAGATATTGATGTACATTTTCTACGGGAGAAGGTTCGTTCAAGGATTGTGACTCCTACTTTTGTTCGGACAAAGACACAAGTTTCTGATAATTTAACCAAGCCAGTTGGTCCCGCTGATCTTCAGTCTTCGATTATCAAGATGGGTTTGATGGATATCTTCGCCCCAACTTGAGGGGGAGTATTGTAATATGTTAAGTCTTTTATTAATAGTCCCACATTGGGACTAGAGTCTACTGATTGTAACTCTGTTCATTATAAATATGAGTCTTAGTCTCACACTGAGAACTAAGTCATTATGACCTAATATTATATTCTACTATTACAAAGTGAGTTATAGTGATTTATGTCTCCATTTATTATTAGTAATTCTATTCATTACAAGAAACTCAAAGGTCTTGATGGAAGACTATAAAGATAAGGGCATCCCTAATGGTTTTTTTGATTTGGTGGTCCACGTATGCCATTTGGTACCTCAATTGATTTATTGCCCGCCCAGCTTGAAAAACCATTAGAGATAAAAACATTTAGCACCACTTATCTTTAAACGGTTTTGATAGACCCACTCACTTGAATAATATTATATATTTACTGATTTGTAAACAATATTTTCTCGTGGCTAAGTTGGTCTAGTGGCAGCAATATCAACAGGACGTTCGGTGTTCGAGCATCAGCATGTGTGTTTTACGACTTTAGAATTTTACAAAATTATTTTTTTATCATTGAAACCCCTTAAAAAAGAAATTGGGTTTTGATGAGAATCAATCATGGGTTGTTTTAATGAGAGCTAAACATAACACCAGTTGTGTTTTACGACTTTAGAATTTTACAAAATTATTTTTTTATCATTGAAACCCCTTAAAAAAAAAATTGGGTTTTGATGGGAATCAATCACGGGTTGTTTTAATGAGAGCTAAACATAACACCAGTTGAGCTGAATGGCTTTTGTTATACTTTCACGTCAATTTATATTTGGGTGGTTCTTCTATGCCCGCCCAATCTGAGCGGTCCTCTCTTGCCCGCCCAAGTGTGGTATCAAATTTGATGGAAACATCAAATTTTCACCAAATTTGGTGGTGAAAAATTGATAAAACTTTGGTACCAACTCAAATTTGATGGTCCATTAGAGATGATTTTTTTCATTTTTTCACCAAATTTGAGTTTGATACCATGTTTGGTGGTCCATCAGGGATGCCCTAAGTCTCCATAGGGACCATCACCTAGGTAGATATGAGGAGAAATTGAGAGAAGCAATGCTATTGTTTTGTTGATTTAGAAGTTATAAGGTATGTATCTTTATATTATTTATTTATCTAACTTTTAGCATTTTAGATTTTATTTCTTTCAAGAGATCCACTGTATGCAAAACAAAGTTTGTTCATAATGTTGTCATTATAATACAACACGCTTACAAGAAGATCACAAACTTCACACAATCACAATGTTTAAACATAGAATAAACATTCCATACAATCAACTTATAAACAAAACAAAATCAGACAACAAACTAACACGATAACACTTTCTATCTCCAAAATGATCAATGTCCTTCTTCAACCATATAAGCATGAGCTTGCATTGTTGCGGGTATAAACCCATTACAGAAATACTCCCATGTCATTGTGGTTCTGTAATTCGCAACATGCATATCCTATGCATCTTTATCGATACGAAATACAAAAAAAAAAAGGATTCAAAGATGGGATATTTGACCCACTTGTCAATGACAACAACCACTACGACGCATTTGGAAACAATTGCAATCCACTATATGCAAGTTCCAAAGAAACATTCGATCAAATGGTTCCAACATTCGAATAAGAGGCGTTCAAGAATGTAACTATTACCTAACTATGCTCCATAAGAAAGATTGTAATCGTATAAATCAAACAACTTACCGTCTTGACGAACTGATGACTCTGACATCCTAGATGATTCTATTTCCGCATGAGGATGGAGTTTTCTTTGCCTGCCACATTTGGAATAGACTGTTGCGAGGCATCGTCTTCATCCTATGTGGTATAATCAAATTGGGACTCCCCTGTAAAATGAATTGGCAATGGGCAACTTCCTTCCTCTATGTGAGGTGGCCAATATTTTGCCTTTTCAATGATCACCAGTTATATCCAATGCATTGCCAGTTCCATCATCATCAGAAGGTGAACCTGATGATGATTGAAACAGTCACTACCATCACCATGCAAAATGGGATTATCTCCTAAAGGGTCATCAGCGACGCTTTCGCAAATGTTGAATAGAATATTATTAGCGATACCGACGTTTTGAACCCATGCACTTCGCCTAACTCAAGACTTTCATCAGCATAAACTATAATCCAATTCGCAGATGTTTCTTCTCCATTATCAACTGGATAGAATGTCGTAAAGTCAACAACTTCAATTTCAATTTCAGCCACTCTTTTGACATGTTTTTGTTTCAACCTTAGTTCATAATGGACATACACCTGATTATACAACTTTGGGATTAATACTCTACATCGTTTGTTCAAGTGGATCATGCCAAATAAATCGGAACTCATGGATGAAATAAAAAGAGAAAAGCCATTTCAGATGTTTATCATGAAAATAGGCAAGTTGATTTGCATGCATAATCAAACCCCCACCTCCCAAATGCACCTTGGATTGGGAATGCTCTTATGACAGTCTAAGTCAAAGTGTGGTAGACTAAGAAGACTCCATCCTAATGGCGAAAATGAGTCATCTGTTAAAGCCATTTGTTTGAAAGAACGGTACGTTGTTTAATCTATATGGTTACAATCCTTCTGATGGAGTATATTCAAGTAAAAATGACATTCTTGACCAAACTTCTTCCTAAGGTTCCATTGAACCTGCATATGTTTACCCAAACCCTTCTACTATCCAGCCTTTGTACTAAGTGATTATTCTAGTGTTGGACTGCAATGGTTTCGAGATCTATTACAGTGGTTGCCCTTGATGACAAATGGGTCATATATGCATTGATACAGCTCCCTCGATCAGCCTGAACACGTGATATCCCATCTTTGAATCTTTTTTTTTTTTTTTTTTCATTTACTACTGATAAAGATACATATGATATGCATCTTGCGAACTACTAGAATACTACATGACTACAATGATATGGTCGTATTTTTGTAATGAGTTCATCCACAGCAATGTGAGCTCAGGCTTATATGGTTGAAAAATAACTTTGATCATTCTAGGGTTAGAAAGTTTTATCGTATTAGTTTATTATGTTTTGTCTTGTTTGAAAGTTGATTGTATGAAATGTTTATTTTATGTTTAAACATTGTGATTGTGTGAAGTTTGTGATTTACTTGTAAGTTTGTTGTACTACAGTGACAACCAGTAAGAATAAACTTTGTTTTGCATAAGCTGGATGTCTTGCTTTTATTTATCGAAATCATGTTTATTGTTAGGGATATGGCTAGCAAGGTTGACATTTGGTGGGAGTATGGATATGTTGAATAAGTAATGCTAAGGCAACAGTTTGTTCATTTTGTGAGAAGAAAATACGGGGTGGAGGATTGGCTTGCCTGAATGAACATTTCACTGGAGTTGGATTGTTCTTGCTTGCACGAAGGTAGATCCAGATGTGTGGTTACGTGTTCAAGGCCATTTATAGGTGCTTGTTGCACGACGAGTTCTCGATGGAAATATAGGAAAAGGAAGACCACGATGATTAGCAGAGAACTCGAGACAACGACCAGAGGAGCCGTGACAAGAGCATGTGACTCGAGGTGTTCCCACACTCCAAGAGGTTCTGGATAAGGACAATGAGGCTAGAACGTAACAAGACTTGGAGGAGGTAGTTAGGCGTTCGACACATGAGGCTGATTACTCGGAGCAACGACACTTGGAGATGGGAGCAGGCTTGTAGTTCTAGCCGGGGAGCATCTTCTAGTCGACTTCCAGTTCTAAATCTTTATAATGATAGCGATTCATCATTAGTGATAGCAAGTTTCTGTTTGAGATTCTTATCTTAGGATTTACATGTTTACTATTACTGGTTAGGATTTATGTGGATTTAATAAATTACCATGAGTTAAGAACATAGGTTTATTTACGTTAATTACATTGGATTCATGTTATGTTCTTCAAAAATATGTTGAAAAAATATGTATCACTCCAACTCAGTTAAAGTTCATGATTACTAAGCTTAACGACAATAAAAAAAAACAGAAAAACCAAACATGTCAATTTACTTTCACCCCCTCACTCCATCGAAATATCTTGGATATTCATGAAATTTCGAGATATTTATGCATTACTAATTGTGCCAAACCTCCCATGCCCACATAAGGGATCAGAATTCCTGGATTAATCTGGTTTTCTAAAGGTCGGATATTCGGCCTAATTTGATATTTCGATCTATAGATACAATACAATAGCGTGAATGTGTACCTCTATGCCTGATGTGTGCTCATGTCAATAAAAATAATTTCTCAGATAAAATAATGCGTGATGCCTAGTGGAATCAACACACCCCATCATTGGCTAATATCTTGTGCAGAGATGTGTGAGTGAGTACCTCACCCACTCAAACAAAGTACATGCAGTAAAAAAGAAAAACTAATGTTAAAGGGGATTATCTCAATGAGCAATGAGCTACTGAAATTTGTGTCCCTTCCTGTTACTATCTCCCAGCATCCAATACTAATAATGGGCTTTTACATGAACCACAACTTGTTTTGCCTTTGGTTCCCTAAGATCAAAATGAGTACATTCCTGGCTTCCAGTATGCTCCACAAATAGCTACTGGCAAGATATTCCACACCTTTCGCCCCGAAGAACTACTTCTTCTTGGCCACTCCTTGATTTGGTTACAAACAGGACTTCTGGCCACCAATTGCAGCACAGCTGGTAGCCTGATACTTATCCGTTATCCCCATATCTCTCTCTCCCTCTCTAAATATCCATGTTGCCCTACAGTAGTAAGATTTCCTAAATGTAGGAATCTACTTTCTTAATTGTATACAATTTTTAAAATAAAAAAAAAAATTGGGATAAAAAAAAGGTATTCATTGATATAAAACAGAGGGATACACATGCGAACTGAGCTGAATAGCCCAAATCCGCATAGTTTATTCCTATCCGTCACAATATATATGTTGTGCACAGCGGAAAACTAAAGCACAAATAACGGTTATTGAACTAATGTGTGAAATAAAACGAAAAACGACAAAATAAACAAGCAACTACAAAAGACACAAGATATACGTGGTTCGTCCAATATGCCTACATCAACGGAGAGAAACGGAGATTGATTTACTATATGTAGACGATCTTACAAGCCCTCACAAAGAAACCAAAGTGGTGTTCTTCCTCACAAGAAGTTATCTCTCAAACTCTCTAATGGATTCTAATAGATCTCTCACACATACACAATTCTCTCACACAAATATCTTTTAATTATGTTGGAAGCAAGGGTATTGTAGGCTTTAGGTGTGTAGTTTAGTCCGACATAGCTTAGATATAAAGTCTATGTGGTTTCTCTCTCTCTATATATAGAGAGTTAGTTTCTTTGTAAGTTTAAAACCTAATTATTATCAATATAATTCATCTTTTATATTTCTAGCTGGTATCAAAGGCAAGGTAGGTCTTGGTTTTCGGCCGCCGGCGAGGTGCCGGTGGCCAGAGCTCCGGCAAAGTCTTTTTGTCCAATTTGTGTTCTTGTTTCCGCTGTTTTTCTGCGCCTTGTGTGCTGCTGTTTTTTTTCCTGAGTACTGTTCATGAGAACTATTCACGGCTACTGTTCAGTAAGTACTGTTCACCGGGATCGCTGTTCATCCGGAGTACTGTTCACAGATTACTGTTCATCGTAATAATGTTCATCGGTACTGTTCACAGATCACTGTTCATCCAAAAAAAATTATTCTCTTTTTTATTCAGGTTTGATCTTCCTGTTGTTGGTATGCGTCATGCGTTGTTGGTATGTGTCACTCTTGGTCCAACCCTTCTAGGGTTTTGTTTGCGTTGTTGATGTCATGCGCGGCTTGTCAAGCCCTTTCTAGGGCCTTATATGCATTGCTGCCATAGTGCGCCACTCTTGTCCAGCCTTTTCGAGGGCCTTGTTTGCGTTGTTGATTTCATGCGCCATTATTGTCCTGCCCTCTCACTACTTCTCTAGGGTTTTTTCTGCGCTGCCACCACTGAAACTTCTACGTTGCCATCCATGTTTAGCCCTTTCAACGGCTTTGTTACTCCAAAATCAGCCTTCTTTCGTCCTGGAGTATCTCGTCTTTATTGATTTTTGAAGTTATACCAGATGTTTTGTGGAAAGTAAACCCTAGCCACCGAAAAGAACATGACCCTAGCAATCACCACCACTACCTCCGATATCTTTCTTGGTTGAGCAGCTGGTATTCCCTGCTCCTTTATTGTCTCTGCAGCTGGATATCCCTGTAGACGGTTCTTCTCGCAGCTGGTCATCCCTGCCATTGAACATCCTTCCCGGTGTCGTTCTCGAGATACTTTGTGGGGGATGTGAGAGAACTTCTTTGTATTTCAAGCTGAAATTCAGAGTTTGAATGTTCAGCTTGAGGGGGAGTGTTGGAAGTAAGGGTATTGTAGAATTTAGGTGTGTAGTTTAGTCCCACATAGCTTAGATATAAAGTCTATGTGGTTTCTCTCTCTATATATAGAGAGTTGTTTCGTTGTAAGTTTAAAACCTAATTATTATCAATATAATTCATCTTTTATATTTCTAGTAATTAGGTTTTCCCAACGTTTTGGCTTTATATCATAGCCTTACAACATCTCATAGTGCAGAAAACACGAGGACGTTGGAACGTCCCGAAATCACGTTCAAACGTTGTTGCACAGAAAACATAGAACGTGGAACGTCCAAAAACACGTTCAAATGTTGTTGCACAAAAAACTTTTCTTCGGGCAACAATATAACCATGGCATGCTCTATTTATTCAGGTAAGGTTTCCCCACCGTTTAGGCTAAAGCAGATAGGTCCCAAATTTCTGGTCCTTATTCCAATGATTGTCTTCTTGTGTCCAAGGAGCTATTAGGCAAGGTGAACATGAAGGAAAAACAAGTACTAGCGAGATACTAATCCCTACTAGCCACAACCCACGTACACCCGCAAAACCCCTTCCCGAATGTGCGCCATTGTGATGATAGAAACCAAAGACACTTAAAACTATGTCACCCCCATCTACCACCTGATTGGGCCAATACCTCATGCGCATTTCTGCTTCAGTTTTTAGAATTATAAATAAAAGTTTAAGGTAGAGAGAACTACTAAACTGCTCCCTTTCAACCTTTCTCCAGAAATGAGAACAATTAGCTATTTTGGTCCTCTAACTTTGCTCAAATTTTCAGTTCAGTCCTCAAAGTTTAAACTGGTCAATTTGGTCCCAAATCTTTCGAAATCTTTGCAAAATGGTCACTCATTATCTTCATGTTTCCAAGCATTTAACAAAGCTTCCCAGTAGCAGTTAATTATCATATGTGGTCTACCCAATTGCCCAGTAGCTATATCTGAAGGGAAAAACCTTGAGTTGAACAATATCGAAAATGATTAACCTCCCTCCCTTATATTTTGGCATTTCATAAACTGCCACGTATGATAGTAAACTACCACCGGGCAACTCGGTTAAATACTTGAAAATGGCCAAACCATTTTGCAAACGTTTTAAAAGATTTGGGACTAAATTGGCCAGTTTAAACTTTGAGGACTCAACTGAAAATTTGAGCAAAGTTAGAGGACCAAAATAGCTAATTGTTCCCAGAAATCATATTCTTGCCAACTGATCTGTTGTATGATATATTATAAATATAATAGCATAATGATTATAAATGCAGTTCATATCATTTTACATCTTGATTTTATGCTTCGGTTTTTTTTGTTGATGCTGAAAGATAATGGACCTTGTTCGTCCTTTATATTTCAAATGTATCACCATGTACCATAATATAATACTATATAAGGTCGCTAATAAGTTGAAACTTTTATCTGTTTAATTAATCTTCTGTATAAGAGGTTTTGCACTCTGATCACCACTTGGTTTGTGACCTAATTTTTCGCTTCGCTTTCGCTGACTTTTATTTGTTATGTATACACTGATAAGTACAGTAGTATGTACATACATTAACTATGTCTTAATTCCATCAGTGTAAGGTACTTCACAAAGTTTTAAGGTAGTGATTGAACTAAACTCATAGTTGAACATGACAAGAAGAAACTCACTTGAGGACAAGATTCTTGTTAATAAGACCTCTTGGAACTGTTCCGGATAACATATTGTTCTGCAAGTACCTGAAATCAAAAAAGTCAAGAAGTACATAAAATCAAAGTTTAACTTATGTGAATAATGCCCATTTTAAATTTTGAAGACTTACAAATGTCTCAAATTTCGGAGTCCTGTCAAAGATGAAGGAAGCTCACCATTCAGATGATTATTCTCAAGATGACTACAACAGATTAAGAAATTAAATCAGATAAGACCTTGAAAAAAGAAGAGAAAAAACTATAATGTAGAATAAGTTTTACATGGTTTTTTTTTTTTACATGGTTTTTATGTTTCTGCATCCACTGAAATCAGGTATTGGACCAGTGAGTGAATTCCCGTCAAGCCATCTACAGTCATAATTTAGTTAGAAATTAAACTAAAGGAAAAAGTGGAAAACCAGACAATAACATCAGCTTCAAAGATGATTGTCAACAATTGTGAATAAGCGAAGAATTTCGTCTTACAGTTCAAGTAAGCCTGACAAGTTTGACACTTCCAAAGGTATATTTCCGGTCAAATTCTTCCCAGACAAGTTACTGCAGAAAAAAACAATCACAAGAGCAGCAAACATTGTTTAATTAGCACTTCATCCAAGTAGTTTGCAAAACTAAACTTAAGTAAAGAGAGTATGATATACATGTAAGAGAGTGCAACTAAACTAGACACCAGCTTACTAGAGTAGTCTGTTATATTGGGGAAAAAATAGAAGAAAAAGCTTCAAGTACATTGAGACTATTCGTGGTTGGGGTTCTGAGTTACATTGTGTCCATGACCATGGAACAGGCAAACATGGGTCACCACCTTCCTGAGCCCAATCTGCTGAAGGGTAGTGTGAAACTAGTCTAGAGATAGCCATTCCTGAAATCCACAAAAGCTTCATATCAGGTACATCCACAAGTGTACTTGTAACTTATGAAACACTACTAAGGATTGTATTCTATTACCATCAAGAGAGCCATCACTTATCTTTAGGTACTTGCTTATCTCCATAGCATTCAACAGGGGTCCTCTAGATGAATCAGATGTTTTTCCAAATCCAAAATTTAATACAAAAGGGAGCGAAATGTTGGTAAAACCAGGTTCATATAACCGATATTTTCCTTGAGCATTTTCTTGAATATTAACAGCAGCCTTACTGACATCAGGTTCCCCTGGGAGGATAAGCCTGAACTTCCTAGTCTCATTTGGACTCAAATCCTCAATTTCCGCGAAGTATGAGAATGCCCATCCAAAACTTGGAAAACCATACAAGTTCAACCTGTAAGTTAGTGATCCCTTTGTACCAACCACAGCAGTCTGCATCACCTTTTGAGGTGGACTTTCATCTATGCTAACGTCAATTGGCATTAGGGTTGATACCCTCTCAGTTCCAGCAGCAACATCAACAAGGTAGTTTGCCTTTCTCAAAGTGTCAGATTCCCATATTCGATCAAATGGATCATCTGGATACCTAAAATACTAAGAAAATGATCAGGTGAGAATATTATCAACAGTCAAAAGGTAAAACATCAGTATAAGCAGGATAAAAAAAATGAAACAAAAAACTAACTGATTGATATTTTAGAATAACATTTATTGTCGTGAAAGCCCTCTATCAATAGCAAATTGTTTTTTACTTAAGACAGTTTCATGGGCAATCAACCGAGACAGATACAACATTAAGGTCAAAATAGCTTTCTCTTAAAAGTTCCGTAAGTAGATTGAACATACCCTTCAAATCCATTAAACCTAAAGTTTGAAGCCTACCTGACAGGATCGCCACTCTCTGCACCAAAGTTTATTCTGGCAGATACACTGAGGAAGAATTGAGATTCATGTTCCGTGTAATAAATTGAACCATTAAATTGTCTAAGTTCAAGAGCAGAGATAAATGGTTGCCCAGTTGTAGCATTTGATAAACACACGCTAACAGTAGGTGAAGAGGCCAAAAGGATCAACTCTTGTACCACTACAGTACTGGCGTCTGAGATGACGATGGTTGACCAATATGTCGGCCCAATCGATATGTCAAATTTTGGATATACATTATTATTGTCAAAGTTCCCATATAAGAAAGATGCTCTGATAAGGTACCGAGTTCTAGTTTTGACATAAAGAGTATAACAATACTTCCGCTCATCCGCGGGAAAAAATCTTAGTGTCTTATATTGCTTCCGAGTCTCATTAGCAACAGATACTTCAGCATTCGCACCAAACATTAACTGGTCAGAAGTCCACTCAAGTCCCAAGTCATCTGTAAAATTGTCCCTACCTCCACAGTCCAAGCTTATAAAACCTGCATGACAAAATTCAATCATCATATATATATATATAATAAAGATAGAGTGTCACATCTATTTATTCCATGGCACAGAATATAAACCCTAGCTGAATATGTACTTACGTATCAAGGCTTACAAAATTCCATGCTTAGTTAATAGTTTCAAGTTGGAGGTGAAGTCACCACTCACCACTTCTTGCATCGGTGCATGGAAAACAGTCTAATGATCTTATTGAGTAAAATGTATTCAAAAAATTGTTTTTGGTGTGTACTTGTGTTATGCAGACTGCAGAGTACACCAAATCAGACCCACTCTTCATCGAACTATAAAACGGTGGAGACATTGATAAGAAAATAAATACATATTATATGAAACAATATAAACGGTTGTTTCATTTTTCAAAAGACACATCTCATTAACTAAAATGTGCTTCTTATGACATGATCCAATCATTATAGTCAAAGTCTTAAAACTACAGTTATGACAAGCCAAGGCTATCCTCTTGTCTCCCAAACAAAGTGGTTGGCTCGTTTGGATCAACAAAGCAGTCCCGTTTCAACAATTGTGACAAGAGACTGTCGAAAACATTCTCGGCAGGGGTTATTAGCTGCACAAACACTTATCAGCTATTCCACATTTCTGTGTGTGGTGAATGCAGGTGCTATACTTGTCAGCTATTCCACATTTCTCGGCGGTGGCATATGTTTTGTTTAAAGTGAAACAAAAGCAATAATTCCAAAAACCTCGAGATGCACATTGGTGTGGGGGGTATAGCTCATAGCCAGTGTGTTAACACTTAACAAGAAACAAAGACCACAAATTCATCTAACTATCCAAGTGAAATTGAACTTTGCAAGAAACAAACAAACAAACAAAGCAGAGTAAATGAAGGATGAGATTGGTGGTCACTCACCAGGCATTTGAGCTTTGGCTTTAGTAAGAAAAAGCAGCAGCAGCAGAAGTGTTATAATAAGTCTCAATTTGTTCTTCATATTTATTTTTGCAGTTTCTTCAGTCAAACAAAGTGAAAGGAAGAGAGTAGTGGTGATTTGTGAATGAATATCTATGTAGTATATTTTTTCTCTGTGTGAGTAAAGATTAGAATCTCCAATCTTAAAGCCCAAGAAAGAAAAAGAGAGAGTGAAAGGAGTGGAATTTTAGTCTTCAACTTTTGCTTTTCCTTTCTTCAGTAATCAGTGGACAAAATGGGACCCACTCACCCACATATCTTTGTTGCATGAACTCCTTTACACAAAAAGAAAAAAAGTTGTCAGAAGACAGAAAAACTCAGTAGTAGGTTGGTATAGTGGAACTATTTTTCAACAAATAAATAATGGATGCAAGGGTGCCCTTTGTATAATAATTGAGGACAATGCGCATTCCTTGGGTGGGGCACTTGCCAAATATTCGCTTCTTTCAGCTAAAAAAAGAAATCAAATGAAGGCTTAATTATATAATTCTTGGGTAGGGAGGAGGCACTATGATGCATGGATCCTACATTCCTCCAAAAGTAATTTGTTGCTAGTTGAACATTGGTTGTACTTCACTGAGCATGTAGCCAACACATGTATAAGGCATATTTGACTTCTTGTGTGTTTAACACTCATGCTAGAAATGTTTGGATAAATTTATCCGATTCAGTGAGTAAGAGGTTATTAAAAACTGAAACTGGTGATATTATGTGCATAACCCAGAATTAAAGTACATCTGAAGGGAAGCTGAAACAATTGCTGCAGGGTTTCTCACTTTCCCTCTCTGTCGCTGGACTGCTGGAGTATATTGCCACAAGAAATCGTTGTTTGGACTTTGGAAGCATTAAGAGGTTTCTGACCAAGCTCAGAGTAGTGGTGAAGAGAGAAGACACCAAGCTCAGAGATGATAGACACCAAAACTATTTTGAGGCGTTTGAACAATTTTTACTGGTGTTGGTTAAGAAAATAATTGTAATGCTTCATCAGCATGCGCCATGTGCAGCAAAAGCTCTGTCAATGCACCACCAGCCTTTGTTTTATCATCTGGCATTTGATTGCAACAATCAATATAAAAATGCTAGATTATCAGAGAATAAAAGAAAGACAAAACTCATTAGTCTGCTACAAGTTGTTATAGATTTAAATTTTTTGAGCAAAGTCATGCTCAGTTGCTCATTCTTGTTGTCCAATAATTCGGAACTATATATATTTTGAACTATCTTTGTTTCGCACTGTATTTCTTACATTTTTAGACAATCAGACATTGTGGCTCTCTAGAATATCAAAAGTCGGTCAGAATGAATAAAAAAATTCTCCAATGGAGAACGGCAAGAAAATATGAAGATGTAAAAGTTAAGATAATTGTAATCGAACCGGCAAACTTTGTAAGAAGGCTCAGATAAGTGATGGGCAGAATCTGATGCCTCTGCTTCCCTAACAAGTTCCTTGATACTGTAAATTCTGTCTTCTGCATTCCAAATGTGGATTTACCAATATGCATACTCTGGATTAAATGATAATGCCTCCCTATATATCATCTCCTTCATCTCTTCTTCCAGTAAGGTTTGCTTCTCAAATTGAAAGGAGAAGGGCTTTGCACAGACCTGCTCATCATCTTTGTTGTGTAACATTGCTAGGTAAGGATGAGACAAAGCTTCTTCCACTGCAATACGGAAAGAATTTTTATGTTGATATAACATTATATTTAAAATAAAACACGAGAGAACTTCAGTATATCACTTTCTTGGCATACATTGTAAAATCATGATTGAACAAAGAATACATGCAGCTGGGGGTACCATCCATTCATGAATAATAACATGGAGAAAAACATTAAATATATATCACTTGATAATCTGAACACCAACTTTTTGTAATGTTTACAACAACTTGGCTTAAGGTGATACTTCTATGATCGATAGACAGGACCAAACGCAAAACATGCCTTTCAGTTATATGTCAGTCTGATTCTTATTGGAGCATGTGGCTTTGTCACAGCCTTCATGGACATATCAGATTCCAAAAAATAATGTTGCGGTCATTTTTAACATTCCTAGGAATCTTGGATTTAAGCTGAGATTCTACATTCTCTTTCATCAACTATTATTCTTTTAAATTTAAGTTGAACTTCTTCATATCAGAGGAAAAGAATCCTATAGATAAAGCAATTTGAGGTCTTTTTATCTCAAAGTTCAGGGGTAGTGGTGGTAGTGTGTAGAAAAAGGGTTTGCCACAAACTAATCATGAGTGTCAAAACTAACAGTCAACTTCAATTTCCTTGAGAGTAATCTACCTGTAATTCTTTTCGTAGGATCAAAGGTCAACATTTTTTCCACTAGATCAATTGCTTCAGGATGCACATGTGGAAAGACCCGTGCTAACGACATGCGAGGACGTTGCTGTAGTTGCTTAATGTACCTTCTCGCACTTTCATTCCGAACAAATCCAAGTTCAGACTCTCGTGGTGTGCCAAGAAGCTACATGGTTGGAAATAATCAATTAGCAAATTTCATTCAAGATGAAACTTTACGAGTAGCCAACGAAATTAAATAGCCTCGCGAATCTACAAAGCAATGTGTATAACTCGTGATTTGTAACTTACTTCTGTTAGTAAACGCATCTGATGCACATGATCTTTTCCTGGAAATAGTGCCTTCCTATTTATCATCTCCATGAAAATACAGCCCACAGACCAGACATCAATGGCTGCAGTATATTCTGCTGAATTAAGTAACAGCTCTGGTGCCCTATACCATCTGGTCACAACATATTCTGTCATAAAATCATTCTCTGAAGTTTGGCGAGCAAGACCAAAATCACATATCTTTAAATCACAATTTGCTTTCAGCAACAAGTTGCTAGGTTTCAGATCTCGATGAATAATGTTTGCAGAGTGTATGTATTTCAGCCCACAGAGGATCTGATATAAAAAGTACTGCACACAAGACCGCGATATATAATGAATGTTAGTTATTGGAAATGAAAAATAAAAACATATACAGGAATGGTTGGTTGATATGATGGAGAAGGTTAATTTACCTGACAGTGCTCCTCTGATAATCCTTGCTTGGAGTGAATTATTTGATGTAGATCAGTGTCCATAAGCTCTGTAGCAATATAGACATCAGAAAATGCTCTGCGTTCCGGTGGTGGGATCACATCTCTTATGCTTATGACCTGCTTAACACGAATTAAATGAGTATCATTAAATAAAATTCTATTGTATTCCATCTTATTGAAAGATAAGATGGAATACATTTTGAAGAATTATTGAAACTTAAAATAAAAAAAAATGAGCTACATTTTGAAGAATTATTGAAACTTAAAATAAAAAAAAATGAATTGTAGAAAATTAAGTCAATCTTGCTGTTATTGACTTATTGTCTGCCACAAATGGCGAGCGAACTGAGAACTCAAAAAGATTTCTTTTTATGATAAACAGATCCAATTTGCAAGTTCGTTATTACGGGTAGTTCCTGCAAAGGATCGGACTAATGACGTATACAATACTTGAACCTAAAGGGATAAGAAGCAACAATTGATTCAGTGTTTGTTCCATTGTTTTGAGATGAATCATCTACAAAATAAAACAAAAATGTACTTTAGAGAAAGGGAGAAATACTACCAAAGTTGGAATGTACCAAACTTGAATAAACATCCAAGCTCGATTTGAAAGTTTTTGTCCAACAAAACTGCTAAAAACTAATATAAGCATAATAAAGTGTACGTTTTTACATCTCTAGAATCTAACAAGATGCAACTCCAGAAACAAAAAGTCGCATAACATACATATTTCATATTTAGGAAAAAATAGTCATTCACTTTTAATCGAACATCTGTGCACACTAGGTTTGGTTAAATCTTAAGAGCTTCTTGGATGGAGTACGAGTGACAGAGCTTCCCTGTAGCACCCATGAGTTGGTGTTAGTCCCACATTGCCAAGGAAGTGGTTGTATTGGTAGTATGTAGAGCTTAACCATACTCTTAACTAATGTCAAGGCCTTTTGGGGTAAACCACATGGGTGGGCCCTGATCCAAAACCCTCTACTGCTGGATATCTGCAGTGACTAAAGGGGGACAATATTGACATTAGCGAGCGGTATGGTGCTCGACGCACCGGGATGAGCGAGGATGAAATCCCGGGGCGTTACAGATGGTATCAGACCCGTCGTCGATGAAATCCCAGGGCGTTACAGATGGTATCAGAGCCGACGACGGGTCGCCTGTTGCAGGTGGGAAAGTACGCTGGAATGGCCCAGGGAGCGTTACAGATGGTATCATAGCCGACGACGGGTCGCCTGTTGCAGGTGGGAAAGTACGCTGGAATGGCCCAGGGAGCGCCAAGTACTTGTCTCACTTGGCAGGGAACGTCGGAGATTTTGGGACTGTACTGAGTGTACTGCAGAGCTGAGGACGGCTCTATTTCTAAGGTGGTGAGATTGTAACACCCATGACTTGGTGTTAGTCCCACATTGCCAAGGAAGTGGTTGTATTGGTAGTATGTAGAGCTTAACCATACTCTAACTAATGTCAAGGCCTTTTGGGGTAAACCACATGGGTGGGCCTTGATCCAAAACCCTCTATTGCTGGATATCCGCAGTGACTAAAAGAGGGCAATATTGACATTAGCGAACGGTATGGTGCTCAACGCACCGGGATGAGCAAGGACGAAATCCCGGGGCGTTAGCAAGTTGTATTTGATAGCCTAATTCAGTCTAGTTCAATCACTATTCAATTAACAGATGGTCAACTCACGAAGGCTTCTTTTATCTAAGGACTTGGTCTGCTAGCAAGTTGTATTTGATAGCCTAATTCAGTCTAGTTCAATCACTATTCAATTAACAGATGGTCAACTCCAGATACACTCACGAAGGCTTCTTTTATCTAAGGACTTGGTCTGCCACTGGCTAAAAAATGGAAATTTGCATGACAATGTATGGCGTATGTTTTATCAACTTCTTCTTATTCATTAATAAGAAAGCCATATCGTTATAACAAACAACATTAAAGTTTTGAGTACACTCCACATGTGAGATTTCAAAACCGATCTATAAGAATTACTGAATCTTACTCCTGTAAGGCTGTAACAATAAAATGGTAATTTCAAGAGTGTAGTTTAATTACTTACATTATGATGATCTAGATGCTGAAGAAGCTTAATTTCCCGTAGTGTCCGTTTTGCATCCATGTAATTATCAAAAGCATCTGAAATCTTTTTGATTGCCACCATCTCATTTGTCTCCGAGTTCAAAAAAGAACTGATTGAAACCAATAAAAGTTAATCAAAACTAAGGATCAATCTTCTATCATTTTCATTATATAAAAACAGAAGAATTTGTTTAAGAAAAAAAAAATACTAGATACATACCAAACGACTCCATAAGCCCCACTTCCAACAGGTACAATAGGAGGTTTATACTTAGAACTGACTTCAAATATATTACCCAATATATCATATTCCATAAACTGTCCTCCATGACTCAAAACTCCATGAAAATTAGCCATTTATGGAACTGGAATTACTATGATAATTTGAATTTGGATATATTCTTGCCTTTTTCTTCTTCTTCTTCCAATTATTGTTGTTAAGAACTGAACGAAAGGCAAGGAGTTTGTTTAACATGGTATGGTATGTTTAATAATGGACATATGGAAGGAAGGAAGTTAAGACGAAGGTGACTGTGTCTTCTAACTTCAAAGAAAACTCCAACTGAGTAGTGCTTGCTGACTGATTCCTGAAACCGTGTTTGACCGTTGACTCATATTTGGTCAATCAATAACGAAAATTAAGACAGCTTTGACCATAAATCCACAATATTTCCACCATTGTTGCAGAGTTTCGAATACAAAAAGTCCAAAACTGCAACTGCTTATTAATGTTCTAAGTAAAGAATAATTAATCACTTATAAAATTGCTTGAGGCGGTAAGCAAACCAATAAAATTGCTTATTAATGATCTAAGCACTAAAGAATTACTAATCACTACTACTAAGACAAATTTGATTAATAAGCTAATCCTGTAAAAAGTTTGATCAATGAGAAGCTTTTATCCAAATTGTGCATTGAAAGGGAAAAATGAAAAGTTAAAAGTTAAAACAGATTGCTAACAATTTTGTCCACTGAGATGTTTGTAGAATGTAGATACCTGCCTAGTCTGGGGCCGGTGAGACATTACATTTCTTTTTATCATAGGCGGTTGAATTCCAACATTGTGTAGCATGTCAGCAGCTTTGTGTTCTTTGTCACCGCAGATTATTGCTGGTTGAATGATCATATACCACAGCTCTTGGATAGTGATGGGATAAATCAATGTCGTCTTTGTAGTCTGTAAATGTAGGTGATTTGTACGTCGGAGAAGATGATCGGAGAGTGGAGGAGAAGGATTTTTGAGTGTGGAAGTGGCTGAGCTATCTAGAGAGATAGTTGCCTACGTATCTGAGGTTGATCAAGTCCCAGAATCAACCCCACGTAGTTCATATTTATAGGTGAATTGAGACAACGGATAGCTCATTAATTGTCCAACGATGGGATCAATTAATGAGCGGATATTTTGGATCTAAAAATATATTGTAACTGAAGAGGATCAAAACGTATGTGATTTGAACAAGGTCGATGAAGGTCGAATTAAAAGGCGTTCACGTCGCGTGAGCTCGAGTGAAAAGTGGCTCACGTCGACATTGAAAAGATTTTAGGTCGAGTGACATATGAAAGTAATGAGCGTCGAGTGAGCTCGAGTAAAAAGAGTCTCACGTCGAGTTAGGTTGATATGAATATTTATAGGCGAACTTGAATATAATGGTATATACATAGCCCCTTTTCATTCGAATTAAAGTGGGCAATTGAAATGTGTAGCATTACATGAGGTCATGCCGACTTTGGTTTGAATGAAAACAATATTTAACGTGTTGAAATGGGTAATGGGTTGCCTTGAAGAATGTGATTTCCTTGATTGAAAAGAGAGGCAGAGATTCCTTTGTGTGCCGCATTTAATGCGAAGAGGTTTTCGAGGAAACATAACGATTTTAGTTATGGTAACCTGTTGTGATGAGGTACATGGCAGTTTGCTTTTCAATTTTGATTTGAGAAAGAAGAGGGAAACCGAAATGTTTGTGTGGTCAGATTTGGCTGGCGAAATCTGGTCGTAGATTTAGGATTTGTTGAACGGCTGTGATCGAGCTATTGGTTTATATAAAACCTAAGATACGGTTTGGGATAACCAAGGGTTTTTGCTGTCTTGGTTTTTAAGGAATTTTTCGGCCATTTGCTAAGGTATTCTTCTGCAACTGCTTTCTCTTCTTCTTCTTCATTGCTGTTGTTGCTGGTCTTAGCCTTTTTGTTGTTGCTTTTTCGCTTGAATTCTCTTGTTTGTGCTTGAAATTTTTACTTCCTTTTGATAACTTCAATTGTTCTTTTAGTTTTGCTTTGAATTTTGTCTCTTTTTTTTATTGCTGTTGGAAGTATTCCACCATTGTTGAAGCTGTAAAGCTTTTTGTTCTTCATTTCTGCTTTCTTTCTCTTGTTTGTTGTTGTAATTTGGTTGTGCATCTCTTTGTGGTTAATTGCCGGAGTTTTGTTTAGAGAAAACTTGTAAAAATGAGTGATAGGGAGTCTGAATGTATTAGTGAGAATGAAGAAGAAGTTGAACTCGAGGAAAAGGTCGAATTAAGTGTTAGCACTACCCGACGTAGGAGGGACGAGGAGGAGATTAGTAGTGGTAGGTCCCTCACTATAGAGGAAGCTAGAAGATCCTTTCCCGAGGTTCGAGAGGAGTAAAATATTTGGATTCCTGACCTCAAAATATATAGAGTTAGTGATAGGTTATTCGACTTGTGTAGGGACACAACGTCGTGTTTGATATGTCTTGCCCAACTGAAAGGTGGAATGCGTCTTCTATTTAGTAAGTTCGTATGTGATATTCTGAATCACTACGACGTAGCCCCTATCATGAATAGGTTACATGGCTACAATATTTGCAAGGCTGACGTCGTTGCTTACTTTAGTTGTGTCACCGGTCGTAGTAGGGATTATGTCTGCTCGTTGAATAGGAAAAGGAGTTGTGGTCCAGCTAAGCTTTTTAACCCGCCCACCTCGAATGATGGTTGGAAGAACTCACCTGTGTATAGAATTCGGGGTCAATTTGTACAGCCCAGTGCCTTTCTAGCTCGATATCCTATTCCAAGCATAGGTATATACTATGTTGTCAAGGGCGGAGCAGAGCGCCAGGCGCTCAGATTTCTGGGAACCGCCTCCACCGCTCAGGCGGCGCTCCGATCAAACCACACAGTTTACACTACTCTAAGTTCTCTAACAATATTTCTTTCCCATAATATTTCCTGAACAGTAAAGAAGAAGAAGATTAAATTTAAAGAAGAAGAAGATTAAATTTGGATTTGATTTAGGAAGAATGAAGATTAGAGAAGAAGAAGTAGCAGCAGCAGCAGAAACCAGAGAGGTAGAGAGAGAACGTGAGAGGTAGAGAGAGAACATGAGATTTAGTTTTTTTTTTTAGTTTAAGTTTTGGGTTTTTTTTTTATTTGGGTCGTCTTGAGCGCGTTTGTATGGGCTGCTCTGAATAGAGCGCTGGACCTGAGCGCCGCCCAGGCGGCCCAAGGCGTTTTAGGCGTTATTTTTGCTGAGCGGAGCGACCTCCTTTAGAAATAGCGTACAACGAGCCTATCGACGGGCGTCTTCATCCTAGCAATATCATTGAATTTGCTGAAAAGTCTTGGGCAGAGAAGAGGGAGTTGTTGCCACATTTGAGTCATTTTTTCCGTGAGCCTTGAGTGAAGTTTGCTAAAGGCACACAGGGAGAAGCTGATACGTGAAGTGTTGTAGCTTCGAAGAGAGGTAGGAAGAAGAAGGAGCTTGCAGTTGCTACTCCTGTTGTTGAATTGGTTTCAGCTCGTCCTGGTGATTTGCCAGTTGAAGCATTACCTGCCTTACCCATGCCTCCCAAGAAAAATCCGAGCTTTCCTTTGACTGGAGACATTGCTCCACTTCCTAGCAAGATCCCCGCTGGACCTAGTTTGAGTGATGTGTTCGGGTCTCGTTCAATTGAGCCCGAGGCTTTGCAAAGGAAGAGGAAGATTGTTGCTAAGCCTGCTGCTGTGACCGTTGCGTCGAAGGTCGATAAACCCAACAAGGGAAAGGAGGTCGAAGCTCCCCGAGCTCCGAATGCTAAGGGTGCGAAACAGAAGGCTGTTGACCTTACTGAAGACTTGGCTGCTGGTGAAGCCAATAGATTTGCCCCTATATTTCCCTGTCACGACGCCTATGTGAAGGTTGATGATTCGGCGTGGGATGACAAGGAAATGTGTCTGTCACTGATGGAGAACATGTTTCTCTTTGAAGACGCAAAGAAAATTCAGCCTCGATCTATCGAGGAGGATTCGATGGAGCTAGCTTCTTGTGCATACAAGGTATGTTTCACTGAGTGTCTTTGTGCTTTGATTTTTTGCGTTTACTGCAGAAATATTTCTAAGGCATTTTGATTTTGTTGCCTAGATGAACGTGATTCACAACAAGTGGGTCACGAAGCTCAAAAATGCGAGAAAGAAGGCTGGAAATTTGCAGAAAGCCAACATTGAGAACACCAATCTCCGAGCTCAGGTAAAAGATTTGAAAGTCAAGCTCGATGCTTCAAGAAAAGACAATGCCCAGCTGAATAAGGACATTGATGAGGCACACCAAGTGTTTTTGAAGGTCGAGAGTCAGCTAGCCTCTGTGACCTCAAGTTGGGAATCTGATGCCACAAAATCTGTTGAGGTTATATCACAATGGCGAAAGATAGCCTATGCTTGGGAGGAAAGGTGCCTCCGTCGTGAGTCGCACCTTGCCTCACTTGTCGAAGGTTTTGACCCCAGTGCTGACCAGGAGGCAGTCAAGATCTCAGCTTTGGAGCGATATGATCGAGATGTGAATGGAGCAGAAGGCCAGACTAGCTCAGGTGGGGCTATTGTTGAGGACGATGCCGAAGTTGCTGATGGTATTGACGTCGGTACCCACTCTGAAAAACCTGGCGAAGGCGACGACATGGTGATGGATGAGCAACCCCTTCAGCAATAGTTCTATGTAGATTTTGTTTACAGAGGTTGTGAGGTTTTTATGTTTTGATTGGTTGTAAGACAACAGTAGGAAATTCCGACTTATTGATATAATTGAATGAATGGTTGAAGGTTTTGTTTGAGAAGGAATGAATGTTTTGGTTCTACAATTTATCTAAGGCCCATGCCGATTTAGACTTTTATTGTAATTCTTCGAATGCATATGATGGATTGTGAGCATAGAGGTAAATAACTAAATTGAAGTTATCTTTTTAATGCTTGGATGTGTATGAATGGCTTGGCTCGTAAAATGTCCGACTTATGCTTTCTGGCTTGGTTTTCCAACTTGATAAAGAGAAGGAAAAAGGGTTATCTGGAAAAGCAGTTAAGGGAGGTAAAGCTTTAGAAATTTTGAATTCCAAGGCCTAGGAAATTGTTCTCCCTCTGCGTTGATGAGTGTATATGCACCATTTCAGAGGTCATTCTTGACAATGTATCGACCTTCCCAATTAGGGTTTAGTTTTTCATTTCCAGATTTCTTTGTGTTGGAGAAAACCTGTCTGAGTACGAGATCACTGATCGGACCTCAAAAGTGTATATTTATCCCCCGAATAACACCTTGTTTGTCTAGCACTTAGCTTATATTATTGTATTATATCTATTGATTAGTGCATTTCTGTCTTTATGTAGGTTTTCGGAGCCAAAATACGAATATTGAGTTAAAGCCCGCAAAAAGACGAGAAAAGCAAGCAAGGAAGTGTTATTTGCACAAGGGAAGAAGATTGGATATTTGCACCCGCGGAATCTGCTAAGGGCACCCCGTGGTCAACAATGGTCAAATATGTTGAGTTGACTTTTTGGTCAATTTTGACTAAGGTTGACTTTCTGGTCAACTTTGACTTCGGTTGACTTTTTGGCCAACTGTTGATTTCGGGTCAACTGCTGCTGACTTTGGTTGACTTCTGGTCAACTGCTGACTTCTTAGGACTTTGGGTCAAATCTGTTGACTCATGTGGACCGGACTTCCTATTTTGGATCTTGATCTTATAAAGGCTCTACAAGGAGAACTAGAAGTCCGATTGGGGTCCATGACATATGAAACTGAAGGTCTTGGCCCAAACTACAATTCTAGCCCAAGAGGATTAGGTTTTACTGATTGCCTAATCCCTCTAGGAGACCAACAGCAGCAGCCACGAATTTCACTAAGTTAGAAAGTCTTTGCATGCAAGTGAATCATTATGTAATGTCTATATAAGAGAAGTTGTAACTAGGGTTTACTAGACTTTGGTTGATCATCAATTTGAAGACCAACTATTGTACTCGATTCAATATCAATATCAATCCATGATTTCAATTATGATGTTCTTTGATTTAATTATTTGTTCCATTGGTATGAGTAGCTAAATCATCATGGGGGGAAGGTGGAAGCTTTCTAGGTGATGTATGATTATTATGTTGTTTCTTCTTATTCATTGTGATTCGAGATACTTAATGCTTATTTACTTCTAGCTGCAGTATGAGGTAAGTATGATTGTTTGTATGCTATTGTTATCCATGGTATTAAATATTGTTGTTAGAATTTAGGGAGACCTAGTTTTGATAATAGTATTATATTTATTGTAGATGTGTAGTGAAATAGCTGAGAGGTGATTACTGCATGTTTGTAATATGTATCTTTTATTGAAACCCTTTCATGATTAAATTCAATAGCTGAGAGGTGAGGATTTAATCATGAATAATATGTGGAGTTAATTAGATTCAATAGCTGAGAGGTGAGGATTTGATTAATGAAGCATATTCAATAGTATACATAATAGAATCCCGTTTTAATTCAATTCAATAGCTGAGAGGTGAGGATTGATTATTATAGGCATTAATAATTGATAGGAATAGCTGAGAGGTGACTTATTAATTATTATAGATTGAATATGAAGAACAACATGATATGATTGCTTAACCTAGTTTGTGGAAACCTACTACTCCCCCTATGTCATCATATAATTCTCTTTTCCATATCTTCCATATTCTTAAGTTAGGATTTTTTTATTGTTTATTGCCTGTAGGAAGTAGAATCAATTCTCCAACTTTTATTATTGATTCATTGATGTTTCTTAACCATTGTTCTTAATTGTGTTTGAGCTAAGATCTCCCCCTCTGAGGTGGGTACGACCCTTGCTTGTTACTTGTCTACTTTGATCTCAATCTATACAGGCACAAGAAGGAAAAATCTACAAATATAATCTTTTGATTTACAATACAAAAATATTGCAAACAACAAAATGGCGCCGCTGCCACTCTAAGGAACGGAGCTGATTCAAGCACAAAGAAGAATAGTTGTTTTGGGACATCATCCCTCTTCTATCCCTCCCACCCTTCAATTTTTGATTTTTTTTAATTATTCTTTTTAGGTTTTTAGTTACTTGGTCTTCTTGTTGATCTTGCAGTGAAAACAGATCTGAAAAAGCTCGAAAAACAGAGTAGATATCAAAATTGGAAGATAAGCGTGCATTCAGGAATTTTTCTGAAAATATACTGTTCTGAAGTGGGCTCGACCTCGAGTCGAGATCACTTTGTTCATTAACAATCTCGAGTCGAGTTTTCGGCAGGAATTCGGCCCGGTTTTGCGTGAATTATTCAGGACGATCCAGAACTCCTTTTAGGCTGAAATTTTTACTGTTGAAAGATTTCGGGGCGATTTACTTGCCCTAAATCTTTCGGAATTTTTAAAGCAGCAGAAGTTATTTAATTTCTCGTCCCAAGACGAGAAAATTTGCAGGAATCACTGAACAGGCAGATCCAGGCAGGGATTTTGCCAGTTTTGCGTGATTTTTCTAGGACGCTCCAGAAGTCCAAATCAGCTGAAATTCTTACTGTTGAGAGATCGTGAGGTTAACTAAGTAGTCTATTTTTCTCAGTATTTTTAAGGACTTGTAAGTTATTTAATTATTCGATCCACGAAGGTGGTCGCGGTTGTAATAATTTTAAAGTAGGTGTTGCTAGGATTTTATTATTGTGTGTTCTAAGCGGGTAGTAGAGCAAGGTTGTGGAGCTAGCCTTGGGTCTACTAAGGAACGACTCCTAAGGACGATTGAAACCCAAGGAGCGGTTTCCCCTTAGTCGACTTCAACTCGTCTTCTCGCCACATTTGTGCGCTTGTTTGGCATTTTTACTTTTTAGCACAAAGTGGGAGGTAAGCATTTTCTCAACCCTCCTCGAATCCCCTGCAAGAGTAGTTTCTGTAATGATTAGCATGACCTTGATTGTTGCTTGATTTCTATTTCTGCTTTTACTTGTTAAACCGGGACTGCAAGGCGGACCTGGCCTATAAGTGAAACTTAAATATCAATTGATTGCAATATCCTAAGCCTTAAAATTGAACCAACTAAAGCCATGCTATCACGATGTTCTCATTGAGACTTTGACGGATACTTCAACTAGTACCGTTTGGTTTTTCTTTGATTGGAGCACAAGTGGGGAATTGGGTCAGGAACCCCTACAGATTTATCTGTAGAATCAATTGTGGTTATTTAATTAAGGAACGTGTTTACACGGAAAACCTCCCACATTGGTTATTAGCTTGCTTGACTCTCAAAAGGGGAAGAATCACTCACGAAGCTTGGAGAGAACTCAGTGCCTTGGGAGAACACAAAATAGAGTCAGTTTTTGATCCCCTTGTTAGATGCTTTTGAATGGTTAGGACTTCTGTGGCATATGTAATGCGCATGTTGCATGCATCTTAGATCAGGTAAAATCTTGTCCAAACCACTAATCTACACAAAGAGCACAATCACGGACCTCTCTACTTCTCTTGAGGAAGAGTTCAACAACTCAACCTCCCTACCTCTTGAAGAAGAGTTCAACAACTCAACTTCAATTTCTGAAGTAAATCCTGCACCTATGGCTCAAGAAGCTACCATTCGGGATTACTTTTCACCTTTGGCCACAGGGCCACCTACTTGCATTGTCTTACCCGAGACACATGCAGAATGCTATGGCATTCGCCCACAGATTGTGGGCATGTTGCCTAAGTTCCATGGACTTCCAAGGGAAGATCCATATCAGCACCTCAATAAGTTTCTGACCGTTCTTCACACTTTTAGGGAGAAACACTTATCTGAAGAGGAAGTTAGCCTAAGATTGTTTCCATTCTCTCTTGAGGATAAAGCATATCATTGGTTACATAGCCTTCCTGCTAATTCCATTGTCACTTGGGCTCAACTAAGTCAAAAGTTTTTAACCAAATTCTTTCCTATTACTAGAACTAATGACATAGTTGATGCCATAAGAAGTTTTAGGCAAAAAGAGAGTGAGGTTTTCTTTGATGCATGGGAGAGATTTCATGATCTACTTCTTCAATGTCCACACCACAAAGTCGATGACACTGAAAAGGTTAGAATTCTATATAGGAGCCTTAATACTCAAACTAGGAGTACGGTTGATAACATGAGTGGTGGAGATTTCCTTGATTTCTCCACCACCAAGGCCTTAGCTTTCCTTGAAAAGATTGCTAATAATAGCCAACATTGGGATATATCAGGACATACCTCGAGAAACACTACCATAGACCATAATGATAAACCTAGAGGACTATATGATGTCAAACCTGACATGGAACTTAAAAATTTACTTCAAGGTTTAACTAAACAGGTAGCAGCACTTGGAGTATCCTTAAATCCCCAATCAACTGTTATGAGTGCCTCCAATCTTTCATGTGATGCTTGTCATGACCAGACTCACACTGCTGAATTTTGCCCTCTCCTAATGAATCCACCAGAAACTGAGGATGCCTGTGCGTTTAACTACGCCGAGAGAACCAACTTTACTAAGGGCAATGCCACGTACCCATACATGGACCGCTTAAATCTTTCTTATTCTAATAATCATCATGCGGGTCCACCTAGTTTTAACAAATCTTATGGGCAACGTAGCAATGCCACGTATGTTGGTCACTCTGACAATAGAATCAGGGCACCGGTCCCCCCTTACTCAAACAATACTCATCCAATGAGTGGTTCCAGGGACCGCATGCCAACTACTCAATCTACCCAACCTAAGACCTCTCTTGAGGATGTGCTTGCACGTTTCATTCAACAGACCCAAGCGTCTATTGAGTCAAATGCCCAGGCCATCCAGAGAATTGAACAAAAACTTGATGAAAGAGGTAGATTTCCGGGACAGTCCATCCCGAACCCCAAATGCAAGGAAGTTGCCTTGGTGACGGAAACTACTACTCCGTCCACATCTGCACCAATTGCTGAAGTAAAATCGGTTTCCACCCTTAGGTCAAAAAAACAGGTTGATAATCAAGAAGACTGCCCGTGAGATCATTGATCCTCCACGGATTTACAACCCACCAGTACCTTACCCCCAGAGACTCACGAGGTCTCTAAAGGAAGTCCAAGCAGAGGAAGCACTTGATGTGTTCAAACAGATAAATATTAATATACCCTTCCTCACGGCTATTAAGGAGATACCTTCCTATGCTAAGGTCTTGAAAGACTTGTGCACTGCCAAGAGAAAAACTAATGTGCCCAAAAACGCATTTATAGCTGAAGAATTCTCTGCACTTGTCCAAATCGAGTGATGATGAACTTCCATATGAAATTTTTTACATCTTGTTGTCTTATGCGTCGTAGAGGTATTGCTTCGACCCATTTAGTGAAGTAGTTTGTTGCTACCAGTAGAAACATTTTCTTGGTTTTATCCCTTAGGATGGGTCCTACAATATCGAGCCCCCAAATAGCGAATGGCCAAGGACTTGATATTGTCTTGAGTTCTCGAGCTGGCTGGTGTATGTACAGCGAGAACCTTTGGCACTTATCACAATGTTGGACGAATTTTTTGAGTCCGATTGCATATAAGGCCAAAAGTAGCCTTGGTTTCGTGTTTTTTGGGCTAGGGATCTAGCCCCTGCATGATTTCCACACTCGCCGTGATGAATTTCAGCTAGAATTGTATGTGCTTGATTTGGTGGGAGGCACCGTAGGTATGGCCCTCTAGTTGACTTTCTGTATAGACTATTCTCAAGCAATATGTAGCTTTTAGCTTTTGTTTCGAGTTTACGTAGCTCAAAGTCGTCCTCTGGATATATTCCTCTTAAGTAGTTGATGATCGGGCCCATCCATGAGTCATCGATCTCGTTTTGAGGAATGTCAATGAAGTCAGAGATCTCATTTATCTGGTAGATCTGAGTCTCATATGCTGGAGCTGATTGTATGTCGATTTGTATTGATTGAGGTGATTCCGTGTCAATCTACGAGGCTAGATACGCTAGGCTGTCGGCATGACGATTATCATCTCTTGAGATATGATGGATTTCCCATTTGCTGAAATGAGTTAGCAATTTCTTGGTATGCTCTAAGTATAGCTTTAGAGTCTTTTCCCTTGTTTCGTAGTTGCCAAGAAGTTGGCTGACCACTAATTGTGAGTCGCTTAGAATTTGTAACTCTGTTACTTGTAAGGCTCTGGCCATTTGTATGTCGGTGATTAATGCTTCATATTCTGCGTCGTTGTTGGACGAGGTGAAATTTAACCGAACCGACTTTTCTAAGATGACCTCCTTTGGTGAGTGAGTGTTGCACCAACACCTGAGCCATTAAGATTTTTTGAGCCGTCGACATAAAGTTTCCATATCGGGGCTTTGATGAGTGGTTGTTCATTGATTTCATTATCTGGTACCCGCGTATTATCATCAATGGCATAGTCGACCAAGAGGTTGGCCACTATTTGGTCTTTTCTACTGCTACATGGGGTGAAGATGAGCTCGTGATCTCCGAGTTTCTGAGCCCATTTTGCCATTCTGGTTGACTTGTTTTTATTTTCAAGCACTTGTCGAAGTGGTGCATCTATGATGACTCTGATCTTGTGCGATTGGAAGTAGGGTTTTAGCTTTCTTGATGCGAATAGTAAGGTTAAACCTACTTTTTCGAGACTTGAGTATCGAGCTTCAGAGTGCAACAAAGTCTTGCTGATGAAGTATATTGGTCTTTCGATACCACCTTCATCTCGGAATAATACTCCGTTGATCGCATGTTTTGAAGTTCCGAGGTAAAGCCCCAGTACGTCGCCTTCTTGAGGCACTGTGATGACAGGGGGAGTTGCAAGGTATAGTTTGAGCTCGTCGAATGCTTGTTGGCATTCTGGAGTCCAATTATATGTTGCTCCTTTCTTCAGTATTTGAAGTAGAGGGCGTTGTTTGTCTGATGCCTGAGCTATGAATCTGTTCAAGGCTACTAACATGCCGTTAAGCTTTTGAAGTTGCTTTTTGGTTTTTGGGCTTGGCATTTCTATTATAGCCTTGATCTTCTCTGGGTTTGCCTCTATCCCTCGTTGTGTAATGAGGTATCCCAAGAATTTTCTGGAGGCAACACCGAATAAACATTTTTCTGGGTTGAGTTTCATATTGTATTCATGAAGTCGGTGAAATGTTTTTTCGAGGTCGGATACGTGAGATGATTTTTGTTTGCTTTTTACAATCATATCATCGACGTATACTTCCATTGTGTTGCCAATCATGTCTTCGAACATTTTTGTTGCAAGTCGCTGATACGTAGCCCCTGCATTTCTTAATCTGAATGGTATGACTGTATAGCAAAATGTACCTTGTTCAGTAATGAACGCGGTTTTCTCTTGATCTTCATCTGCGATTTTGATTTGATTGTAACCTGAATAGCCATCCATCAAAGAGATGAGCTCGTGACCTGTTGTTGAGTCAACGAGTTTGTCTATTCGAGGTAGAGGAAAGCTATCGTTTGGACAAGCTTTGTTGAGATCCGTGAAGTCGATGCATACCCTGACTTTACCATTTGGTTTTATGACTGCGACAATGTTAGCGAGCCATTCGGGGTATGCGACTTCACGAATAAATTTCGCATCTTTTAATTTTTTTTATCTCTGCGTTAACTGCATTAGCGAGATGAGCTGCAAGTTTTCGAGCTTTTTGTTTAACAGGTTTTTTGTTGGAATCAACATTTAACCTATGGCATGCAATATTGGGATTTATCCCTGGCATATCGGTATAAGCAAAAGCAAAAACATTCTTATCCATCTTAAGAGTAGCAATAAGTTGCTCTTTTACAATGGGGTCCAAGTTAGCCACTACATAGACATATTTTGGATCGTCGTCCGATCCTATGTTGACCTTTTCACCTTTTTCAATGACTAATGGGTCGGATGGCTGAATGATAACCTTGCCTTTGTCGGCCTGTGGGATCTCATCGACAGTGGGATTAGATGTGCCCGCGCCTGTCTTGCTAGTTGCAGAGATCGCATTGACAGTGGGCTGAAGTGAGCTCGCAACTGTCTTGGAGGTCCCCGCCTTATTAGGAAGTGGGACGACCTCAGGTATTGCATGGCATCCATGTGCCTCAATCTGGTCACCTCGTAGTTCCATGATGCCTCTGGGGCCAAGAAACTTGATGACTTGATGATAAATCGAAGGAACAACTTTCATCCTATGGATCCATTTCCTTCCCAGGATTGCATTGAACTAGGTAGGAACGTCAAGCACGAAAAATGTGCAATGAACAGTGACTTCATCTTCATTTTCGCCAGTTGCCCCAGGAAGGCAAATTTCACCCTTTGCTTCTGTTTCAGTGGAATTGAACGCAAAGAGGGTGAATTGTGGCTTGTTGAGAACTGAGTTAGGCATTTGCATTTGACTGAATGCCTTGTTGAAGAGCACGTCGCATGAGCTGCTTGGATCTATAAGTACTTTTTTGATCATCCATCCACCAATGTTGGTGTGCACGACGAGTACGTCATTGTGTGGAAGACACACCTTCTTGAGGTCGAAATCTAAAAATATGAGGGCATTGTTGCCCGCGACCTGCTTAACCACGATTGTTTTGTGGGTTAGATGAAAGGTATGGTGGATGTGATGAATCTTCTGTTTCTTGGATCGAGCTGACCATTCTGGAGGTCGAGCATCCATTATCATGTTGATGGTTCCTTTGGGTTTTTTACTCTTTTCTTCGGAGGTCTTTTGCCGTTTTGCATCAAGTTTGTTGCGAAGATCTGGCTTATTTTCCGAGAGGAAGTCATCGAGGTGACCCTCCTCTTTGAGCTTGTGATAGTAAGCCCTCAGAATGCGACAGTCTTCTGTGAGATGATGTCGGCATTTATGAAGCTTGGAGTATGGATTCCCTTCGATAGGTTCAAGGTCGTGAACTTGAGGTTGGAAGTAGGGCTCATCTTTGATTAAGTCAAAGAGTTGGTTGTAGGAACATTTGAAGGGGTTTGGAAACTTGGATATGGAAGTCGATTTTGGTTTGCCTTTGTATTCTAACCTGGCCGTCTTTGGTTTGGAATAAGTAGGTTGTGTAGTTTGAACCACGGCTACTCGTTCTTTTGACTTTGTTAAGGCTTCCTCGAGCTTAATGTACTTATCAGCTCGCACATAAAGGTCTTCCAGTGTTGCAGGGGCATCCAGGATGATATTCTTTCCTAGAGCCGTGTTCGGGTTGACAGTCGAGATGAAGGCCAAAAGGCATGAGTTCTCGTCTGGGTTTTGCCCGAGAGCATTCCTTCTTGAATCTTTCCATGAACTTTTTAGTAGTTTCAGACTCGTCTTGTTTGAGTCGAAATAGGGCAGTGACCTCTATTCTTCTTATCTTGTTATGAATGTATTGAGTGACGAAGAGAGATTCGAGTTGGTCATATGAGGTGATGGACTTCTCTGGAAGTCGATGGTACCAATCGATGCACTCCCACGGAGTGATGCCTGGAACAATCTGCAAAATATGTCTTTATATTTTGTCCATAAGGCCATACTGGTCTTAAATTGAAGGACGTGGTCCATTGGATCTCCACTTCCGTCGTAGGTTGTAAACTTTGGTGGCATGAAATTCTGGGGTGGTTCCTATTGGAGGAGGTCTTCATGAAGGAGTTATGTCTTATAACGCTCTAGGGTTGTGGATGCAACTTTATGTATTGTGTTGGCTTTGAGGGAGTCTTGGTTATTTTTGTCAAGCTTTTCGAATAGTTGGAGTATTCTGTCATGAGCGTCCTGAAGGTCAGCTATGGTGGGGGCGGTGGTATTGCTGGAAGTGGGTAGAACAGGGTTGTTGATGGTGGTGGTGTTGACTTCTTCAGTGGTGAGTCCATTTGTAGCAACTCCGTTGAGTGGCACTCCGGTGGTGGTGGTGTTCTTGAGTTGAATGTTTTCGCCCACCAATCTGTTAATCTGTTCTTGCTGGTCTGCCATCTGCTTCTGGAGCTGCTCAAACTGATCGGAAGTGATGGTTGTCATGGTCGTTGTCTGTTTAATATTCGATCACGAATCAGTCGGCGCCAATGTAAATGTAGGTGATTTGTACGTCGGAGAAGATGATCGGAGAGTGGAGGAGAAGGAATTTTGAGTGTGGAAGTGCCTGAGCTATCTAGAGAGATAGTTGCCTACGTATCTGAGGTTGACCAAGACCCAGAATTAAGCCCACGTAGTTCATATTTATAGGTGAATTGGGACAACAGATAGCTCATTAATTGTCCAACGGTGGGATCAATTAATGAGCGGATATTTTGGATCTAAAAATATATTGTAACTGAAGAGGATAAAAACGTATGTGATTTGAACAAGGTCGATGAAGGTCGAATTAAAAGGCGTTCACGTCGCGTGAGCTCGAGTGAAAAGTGGCTCACGTCGACATTAAAAAGATTTTAGGTCGGGTGACATATGAAAGTAATGAGCGTCGAGTGAGCTCGAGTAAAAAAAGGCTCACGTCGAGTTAGGTTGATATGAATATTTATAGGCGAGCTTGAATATAATGGTATATACATAGTCCCATCAACCTAGCTGAGCAGTCAAGAGGTCAATTCTTAGCTACCATCATTCCAATCAACTGGTAGATTTAACAGTGGGATTGGACGACTATTGGTCAAATGCAGAAATGTACATTTTTCCCATTCCTGTTCAGATGACCAACTCTTACTTGCAAAAAAATGACTTAAAGTTGTTTACACACGTGGATAAACTCCACTGTATTCTTGGGGGACTTCACTTGGTTTTTTTTTTTTTTTTGAAAGAGTTAAGGGTTAGGCAGACCCTGACCTGTATCAATAATATCTCAAAGAAATAACACCTTCTGTATCCTCCTTTACAATTTTATATAGAATCTCATCAACAGGAGGGCAGAAGTAATTAATAGATTGCTCTTTGCCAACACCTATAGTGGCTAGATGGTCAGCAGCTCTATTAGCTTCTCTATAGGTGTGACTTACATAAACACTATCAAAATTGTTAGATAAGGACAAAATAGCTCTCAAAAGATTGAGACAATACCATGGAGGAGCTTCCTTCTTCAGTAAGCAGCAGGCTGCTCTTAAGGAATCAGTAGCAACTTGAATCCTTACAAACCCAGACTGCCTAGCCAGTTGTAATCCTTCAAAGATTGCACTTAGTTCTTGCCACATTACTGATCTTATGGGACTAGAGCCAGTAAAGCAACAGAGCACCTCTCCAAACTGCTTCCTCAATATACCACCAATGCCTGCACCATTACCATTAACAACACCATCTGTATTTAACATGATAGTACCATTATCATGTCTCTTCCATTGAAATTTGTATTAACCTATTTCTAGATTAATGCATCAACGGGGTCAGGTCGCTTGGGAGACTTGACCAAATGGGAATGTTTGAGATCGGGGTGGCTGCACCTCGTTGAGATCGAGATTGCCTACGTACTCTAGCTCGGGGGAATTGAACTTAGAGATCAAGCCATCGTAGTTCTGTTTATATAGAAGATAGAAGGGCGTGGATCATGGATCTTGCAGATTATCCGCCATCATAATGAGGATTAATTGTGTAACGAATGAGGAGCGTCTCTGTGAATTAATTGTGTAACTGACGAAGATATTCTGTGCATTGAATGGGAGCACGTATGAGCAGGACGCTGCTGGTCTGGAGGTCGAGTCGTTGTGGTCGAGCTGTTGGGAGATCGGAGTCGTAGCGACCTGATGGATGGATGACTGTGCCACGTGGCTGCTTTTGATTGGCTGGAGTATGTAGTACCCCTACATAAGCCCCCTCTTTTTAGGTCGGCTGTGGAAGGCGGGCTGAAAAGACTTAATGCACCGTTCGATGTTGATTTGAGGTTAACTTTTTGAATTTGTACACGTGGCAGTCATGCAGGGCTGTCTGGGGTAATCATGGCGATCTTACGGGGAAGTGGAGGAGTTTCCTCGAGCAGTTAGATGTGCAGTTATGGCAACTGACGCACGTATTGCTTGAGTAGATATCTGTCGTACACGTGGATTGATCCAACGGTGGATGCGAACCGTTTTTGTGAGTGGAGAATAACTGCAATGCATATGGATTCCTTTGTTGATCTCTGCCGTTCATCTGTTTTGAATCGATGGCTGTAATTGATCGTGTTGTGGTATTTAAACTATAGTTCCTTTGAGAAGGGTTTTACCTATCTTTGATTTCATTCGAATTGCTGCCGCTTTGCTCATGCGATCTGAAGAATTTTGAGAGCTCGTAAGGTTTGTTTCTTTTTCTTTCTTTTCTTTGATCTTCTGTTTTCCTTTCTTTCATCTTTTGTTGTAATCTGTATTGTCTGAGAGAAATGTCTGACGCTAGTGATTCACAAAATAATCAGTTGAGTGATGGTGAGGAGTATGAGTCTGAGAGTACCCATTCTGACACTCCGTCTCCTGTTCGGGGTGAGGACTTAGATAGCCCCCAGAGTAGTGGTTCACATGGGCCAGATTCGTCTGATGATGAAATGGTTGAAGGAGATGATGGTGGAATGTGTAGGATTGTGAATATGAAGTATGTAAATAGGCATTTCACAGTTAGGAAGGTGTATGAACTTAGGTCGATTAGGAATTTGGAGATTAGGTTTCTCGGGGATCGCTTACTTTCACCTGGCTATAGGCCTAATAATCCTTTTTCTACTGTATTCACCTTGACCCAATTCCGTGCTGGACTGAGGTTGCCTTTGTCTGAATTGGTGGTCGATCTGTTGAATGCTATTGGTCGAGCCCCCTGCCAGATGAATGGTAATTTCTGGAGGAATGTGAGGGTAATTGATGACCTCAACAAGCTGCATAAGTGGAACATTTCTGCTGGTGATGTATTGAACCACTTCAGCTTCAAACGATCTTCAAAGGCTGAATTGTCGGGCTATAATATGCAAGTTAGGCCAGACCGTTTGCCTTTGATTTATCCAGTAAGTAGCGAGCAATGGTGGAAAGACCCCATGCTGGTTACTGGGTCGATTGTTGAAGGTGATATCCAGTTGCGCCATGTGACTAGGAATGACGCTCGTAAGTTCGTATTAGTTGTAGGGCTGTTGATTCATTTTCCTGTTCCAGGGCTTGACTATTTTGTATTTTTGTTGCAGCGATTAGGGACGATCATTTGAGGAAAAACGACCTGCGGTCAGCGCTTAACAGTTTTGGTAATTTGAGTGACGAACGGAAGATCTCGCTCTTACCTCATCTTAGGGAGCATTTTATTCCCAAAGGTGGTTCAAAGACTGTTGAGTTGGAGCTTGAGAGGAGGAAGGTTTTGAAAAAAACGTTTATGTCTTCTGTACACAAATCTGCTGGTGGGCGGTCTGGTGGTAGCTCGCGTGGTGAGGAGAAGGAGCGAGCTAATGTTAGCTCGAGGCGTGAGGAGAGAGAACGTTCTGGGGATGGTACTCGGAGGTCGGGTAAGGCTCGACCTCTGGAGAAGGAGCGAGCTGTGGAGAAGGAGGTGGCTGTGGAGAGGGAGCGGGCTGGTGGTAGTATAGTGGCTAGCTCCCCAGTCGTTGGTCCTCCGGCTTCTCTGCCTAATGTGGTTGCATTGGCTGGGAAGAAGAGGTCCATCTCAGGGAATCTGAAGCTGATGGAGCGCCCAGCTATGCCTTCCCCTGTTCCTCTAATGTCTGTGACATCTCCTGAGACATCTGTCTTGTCTAGGAAGACTGCTGTTCGGCCTTCGCAGAAGGGCAAAGGTGTGGCGTCTGAGTTTCGCCCTGGGCCGTTTGACTACTTGGATGGTCAAGGGCAGAAGCACGTTGTTTATGATAACGACAGTGCTATTGACGACCCATGCGTTGCCCGGGCTGTGAATGAGGGCATCATCCTAGATGCTGATGCTCGAGCGGTGGGGTCGCAGCCTCTGTTGGTGACCTGTTCGAAGATAAATGGGGCATTATCTTTGGTGAGTGTGACTTTAAGACGCATTTCTTTTGTTTGTACTTAGACATTGTTATTTAAATTGTGCTTGTGCTTGCAGCTCAATACTAGCTTCCAGCAGGTGCGTCTGATCGCTGAGGTAGGTGCTCAAGCTGAAATTGATGTAAGGGAACTCAACGATAAGCTTGAGCGGGCTAAGAACGTTGCTCTAGTTGCTGAGTGCACGGTGAGGGACAGGGATGCGCAGGTAGCGGCGCTGAAGGAGACGGTGGAGCAGTTGAAGGAACGTGCCAATGCTTCTGATGCTTCAGCTAGGCACTGGCAGAAGGTATGTCAGGACAATGATGCTGCGTGGAGGGCCTACTGCGACCACCTGTTGAAAGCTGTGTCTGGGTCGCCCGAGGGAGAGGAGACGCGAGGTGGTGCTGAAGAAACTTTGACACCAGCTCAGGACACCTTGATGGGCCCTAGCGACCAGGTCGCTGGTGATGTTACAGATGGTGGTGTTTCCAGCGAGCTGCCTGCGCAGCAATGAACTAGCCTTGGTTCCCATTTTCTTGTATTGGGTAACCTTGTGCAAAGTTTGCTTCTTGTACTCCTTCTTTTCCCTTTCTTGTATTGGGTAACCTTGTGCAAAGTTTGCTTCTTGCACTCCTTGTACTTGGCCTTGCTTCCAGAGCGCAGTACTGAGAGCCCCCTTGTGAATTTGAGATCTTTAGCGTACCATCCCTTGTCTTTTGCATGTAATAGCAGTATTCGGTTTTTACTTTGATGAGTTTGTAAGAAGCCTTTCTGATCAGCTAGTTTCCGGGGAGTCCTGGTAGCTCGTTCAGAAGGCAGGTAGACGAGATGAATGGCTGCAAGCAGGACGTACTGAAACAGTTCCTCTTGTATGCCTTAGATTTTTGGTTGCACCTGTAATCGTTAGAATCTCATCAAGTAAAAATTGAATTCAACATTTTACCTTACATTGTTGTTCATGTTGCTTTGCCTGCTTGCATGGGATTTGCAGACAATAAGTGCTAATCGTGGTGTTGGTCCCGTTGGGAGACCAGGTCGCGTATAACTTAGTTGTGTTGTGATTGGGTCGTGGGAAGGGAATGACCGATGCACCAAGTTAAGTTGTTAGTAGTATAACTTAACAATATTTAAATTATCAAAGGGACTGGAGTTTTGATAATTTGGAGGTCGAGGGATTGGACCTTCAGTAGCCAATCATGTTTGAGCAGAGATGAAGGCAAAATTGAATTTATACATTGAGATGCAATGGATGCTTTCATTTCATTGATAAAATTTCTTTAAGTGAAAAGCATTCCATGGGTTCTTAACGATCTCCCCTTCTGGTGTTTGTAGACGGTAAGAACCGTTGCTCTGAACCTTTGTTATAATGTAAGGGCCTTCCCAGTTGGCGTTGAGCTTGCCAATAATGTTCTTTCTTTTGTTGCTGAACATTCTCCTGAGGACTAGTTCCCCTGGCTGAAAACCTCTTGGTCGCACGCCTTTGTTATAAGCTCGTTTGAGTCTCTGTTGGTATTGCTCGAGCTTGATAACGGCATGATTTCGTCGTTCTTCGAGGAGGTCGACACCAAACGACCAAGCTTGATTGTTGAGTTCAGTATCGACCAGTAGAGATTTGGTCGTTCCGTATGTTAGCTCGGTGGGAATGACGGCCTCAACTCCGTAGCATAGGCTGAAAGGTGACATCCCAGTGGACGTGCGAGGGGTTGTTCTATAAGCCCATAGGATATTCTCCAACTGCTGTGGCCATTGATCATGCTGGTCTTCGAGCTTCTTCTTCAAGTTGTTTAGAATCTGTCGATTTGCAGCTTCGACCTGGCCGTTGGCCTGTGGATATCTAGGTGTTGACCTTGAATGTTCAATTTTCCACAGGTCGTAGAATGCCTTGATATTTTTGCCAACGAATTGAGTGCCATTGTCTGTGACTATACGTTTGGGTAGTCCAAACCTTGTGATGATGTTTTCCCACATGAATCGTTGGACATCCGCTTGAGTGACGTTGGTTAGTGCAACAGCTTCCACCCATTTAGTGAAATAGTCGACGGCTACTAGAACGAATCTCTTCTCGGATTTCTTTTCCTTGATTAGGGGGCCCATGATATCTAGCCCCCACATGTGGAATGGCCATGGGGCAGTAATGTTGATGAGGTCGTTAGGATGCTGATGCTGCTTGTCGGCAAATCGTTGGCATTCTTTGCATTTCAGAACAAATTTCTTAGCGTCCTCCTTCATTCTTGGCCAGAAGTATCCCTGGGAGATTGCTTTATGGGCTAAGGTTCGCCCTCCGGAATGGTTTCCACATTCCCCTTCATGGATTTCTTGAAAAATCATCTGGCCTTGTTTGGGAATGAGGCATCGTAGTAATAACCCAGTTGCAGATTTTCTGAATAGTTTACCCTCATGGAGTTTGTACATTGTGGCTTTGTGCAACAGTTGACTGGCTTCCTTTTTGTTGGATGGTAACCCTCCAGTTTGAAGGTAAGTAATGAAAGGTTCCATCCAAGTTCCTTGGATGTCTTCTGGAGTTGTCTCTAGTAGATCCAAGATTTAATGAACTTCTTCTTCCTTTAATAGGTATGCGGGCTGTGTATTGATGGCAATAGTGAGAGCCCGCGGCCTGTCTGACTCAATCTTGGATGCTAAGTATGCTAGTGAATCAGCATGTCTGTTGTCATCTCTAGGTATGTGATCAATTGTGAAAAAGCTGAGTTTGCTGATGAGCTCTTTTGCTTTGTTGGCATACCTGATTAGGTTAACCCCATTGATCTGGTAATTGTTGGTAATCTGATTGACTACCAGTTGTGAATCGCTGTATACCTTGAGGCGAACTGCTTGTAGGTCAATGGCCATTTGCAAGCCTTGGATTAGAGCTTCGTATTCGGCCTCGTTGTTGGAGGTCGAGAAGTCTAGACGAGTCGATCTCTCGAGTTGTGACCCTTCAGGAGAAATTAGTACAGTACCTATGCCACTTCCGTTGGAGTTGTGGGAACCATCTACATATAGCTGCCATGTGTCTGGAGGACTGCTTTGGACTTGCCTTGTTTCAGGTTCTGGTTCCCAATTGATATCCTCTGCTGGATAGTCTACTAAGAAATCTGCAACGACCTGACCCTTGACGGCCTGCCGTGAGACGAACTCGAAAGTGTAATCGCCTAGCTCGGCTGCCCATCGAGCCATACGGCCTGTTTTGTTTTTCTTTTCTAGTATATGGCGTAATGGCTGGTCGGTGATTACTTTCACAGTGTGAGCCTGGAAATAAGGTTTGAACTTGCATGCAGCATAAAGTAAGGCTAATGCTAGCTTTTCTAGTGGTGTGTACCTTATTTCCGCCTGTTGTAAGACTTTGCTTGTGAAATAGATAGGTCGCTCGATCTGATTTTGTTCCTTGAAGAGTACTGCACTGATCGCAAAATCTGATGTTGCGAGGTAAACGCCGAGTATATCTCCATCGTTGGGCCTTGTGAGTACTGGTGGGGTGGACAAATATGATTTGAGATCATTGAAGGCCTTTTCGCATTCTTCTGTCCACTCGTATGTAGCCCCCTTCTTTAGGATGTGAAGCATTGGTCGACACTTGTCTGACGCTCTGGAAATAAATCTGTTTAGAGCTGATACCATGCCATTGAGTTTCTGGATCTGCTTCTTTGTTTTTGGGCTTGGCATGTCGATCAAGGCTCTGATCTGGTCTGGATTTGCTTCGATTCCCCTTCTGGTGACTAGGTAGCCGAGGAATTTTCTTGAAGCAACTCCGAACAGACACTTCTCTGGATTAAGACGCATTCTGTATTGTCTCAACCTTTGGAATGCCTGTTCAAGATTATACAAGTGATTCTGTTCTTCGCTGCTCTTTACTAGCATGTCGTCAATGTAGACTTCCATTGTTCGACCTAATAGGTCGTCGAACATTCTAGTGACCAGTCTTTGATAGGTTGCTCCTGCATTTCGCAAACCGAATGGCATAACCTTGTAGCAGAAAATGCCTTGCTCTGTTGTGAAGGAGGTCTTCTCTTGGTCGGGCTCGTACATTGGGATCTGATTATATCCAGAATATGCATCCATAAATGACAGTAGCTCGAAACCACATGTCTGATCGACTAGCCTATCGATTCGTGGCAGTGGGAATGAATCTTTAGGACAAGCTTTGTTCAAACTTGTGAAGTCGATGCAGACTTTAGTTTTCCCATTTTTCTTTAAGACTGGTACGATGTTGGCTAGCCAGTCTGGGGTATCGACTTCTCTGATGAAGCCAACCTGCTTAAGTCTGCTTATTTCTTCATTGACAGCATCGTGAAATTTGGGAGCAAGCCTCCTCGGTTTCTGTTTGACTGGTCGATAAGTGGGATTGACCCGCAGTTTATGGCATGCAATTGATGGGTCTATACCGGGCATATCGATGTACGACCAAGCAAAAACATCTTTATTAGCTGAAAGAAAATTTATAAAGTGATTAAACTTATCTTCTTTCAACTCAGCACCTACATAAATATATCTTGGATCATCTTCTGACCCAATGTTCACACGCACTCCTGGATCAGTGCTTCCGAGATTCAGTTTGGGGGAGCTCGTTTGCTCCTTCTGTAGTTGCTATTTGGCAGACTCGGTCTTTTCCTTGGATGGGCTCTTTGAAATGTTGTTGCCCTCCTGAGCCTCTGATGTGATCGGGCTCTTTCCTTTGTCTTCAGCGTCCTTGGTTCCAGAGGTGGATGGCTTTGTTGTTGGAACGGCCTCAATAATGCCGTGGCATTCTTGTGCGACGTTCTGATTGCCGCGAATTTCCATTATCCCATGAGGGCCAGGATAGCGGAATACTTGGTGATAGGTCGATGGGACTCCCCTCATGGCATGTATCCACTTTTCGACCCAGAATTGCGTTGTACTTGCTTGGGATGTTGACAACGCTGAATTTGGCCGTGACGACGACCTTGTCTTCTTTTTTGCCCGCGGTGACGGGCAACATTATTTCTCCCTTAGGATCTTCCCTGGAATGGTTGAAGCCTAAGACTGGGGTGAAGTTTGGGAGGAGAACTGAATCGGGCAACCTCATGTCCTTGAAGGTCCTGTACATGAGAATGTTGCAGGACGCTCCAGAGTCAATGAATACTCTCTTCACAGTGTAATCTGCAATTCGCAGCTCGATGACTAGGGCGTCATTGTGAGGACTAACGACCTTGTTGAGATCGTCCTCGGTGAACGTGATGTCCGAATCTTGGCGAGCAGGGATGTTGATACGAGCTGCTCGACCAGTGATAGAGTAGACATGGTGGAGATGTTCTACTCGTCGCTTCTTGTCTCTTGAAACCGGGGTGGAGTAGGTTTCATCAATCATGTAAACCACATGATCATTAGAGTCACTGTCACTATCCACTTTATTTGCGACCTTCTTGTTGATTTGGTCGCGTAGGTCACCTGTTGGACCTAGACGCTGTGAGAGGCTACGCCCTCTGCTGCAGACTGGGCTTGCGGAGGCCGTTCTGGCCTTGCTGTTGGTTCTTTTGGGAGAGCGGGAAGGCGTTCTGGATTGCTTCCTTGCTCGCTTGGCTGTTGCATCCTCGTTCCTTCCGAGGATCCAATTGTTGAGCCTCTTTTCATCGGCCCAGGTTTGGAGTGCGGGTTTCAGAACGCGACAGTCATCTGTCTGATGACACCGTACCTTGTGGACTTTACAGTACGGCCGACCAGATGTATCTTCCAATTGTGTGAAGGTGGGGACCTTGCACCAATGGTTGTGCTTGATCCGCTCATAAATATAGCCGGCTGGTCGCGTAAACCGGTGATATTCTCGCTGCTCAGTGGGCAGCGACTTAGCTTTAAACCTCTTTCCTTCTGAACGAGGTCGCTTGGTGGAACCAGTCTCCACATTGTTGACTACGTGACTCTTTTCTCCCCCAGTGAGGGCTTCTTCGAGCTTTATATACCGATCTACTTTCAGGTACAGCTCGTCTAATGATGAGGGTCTCTTCATGGCTAGAGACTTGTAGAGGTCCGATCCCTGGATCAGACCGTGAGAGAATGCAATAGTTGCAAAGGCTTCATGCTCCTTTGCGAAATCCTGAATGGAATGCAACTCAGATTTGAAACGAGCAAAGAATGTGCTCAGAGACTCACCATTCTGCTGCTTGACTTTGAATATTGAATCGATGGTGACGGGGCGTTTCTTGTTGTGGATGTAAAATATGACAAATTGCTTCTCGAGCTCTGCAAACGAGCTGATGGATCCTGGCTTCAATCGGTGAAACCAGTCGAGAGCCGGTCCGGTGAGGCTGGACTGGAATAACAAACACAAAAGGTGATCTTCCTTGATCAATGGAAGGGACTTCCGGAATCCCTTGACGTGGTCGGTTGGATCTCCGACTCCTGCATACTGGTCAAACTTGGGGGCATTCAGTTTGTTAGGCAAGTCGTGTTCCAGGATCTCTTTAGAAAAAGGAGATTCCTGGAACTGCTGGAGGGACTGGACAGCAAGTTGCTCCGCAGTGTGGCTTTTGGAATGGTATTGAGCCTGGGAGGCTTTGAACTCCGCCAGCTGTTGGCTGAGCTGTTCATATTTCTGATTAGAATCATTCGCAAGAATGACTCCATGTCCTCCGTTTTCACCCTGCGCGGGGTCTGGTTGGGCAGCCTTCAGACGTTCATTTTCTTCCTGCAGACGTGCAATTTGTGCCTGCAGATCTTGGATAGTAAGCTCCTGGATAGTCATTTGAATTAGTGACTGTTAGATCTAGGGTGGGAGGGTTGGGTTTTTCGATTATATCGAATTCCTTGCAGTCGGCGCCAAATGTATTAACCTATTTCTAGATTAATGCATCAACGGGGTCAGGTCGCTTGGGAGACTTGACCAAATGGGAATGTTTGAGATCGGGGTGGCTGCACCTCGTTGAGATCGAGATTGCCTACGTACTTTAGCTCGGGGGAATTGAACTTAGAGATCAAGCCATCGTAGTTCTGTTTATATAGAAGATAGAAGGGCGTGGATCATGGATCTTGCAGATTATCCGCCATCATAATGAGGATTAATTGTGTAACGAATGAGGAGCGTCTCTGTGAATTAATTGTGTAACTGACGAAGATATTCTGTGCATTGAATGGGAGCACGTATGAGCAGGACGCTGCTGGTCTGGAGGTCGAGTCGTTGTGGTCGAGCTGTTGGGAGATCGGAGTCGTAGCGACCTGATGGATGGATGACTGTGCCACGTGGCTGCTTTTGATTGGCTGGAGTATGTAGTACCCCTACAAAATTGCTTCACACTTCTCTCCTTCAGATTAGTGCCAATATTAAGTCTTTGCAAAAATGTCTGAGTGTCCAAGTAGTCTGCATTTCCATCAGTCAACACTTATATATGTCTTCATATCTTGGACAAGCTTGTTTCTTCGCACTTCAGGGGGTTGGCTTTTATTCCTAAACTTTCTAGCATTTCTTTCATCCCAAATGCAAGCAACTATAGCACCAACAAAAGCCTTGTAAATTTCAGCTTTTCCTTTCTTCTCTCTACAGTTCTGTAATTAACGGGTGGACCACCGTATTCAGTCTTGTTTGTTTTTTCTTATATGGTTCAGTGCTTAATGGCCATTCAGTGATAAAATAGATTAAGTCGTTCAGCCAGAAATTTTTGCAGAATGAAAGTCTGAATTACTTAATCGAGCGAGAAAGCACAAAATAACCTCTTCACCCCTTCGTGAAATCTCTCTTTCTCCTCACTCATCTTCTCTGTTCTTCTCTTTGCGAGGCTGGTTCTCTAAACTCTCTTGAGTGTTTCTTCTCCAAGTGAGGTTTGTTTTTAATTGCTTGTTAATTCCATTAATGTTAATGAATAAGTTGATTTCTTCTTTTTGTTCTTTGCTCTTTACAATTGAGTATACATTTTTCATTGCAATTTCAGTTTTTTTACATATAGCATATACTATGTTTTGGATTATTGATGGGTTCTGAATTTATGTGACATTTTGATTCATGGGGATGTTGATTTAAGATGGGTTTTTTTTAAGTGGGGCGTCGATTTTTTTTTTTATCGTGATTTGATGGATAACATGATGAACTTGGTGAAGAAGGTGAAATTTTGAGTCTCATCCACCAAAACCCAGTTATTGTTATTTGCATTACAACATATTTCACCCTACACATCATTCCCATCCAATCCAAAATAACACCTCAACATATATATATATATATATATATTCACACATAATCAAACAATTCTGGTTTATGAAAATAAAAACAAGTCTACTTACTCACCATTTCTGAAACAAGCTCGAGCTCATCGGTGCGAGAGACAGACAAAGGGTTTCCTGCTAGGTGAGTGAAATATTATTGTATACTGACTTATTGTAGTGTGGCGGGATAGTGATCCAGTAAATTGTTTGAAATCGACACAAAAACAATAAGACAAAGGGTTTCTTGCTACGAGTTTTCTTGGTTAATGTGTCAGAAACGGTTGATAGAGTTTAAAATTTTAGAAAATCCTTTAGACCAAACACTTAAATGCTAATCTAGATCAGCAGTGTGACAGGGGTTGGAGTGTTGGAATCATGCTTCAGTTTTCTAATTTCTCAAAAAGTATTTTTCTTTTAATAATATATAATTTTTTATTATGACTATGAGATCTGTTTATTCATTTTTTTCTTTAATAAATTTTTGTTGTACTTTTACCTATAAGCACTTAATTAATGTGTTGGATCATGATAACATGTGTAATACACTATATCTATGAACTGGACGTGGAAATTTAAACCGAGTACCGTCAGAGATTGATTACCAATTGAACTATGTAACTTGGATTTCATGTGAGTACAACCAATTTGGAAGGGTAGTTTGTTTTGACTTGCGAGACATTCTCATCCGAGCGAAACCTATGTGACTATGTGAGGTATGAGCTCTGATTGTTTACATGTGGTAACTAGTAGTAGATGACTGATTATGGGTGTTGGAAGCAGTATAAGGAGTTGTATCGAAGCTTTTGTCTCCTCTTTGGCTGTGATTTGTTGTGGTGCTTTTATCTTTCGTGGAAGAAATTTTATAGTTTGTTATATCTAAAAATTCTTGAATAGTGACATGGTTTGGAGTGAGGTTCAATGGTAGTGAGAATGGACTCCCCACATGAGGTGTGGGGTTCGAACCCATGCCAAAAAAAAACTTTTTACTTTTTCTTTTTTTCAAATTTCGAATTTGTGCCCTAGCATTTAAATTGATTAAAACGTGTTTATTTCAACCCTATCCGTTTTTTACTGTTATGGCTTGATTTGGGGAGAGATTTCCTCCACCATTAACAGCTCTTTTTTGTATTATAAAAAGAGTGGTGGAGAAGAGAGAAAGGTACAACAAAAAAATGGTTTTCTCTTAAGTTTTCTTGAGCAAGAAAGAGTGTTGAAAGTAAGATCGAATTTCTTCCTTGTGCATAAGGAATTCAAAAAATTTGGGCTGTTTTATCCTGGGGACGGCGTGACTACTACTGCTTGCACAACAGAGGCAGAGCCGCGAAACGTCTTAAAGAGAGCGACCTAGTCCGCGACTCAGCCACTGATTTAATCTGTTTGTTCTTTTTTACTGCAGCTACCTGAGGTAACATTATTTTAATTTTTATTCTTAACAATTTCCTTGTTGAGCATGTAATAAAAGCTATCCTTTATAGTGATTTATTTAGAATCAGTTTATCGTTGTTATAATTCTGTTAAGCAAGTTTTTGGATGTAACAGGTAGTAAACTGGGTATGCATGTCACCACTGTATTGGAGGCCTCTTCTTTGAACAAAAAAAAAATAGAATTCTTCTCTGAGTGAATCCTATCAACTAAATAATTGAACTCTATGACCTAATATTGTAATTTTCAGATTCTACCACCCTACGTGAGCATTAGATTAAGAAATTCCTATTGTCGTTTAGATTAAGAAAAGCATGTTTGTGTTTTTTCATTGATACAATTAGTTGAGTGTGATGATTCTCTTGATTACTCTTTTCGTATGTCACTGGAGTTAATGACACCCGAACCTTCTTAAAATGTGTTAACCCTTTAACATGATTGTCTGTAGGAGCTTACAAGTTTACTATTGAGCTTGTATTAGCATTTATTTCAAGTCATTGGTAAAATGATAAAAAAATACAACGAATTTTCACAAAATTTTCACTTTATACAATGTACTAAAAATCACGCCAAAATATTACTTTGAAAAAAAATTCACGTTATACAATTTGTCTAAAACTAGCTAACGGACTGCTTACGTGGCCAATAATTATCTACGTGTATTTTAAAAAAATAAAATTAAACAACATTTTCAACACATCAAATGAGCCACATGTTTCTCACATGATTGACCTCCTTCTTCCCTATTTTAACAATTGAATTCAACAAATCTAAAAATTCCCAAATCTGTAAACCCCAATTCAAATTTTCAATTCAATTTCAAACCCTAGCTTTTGTGTCTTAATCTTTTAGTGTTAAACTAACTACTAGTTATTACTGACTTGAAAGAAGATTTTTCTTTTACGCACACAACAAGATTGTTCCACCACGATGCTTTCTTGAGATTCACCAATTCACCATACATTAGTGTTTGATTGAAAGTAGGGGTTTTAATTGTGAGAAAATAGTTAATTAAAATTAGGGTTTGATGAATTAAAGAGAAGATTTAGGGTTCAATGTTGCTATGAGAAAGAGAGATGGAAGAAATGTTGATTTAGGGTTTCGTAGTTTTCCATGTTTGATAGTTTTCTATCAGAGAGATAACAACTAAAAAGAATAATACATCTATATCTCTAACATCTTGGGATTAATGGGCATTTTAGATTTAAACATTTGTTGACATGATCTGATGACACTGTGTGTACCCTAGGTAAAAAAACCCGACAGGTGTCACCGATGGCTGTATAAGAAGCTAAACCGGGAGCACCTGAGCATTAGCCAGTCAGGACTGGGCTATCGGGTAGGGCCCAACCCGGTCTCAAGGAGTCCACAAACGCTCTGTGGACCTTGACCCACCGGATAGTCCACGACCAATGGGTGGAGCCCCGGTTACTGTATAAGAAGTTGAACCGTGGTCTCCCATACATCGACCAGGCCCACCTCAGTCAAGTAGGCCAAGTCAGGCCCAGTAAAGTCCAGCAGCGACAGAGACTCATCCAAAGGCTTAGCATAGACGCCTAGAGGACCTGGCCAGGGTGTATGCAATGAAGATTGGCCCTCCGGTCAGAGGAGTCAAGCCCAAGTTTTTGCTTTCAGGCTTGGTTAATCCAAGTCCCAACCAACTGGATAAGTCCAGCGAGATTCCAGGCTAACAAAACCCATGGTTCTAGCCCGCTGGAGAAGATAAAGGAAGACCCAGGTTGAACCAAGACCTATCAGAGGATGCCACATGACAGTCATCCTGGTCAAAGGGAATTCAAATCAAGGAGATAACCGCTCGGCAGCATGCAAGCTATCTCCACAGAAAGCATCTTCACACTTGAACTACCTGAGTTCATGGAGTCAAAACCGGAGGGGTGGTTGAGCCAGCCTCCTTCGGCCTACTACAAATACAGGAGTTCTAAACCTCCTGAACTACGAGTCTTCCACTGAGCAACTCCATTAGAGCTTAGCGGAAGCAGAGACTTGATTCCAAGTTCATCATCTTGGATACGTAGGCAGCCTGATCCCGATCAGGTCCAGTCTTATTGTATACCCTCCATCTTACCTCTGTCTATACAAGGCTTTTATTGTAACTGTTCGATTACTCTATATGTATCTCGAGTTTGTGGATCAAATTTTTGCACCCACACTCTTTGGCGCCCACCGTGGGGTTCAACCTCCCATCAGTTCTAGAGCCTTGCAAGAAATCTCGATCCAGTCATACCGGATGTAAAACCCCGTTTATATTATCAATTTGCATTCTTTAAATTTTATTGGATTATGAAATATTGCATACATGTCTTTAAGGGTTTAGAGTAAATTTTCTATTAAGTTGAAGGATGATATATTATTTATTAAAAAAAAAAAGTAGATGGAATTGGGTTGGGTAGCAAATTCATTTATGGTCCAAAAATAAAGCCCATTAACTTCTCCATATTATTTATATTAAAATCTTAGGGTTTTCATTCATTTTTTTTACAACACCATATTTGGGAGAAGAAGAAAAAGAATTAGAAGAAATCAAGAAGAAGATTTGGATTTTTATGGTTATATAAGTGAGTAAACGTTTTTTTTTTTTTTCTTTTCTATTTTTGTTTCTGTAATTTCAGATTTTTTACTCATCTTTGAAAAATCATAAAATATTCGTTTGAAAAGATTTTTAATTGATTTCAGAAACCCTAAATACTAGATTGAAAGGTCTTCATTCGATTAGTTAAGACCAATTTACGAAAGTTATTTTAATTTGGTGAACAACGACTTTAAAGTACGACAACCGTTGCAGTTTTTGGTTTCTGTACAGTTTTAGTATCGCAAGGTTTTGATGCCCCTAGACTTAATAATTTTTATTGAAAATTTTATGATAATTAGAATACTTAATCTATAACAACATATATAAATATCATATTTTTCTTTTAGGTAATTAATTCTGAATAACTTATTCAACGCAGTTGTTTTCAGATTCCAGTTCAATTTTACTGCTACTTTTCTGTTTGCGTGGCTGTGGTAGAAAATATATAGAAAATTCGTTATTTTTTATTTTTGTATGATTTTGACTGTGTTGAAAAGTAGACTTTCAGGGATACAGTTGATAGGTTCATAAGTATCTTGAATTGTGAAGCTAAAATGGCTTAAAATATGCGAAAATATGACATAGATTAATAGTGTTACTGAAATCTGGTAAAGAGTGAATAAAACATTTGTTATTATTTTTCCATATCGAAATGGTTTCAAACTTATATAGCAAGTAGAATATTGATACTACAATGATATATACAAAATGTATCTAATTACAACGAGTATCTTTAAATGTAGGAATTTTGAAAGATCAGTGTTATTTTTTGGCAGATTTATGTGTAAAGATTACTTTTTGTAACATAAATGTTATCTTATAGGTTGGTCCATTTATCCATTTGATTATTTTAGTTGCTCTCGAGTTAGACTAAGAGTATCGCAAATATTGAAGTTGACTATGTATCGTGGCATGATACTTGATTAACTATGTTTAAAGAAATTTAAAAAGTTATATTGATGAACGCCATTAATGGCTCCATACCAATGGATGGTATATGAATAGAAACGAAATGAATACATACTAGAACTTGGAATTTAATTGTTTAATTGTCTGACAAAGGTTGTGTGAATGCTTGATTAGTTTAGTTGTTTTGGTAGTCGCCCAAGTTTTAGTACATTTGCCGCACCTTTGGAATTAGGTTAAAGAAATTAATTATCACCCTAGACGGCTTAGCCTGCGGGCTGACTCTTGGATTATATTTGGGTATTTCCTAGACGGCTTAGCCTTCGGAACTGACCCCTTCAGACCTGCATAGCCTTCGGGGTTGGTCTGGGCGCCACATTAGAAGGCTCAAGAGAGCTATTAGAGATCATGAGTTAGGCATACGTCGAGGCTAGCCAAAGCTTGCAGGTGAGCACCCACTTGGGTTTTTGGTTTCCGCGTAGAGGTTCTTAACCATGGTCAAGGCACACTGGTGTAGTGTGGGTATGGCAAATGTGTGGAGTGCATCCTGTGGGAGGTATACTAGTGATTGGGCAAAGGTTGTGATTTTATGATTGTTAAACCCGAGAACCGGCTAGAGGCCAGGACGTGGTTTTGTGATTTTGGCATTCGTTGTTTGGTAGTGTGCTAAGGCTTATGGTATTGTAGTGCTTGGTGTTAATTAATTATCTTTGATCATGAACCGGAGGTAACTATGATTATGTGGAAGAACTGCGATGTTTTATTTATTCTGGGAATTAATGGTCATCATTTGACCTGTCATTTTAGTAGATTGCAAACTATGAAGAGTTGGAATGAGTCATTATTAATAGTTTGAATAAACGGAATGTATTTTAAGGTTGATAAAAAGTATTAGATAACACGTAACGTGTATGTGATTTGGTTTATTTTTATTATATATTTCTATTATGTATTAACTTCATTTTGCAGGTGGATAGGTCAACTAATTCATTTTGTGCAGGTGGATAGACCTATCCTTAAAGGCAGTTGCTGCTTAGGTAAGGTATTTGTATTATCGATCAATTAAAATCGTAAATAGATAAATTAGAATTGAATAATGGGATTAAGCATGTGATTATATAATGGATAAAGAGTTTATATATAATGGAATTGATATGGTTTTGGCGTATGTTTATTGTCTTAGTATGGAAGAATTGTTCTTGAAGGTTAATTATGTTGTTAATCATATGTTGGAACTTTATATTTATTATGTTATTTTGTGGGAATAGATTTTCCCGTTGTTTACTCATACAAGCTTTTATGCTGACCCATGCTGCTTTGTTTTGCACGTGGGTGTGTTCCATTCGGAATTCCATTTGGAATGTAGGCAGGAGAGGTTAAAGCTATGGAGCTATGACAGACCGCTTGTTGGGACCAGTAGAGATCTTTAGATGTTTAAATGATGTTTTTATTTGAAAGTTGTATTCATGTATTTTATTGGCGTAAGTTAAGTTGTATAATAGGATGGAATCAGGTGTACTTCTATCGTTTGGATTTTTCTTCACTATATTTTATTTAAGATCTTATTTTGGATCTAGTTTTTGGTTAGAAATTGTTGCGGCCTGGGTTTATTTTATTTTTTAAAAATTCGGGTCGTGACACCGGAGTTGCTGCAGCAATGGCTGGAAGTTAAGAGACGTCCGACTCGTTCCAACAATGGAATGAGCCAAGTTACTGAAAGTCAGACAGAGAACCTTTCTCCTCTGTCTCCGGTTCTTGAAGCAACAGTCCTTGTCAATCAAGAATCAGTTCTCGGGAGTGAGGGCCACGATCAGGGCTCGCAACACTCTGAAAGTGGACCGCCGGAGGCCGAAAATTTACTGGTGCAAATCACTAATGATCCTGGTAATCCTAATACAGTCAACCGGACTGTCAGGATGCGGGCATCACAAGATCCAAAACCATCCAGAGTAGCCGCTGCAAGAAGAGACCCGAGAACCTCCCCCCTGGCCACGACGGGAGGTTATACTGAGCAGCAGAAGAGGAAAGGCCCGGCAGCTGAGTCCCCAACTACAATCATCCAGCGGCTAACCAAGGAAAACGCAAAACTGAGAAGAAAGAAGAGAACCATGGCCGGAGATAGCCAGTCATCTTCGGCCCCGTATTCGAGTCCATCTCCTCAGAAGTAGATAAGGCCACGGTCGGGTAGTGACCGGAGTCTTACCCCTCATAGCCATGATACCCGTCCAGTTTGGGACAGGCTAGCACCAGGGAGAGATAGGATGTTTGTCTCCCTAGTTCAGAGACATCGCCGCGGACTTGCAAGAACACCCGGGCCACATCATGGCCGCAGGGTTACCCGCAGCAGGTCTGTAGAAGAAGCCACTCCACCAGAAGGACAGCGCCGGAGGAGGCACCAGAGCACTCCCCCGGCACGCCACGGTCAGAGGGGAAGGTGTCCCCAGAGGGCCCGCGCCCATCAGAGACAACTGGAGCTGAATGTGGAACAGATGAATCAACTCAAGCTACATGAGATGATCGACCTAGCTGTTTCCAATAAAGAAAACCGGGATGAACGAATCAGGAAGCTTACTCTCTCAAGGCTAGCTGTGTCACCATTGGCAGAAGAAGTCAGGAGTCATATAGTCCCGGCCAGCTACAAGCAGCCGCCCTTCGAACAGTATGATGAGACGAGTGGTTGTCCAGTTCAACATGTTATGAACTACAAAAGCACCATGGCCATCTGGGACCATGATGACAAGTTACTTGCAAAGATGTTCGCTGCTTCACTCAAAGGTAAAGCACAAACGTGGTATCAGAATCTGCCACCCGCATCCATCCACACGTTCGTACAACTAGCTGATTTGTTCGAAGAGGAGTATCGATTCAATGTGAAGACGAAGAAGGGAGCTAAAGTCTTGTTCTCTCTGCAGATGGACCGGAGTGAAACTCTCAGGAATTTCCCCCGAAGGTTCCAAACCTTATTGTCAGAAGTACAGGACGCATCTGATAGCGTCGTTATTTAAGCTTTCAAATATGCTTTGAACAACAACTATGAAGAATTATACCGGTCACTGGCAAGAAAGCCTTCGTCCTCTGTCTCGGCCTTGCTCGAGAAGGTAGAAAGGTACGCTCAGGAAGAAGACGACCTGAAAGCCTGGAGGAAGAGACTTGCCGGAGGCCAGACCTCCGAGAAGCCCCAGAAGGCAAAGGAAGAGAGCTCCGGCAGGGATCAAAAGGAGGAAAAAAACCCTGACAGAAACAAAGACAGGAAGGGGAAAACGGCAACCCGACAATCAGACCGCCGGTCAGATAAGTCTACTGGGGGCGAACGTAAAGAGAGAGAATTCACCCCTCTGAGGTTCCCGATCGAGGAAGTTTTCAAGTAAATCAAGAACAGAGGGCTACTCAACAAACCTACCCCTTTCTCGGCAGACCCGGAGGGCAGGAGAGATAAGTCCAAGAAATGTGATCACCACAATGATTACGGTCACGAGCTAAAGAACAGCAGGTCATTGAAGTATGAAATGCAGCGGCTGGTCGATGCTGGCCTCATCCCTGACATGGTACAGACCGGAGCAGTCGAACAGGTAAAAATCGGAGATCGAATTGTGTATGTTTGCCACGTGCAGGCACCCGGTTCTTCCAAGACAAAGAGGAAGAATTGCGCCCGAGAAAAGCTCTGGTGGATAGGACATGTCCATGAAGTTGGACAGCTCAACTTCAACGAAGGGACAAACACTGAGTCCATCGTCCCCGGAGGCTTGACATTCACTGAAGAAAATGAAAATGGCGTGCATTATCCACATAATAATGCCCTGGTCATCACAACATGGATTGGCGTCTACCGGGTCCGGCGAGTCAAGGTCGACGCCGGTAGCACCTCCAACGTCATGTTCTCATGTGCTTACAAGGCTATGGAGCTATCTAAGGGTCTCATCGAATCTGATGAGATTCCTATATATGGGTTCAACCGGGAGCCAGCACAGTCCTCCGGGCGGGTCCACCTGCAAATCACGGTAGGGTTCAACACCGTCGGGATAGACTTCTTGCTGGTCGACTCCCCCTCCTGCTACAACATCATTTTGGGAAGGGACTGGATTCATCAGATGAAGACCATAGTGTCCACCTTCCACCAAAGCCTCAAATTCCCAACTCCCAACGGAATTTGTAGAGTCAAGGGAGACCAAGGGACGGCGTTCAAGTGCCATCTCGATGCTGTCAAGGGGAAGTCCTTTTCCGAAACTAAGGGGAATACTATCTTCTTGATAGACTCTCATCAATAGCAACCAGCTCCCGGCAAGTCTGTCAAGGACACAAAGACCGGGATATCACCAGCGTTCGACGAGCTGAAAGAAGTTATAGTGGGATTGGAGTCCCACAAGACAACTTACATCTCCTCCGGTCTACCAAAGGCTGAGAAGGATCTCATGATCACTCTGCTCTGGCAAAATCACCACGTCTTTGCATGGAGTGTCAACGAGATGCCAGGAATTGACCCTTTGGCCGCCTGTCATAAACTAGACATTGATCCTCAGTATAAATCGGTCGAGCAGACACCAAGGCGAATGGCGCCAGATCGAATACTGGCAGTCAACGAAGAAGTCGATCGACTACTTCCAGTTAACTTCATCAAACTAGTCATCTACCCTACCTGGGTTTCCAACATCGTTGCTCTCCCAAAGAAGAACGGTAAGATCCGAGTTTGCATCGATTTTACTAATCTTAATAAAGCATGTCCTGTGCACCCATATCCACTCCCCAGGATCACAGACATGGTGGACGTCATCGCTGGCTATCAAAGATTGTCCTTCATGGACGCCTACTCTGGATACAACCAGATTCCACTTCATGAAGAAGATCAGGAACATACCGCATTCATCACCGACCGGGGGCTCTACTGCTACCGGGGTGATGTCATTTGGTCTGAAGAATGTCGGAGCAACATACCAGAAGCTTGTCAACACCATCTTCAACGAGCTCATAGGCCGGACGATGGAAGTCTACATAGACGACATGGTGGTCAAAACCAATGAGAAAGACAATCATTTGCGAGATCTAAAACAGACATTTGATATCCTGACAAGGTATAACATGAAGCTGAATCCAGCCAAATGTTCTTTTGGTCTTTCTTCTGGCAAGTTCCTTGGCTTCCTCACGACCAACCGGGGCATAGAAGCTAATCCAGACCAGATCCGGGCAGTCTTGGATATGCCCGCCCCGAAGACAGTGAAAGAATTCCATAGGCTAACCGGGAGGTTAGTCGTTCTCAACAGGTTCATCTCCCGGTACTCAAACCGATGCAAGCCATCCTTCAACGCAATCAAGGCTAATGCGGAATGGAACCCTACTTGTCAGCAAGCCTTCAACGAAATCAAGGCATATCTTACTCAACCTCCGGTCCTCACAACACCACAAACCGGACAACCAGTCGGCATCTATCTGGCCGCGTCTGACATAACAGTTAATGTGGTTATATTTGTGGAAGAACCGGAGGAGAAGCCAGTTTACTTCATCAGCAAAGTGTTGCATTGAGCTGAGACAAGGTATTCAAAAATTGAAAAGATCGCCTTAGCCCTGGTACATGCAGCCAGGAGGCTAAAGCCATATTTCCAAGGGAGGGGAGTTAAAGTCTACACAAAGTTCCCGCTCAGAAAAGCTCTTGGAAAGCAAGAATAATCTGATCAACTGATCGAATGGTCCAGCTACCTCAGTGCATACCACATCCGGTATGAACCCAGAACCGTAGAGAAACGGCACGCAATAGCCTCCTTGATGGCAAACTTTGCCATCGAGGATATCCCGATCAACCCAGATTTAAAAGAAGATGCACTGGGGGCGAACGATGCCCCCCGGTCACAGGAGTCTCCGGCCAAAGAAGACATCGAAGCATGGACAATCTATACTGACGGATCCAGTAATTGCACAGGATTCGGCATAGGTTGTCTCCTGATCAGTCCAGATGGACAGAAGACAGAAAAATCTGTCAGACTAGGATTCCCAGCTTCAAACAACGAAGCTGAGTACGAAGCTCTAATACATGGTCTCCAGACAACCCTCTAACTGAGGGCGCGGAGAGTTATGGTCAAGACAGATTCAAAGCTAGTGGTGATCCAGTTTGTCGGATCCTTCCAAGCCAAGGACAACCGGATGGCAAAGTATCTCGATGTCGTACACTCAATGGCAGGGAAGTTTGAATTCATCACGGTCGAGCAACGACCGAGGATAGATGTCAGGCATACAGACGCCCTGGCGTACCTGTCCTCTTCTATCAGCACTGCAGATCCCCGACAGCTAACAATCGGATACCAGAAAGAGCCGAGTATCATGCCCAAAGATCCAGACATGCCGCTACCAGAGGTCTATCTCCTGGAGTGTAGACATTGGAATGAAGTTCTCATGGTGACCAACAGAGGATAGAAAAGAAAAATAGATGAAGAAGCTTTACAGCCCTGCAACGAGTCCAGCACACAGAACGAGCCGGGTCATCCATCTCAGGGTCAGACGCATGACCCACCAGAATCACAACTCGAAGACTGTAATCCTTGCCTCACCAGAGGCCGGATAGAACCGGACCCTTTAGAACCACCACTCTCTCATATCCACATCGATTTGGAGCTCCTATCGGAGGAACCAATTGAGGACATTCCAAACAACCTGAATTCTGAAGTAGACAGAATTGACACTGAGTTGCAGTCCAACAACGGTCAAGACTGGAGGAAGCCATACATCAACTTCCTAATCAACCATTTGTTCAGGTGCCTCAGTCCAGAGCAAGGCCTGATCATACTAAGAGAAATCCATGCTGGGATCTGCGACAACCACTCCGGTAGAAGAAATCTAGCACGGAAGACAATGATCCAAAGATACTGGTGGCCACACATGATGACGGACGCCAACAAATTCACACAGGCATGCCTCTCCTGTCAGAAGCATGCCTCGGTCGGCCATGCCTCGACAAATGTACTACATCCCATTTTGAGTGCATGGCCCTTCGCCAAGTGGGGATTGGATATTGTGGGACCGCTCCTGAAAGCTCCACACTCAGTCAGATTCCTATTGGTCGCTACTGATTATTTCACCCAATGGGTCGAAGCAGTAGCATTGGTACAGGTATGTGCCTCCGACGTCAGAAGATTTTTGTGGAAAGATATAATCTGCAAATTTGGAATCCCCCAAGAGCTAGTGTCAGATAATGGAAAGCAGTTTGACTGCGATAACATCTAGCTGTTCTGCAAGTCCTTGGGGATCAAGCACAACTTCTCAGACCCATACTACCCTCAGAGGAACGGACAAGCAGAAGCGTCCAACCGGGTCATCTTGGATACACTCAAGAAACGAATGGATAAAGCAAAAGGCAACTGGGTAATGCAACTCCCGGGGGTCTTATCGGCATACCGGACCGCCCAAAGGAGGTCCACCAGTATGACACCCTTTCAACTTACATTTAGAGCAGAAGCGGTAATGCCAACAGAACTGCTAGCTCCGACAACCCGCACTGATGCGGTCCTTACCGGGGAGAACGAAGGGATTCTGGCAAGAGAAAAAATTGTTCTTGACGACAAGAGAGAACAAGCCCTACAGCACCTCCTCCGGTACCAGGAGACTATCAAAAGAGGATATGACAAAAGAGTCGTAAAGAGGAAGTTCAATCGAGGCGACTGGGTCATGAGGAAAGTCAAAGTCATGACTGAGGATACAACTGTCGGGAAGCTTAGAGAAAACTGGGAACGACCTTACATCATAGACAGACATGCTACGAAGGGCTCATACTTCCTCAGAACTCTTTCCAGCGACCTCTTTTCAAAGCCATGGAACGTTTTTCACCTCAAGAAATTCTACAAGTAATGTACTCCAGTTGATAATTTCAATAAAGATTCTTTCCCGGAAGAATTCGAGTACTTTGTATTATTTACTGCTGAAAATCCTGGTGCAAGATCAAGTCTCCACTGAGCTCCAGGATGCCCGAACCTAGCTTCCGATCCTGGTTAAATCCTAAATGCAGAGTTATGCTCCTTTTAGGCCCAAGGCGCTCGGACCTTGCTTCCGGTCTAGAAAATCAAGGATGTCAGGGATCAAACCCCATCCAACCCAGGATGCCCGGACCTAGCTTCCGATCCTGATTAAGTCCTAAATGTAGAGTTATGCTCCTTTTAGGCCCAAGGCGCCCGGACCTAGCTTCCGGCCTTGGAAATCAGGGATGTCAGGGATCAAACCCCATCCAACCCAGGATGCCCGGACCTAGCTTCCGATCCTGATTAAGTCCTAAATGTAGAGTTATGCTCCTTTTAGGCCCAAGGCGCCCAGACCTAGCTTCCGGCCTTGGAAATCAGGGATGTCAGGGATCAAAACCCCATCCAACCCAGGATGCTCGGACCTAGCTTCTGATCCTGGCTAAGTCCTAAATGCAGAGTTACCCTCTTTTTAGGCCCAAGACGCCTGGACCTAGCTTGCGGTCTTGGAAACCAGTTTTAAGAGCGAGGCTATCCACTCTTAAAAACCGGGGCAGTTAGGCAAGCTAGCCTGCCCCCGGGTCAAACCATGCAATACAGGGACGAATCCCCTTTCAGCATCAAACCATGGATCCCCATGAAGTCAGCGAGAAAAAAAACTGTTATCGTCCCATAGAAAACTCCTTAGAACGATAAAGGGGTGAGGGAGATAGACAGTTGTAATAAATGCTGTAAACAAGGCAAAGATATCTAACAAGGTATTTATTGCACAACAAAATTTTTATTTCTTTTTTCAGAAAAAAAATGTACAAGAGGAAATCCCCCGACAACCGGGCCAAGAACCTTTCTACAAAAGTATAACAGAGCTAGGCTGCGAAGAAGGACCGGGGCCATCACCGCTCTTCTTCGCCTTCTCCTTCTCCAGCTGGTCGAGGACCTGCTGGTAGGCAGCCTTCGCCAGCCGGAGCTCGGCAGAATCTAGAGGAGGTTGGAAGAAGCTTGGCACCTCCTCCTGGGTCTTTCTATCGGAGGCTCGGCAGAATCTTGAGGAGCCACCTCCGCCACACCAGCAGGCGAAGGAGGCCCAGTCGCCGGAATACCGCTCGGACTGCCCTCATCAGCAGAAGGACGGAGAGCTGAATTCTGGGGCTCTTCATCACTACTAGAGCTCAGCACCAGAGTTCTCCTCATTTTGCTAAAGGAAATCGCTCAGTTATCACCTGAATTGGGAGTTTCAGAACCTAGGGTTCCGGCGAAATGAAATGAAGCTGAAGAAGAGAAAGAGGAAGAGAGAGAGCAAAAGATACCTTTCTCTTCTCTGAACTTTTCTTTTATAAGCAAAACCGAGGGTCCACCGGCTGATGGCATTTCGAATATCTTAATGGACCCTTCATTAAGATCATTAAACCAACTGGTTTAATGACTCAATCAGCGAAGAGTCACAAGCTTTCACTGGAAGTTGAAGCTGTACATCTTCCCGCCAACAAAAAAAGATTTAGAGAAGACGAAGTGAAGCCCACTTAACACAATCAGTTGGGGCCCACATCACGCAGTCATCTGGGACCCATGCCAGTTAGGACCCACCTCGTACACTCAGCAAGATCCATTCAGTATTTTCAGATGGGGTCCGCATAGTCCAGGTCAGCGACATGTGGACCTCCAGTCTACGTCATCACGATCAAGGGAAGATTGACCGGTATGTGTTCTCGCATTCATCATGGTGAGAAAGTAACCGGGGCTATCTACCGGAGCTCAAGACAATGGTAAAAAAGGAATTATTTTATTACAAAGTGCATTATATGGGGTGCACCAAATCGCATACATAGTGCGACCAGAGCAAAATTACATCAAAGGGGGAGACGGAGGATTCAGACCTGACCTCTCAGGCGAGTCAGGAAGGCCGTACTTAACTTTTGCAGCGGCATACCCAGCCTTCCAAGACGTAGCCACAGCGAAATCTGCTCGCTCCTTGGCGACCGACAGCTCGGCCACCTTCTCTTCCAGCTTTTCCCGATAATATTCTACAGTTTCCTTCATACCCGCCATCCATGCATATCTTCATGAAGAAGCTACTCCTCACGAAGCTCGCCAATCCTCCTCTTGAGGTCATCCACCTGACGCGACAATTTCCGAACTATTTCAGATCGGTTGTCACTCAAAGCACTGGAGAGAGGCCTAGAATCTGCCGTTGTTGAGAAAGCAAGAAAAAAACCGGGGTATCAAATGGACTCCTTCGTTCAAGAGGAAAGGGAGTCACGAGTCATTCTAAATAAATATCTTGCAAGGAGATGGTGCCATTCACAAAGGCACCCTTGTCCTCAGAAGACTGGCAAAGTTGGAGACTCAGCAGTAGGAAGGAAACAAAGACAAAATAAATAAATAAATTCATTAATTTGTCTCAATTAGGGGCACTACTCCCCTACATAGTGCAGGAAGCCCGGGGAATACAGGTCAAAAGTTCTTCTCTTTCTTGACCGGATGATACCCCAGCTTCTCCAACAGTACATATGCGGTGGCCAGTTCGCTCTGAAGAACCCGGATCCGTTGGGTAGTAGCCTCAAGCCTCTGGCTTTTGTCAGCAAGCTGGTCGTTCAAGGCAAACATGCTCAAGCGCGCCTGACGAATATCTTCCAAACAGGCGTTTGTCATCAGTTCTATATGGCGATCCCGGTCTTCGATCTCTATAGTCATTTTTTCCCGCATATCCACAGTATACTTCCGGATGGTACTCCGGTCGTCAGCCATTCTTCAGCAAAAGGTTCAACTGCAGCAACAGCAACAGAACCCGGGGAAAGAGAAGTGGATATCCTTCTACACCTCCGGTTTGCTATTTATAGAGGAGGAAAGAAACCCTAGTCCTTGTTGTCGACCCGAATTTAAAAAAATAAAATAAACCCAGGTCGCAACAATTTCTAACTCAAAAACCAGGTACAACAAAAATCTTAAATAAAATACAGTGAAGAAAAATCCAAACGATAAATGTACACATGATTCCATCCTATTATACAACACAACTTACGTCAATAAAATACATGAATACCACTTTTAAAAAAATACATAACTGAAACATCTAAAGATCTCTACTGGTCCCAACAAGCATTCTGTCACAGCTCCATAGCTCTAACCTCTCCTGCCTGCATTCCAAATGGAATTCCAAATGGAACATACCCACGTGCAAAACAAAGCAACATGGGTCAGCATAAAAGCCGGTATGAGTAAACAAGGGGGAAATCTATTCCTGCAAAATAATATAATAAATATACAGTTTCCTTATATGATTAACAACATAATTAATCTTAAAGAACAATTCTTCCATACTAAGACATTAAGCATACGCCCAAAAACGATATCAATTCCATTATATTTAAACTTTTTTATCCATTATATAATCACATGTTTAATTCTATTATTCAATTTTAATTTATCTATTTACGATGCTAATTGATCGATAATACAAATACATTACCTAAGTAGCAACTGTCTTTAAGGATAGGTCTATCCACCTGCACAGAATAAATTAGTTGACCTATCCACCTGCAAAATGAGGTTAATACATAATACACAAATATAATAAAGATAAAGCAAATCACATACACGTTACGTGTTATCTAATACTTTGTATCAACCCGAAAATACATTCCGTTCATTCAACCCATTAATAATGATTCATTCCAACTCTTCGTAGTTTGTAATCTACCAAAATGGCAAGTCCAATTATGACCATTAATATCCATAATAAATAAAACATCGTAGTTCTTCCACATAATCATAGTTACCTCCGGTTCATAATCAAAATATATAAAATTTACCCATATCATTAAGTAACACCAAACACTACAATATCATAAGCCTTAGCACACTACCAAACAACGAATCTAAAGTCACAAAACCACGTCCTGGCCTCTAGCTGGTGCTCGGGTTTAACAATCATAAAAATCACAACATATGCCCAATCACTAGTACACCTCCCACAGGATGCACTCCACACATTTGCCATACCCACACTGCACCAGTGTGCCTTGACCAAGGTTAAGAACCTCTACGCGGAAACAAAAACCCAAGTGGGTGCTCACCTGCAAGCTTTGGCTAGGCTCGACGTATGCCTAACTCATGATCTCTAATAACTCTCTTGAGCTTTCTAATGTGGCGTTCAGACCAACCCCGAAGGCTATGAAGGTCTGAAGGGTCAGTTCCGCAGGCTAACCCGTCTAGGAAATACCCAAATATAATCCAAGAGTCAACCCGCAGGCTAAGCCGTCTAGGGTGATAATTAATTTCTTTAACCTAATTCCAGAGGTGCGGCAAATGTACTAATGCTTGGGCGACTACCAAAACAACTAAACTAATCAAGCAATCACACAACCCTTGTCAAACAATTAAATTCCAAGTCCATTTCGTATTCCGTTCTTATTTCCCAAATTGAATATATACCGTCCATGGTATCAAACCATTCCAAATCATTCCATAATTAAATCCCAAGTTCAGTATTCGTTTCGTTTCTATTCATATACCATCCACTGGTATGGAGCCATTTCTAGGCGTTCATCAATATAACTTTCCAGGTTACTTTAAACATAATTAATCAAGTCACATGCCATTATATACTAATCCACTTCAATATTAAGAATACTTTTAGTACATGACTATTTGAACTTGACAATCAAACAAAAGGACAAACCCAAAAGAAAACATATATGCTAAAAAGAAACTCTTTACATAAATCTGCCAAACAATAACATTCATCTTTCAAAATTCACACATCTAAAAATAATTACTCAAATCTCATAAATTTTTCATACAACCTTTTACTATAAAAATATTACTTAGAATAAAAATATAGAATCGTTTCGATATATAGAAAATAATTAAACAATTGTTTTACTCAATCCTACCAGATTTCAGAAAGAAATCCCAAAACAATCTACGTCAGACTTCCTGAGCATTTTTCACCATATTAGCCTCATAAGTTAAAGTATTTCTAAACATAAATATTATAGTTCATAATGTCTATTTTCTAAAACAAGTAAATTCATCAAGATATGTTGAGTAACGAGTCTTCTATGATTTTTCTATGACAGCCACGCAAACAGAAAGGTAGCAGTAAAATTATACTGGATATCTGAAAATAACTACGTTGAATAAATTATTTAGAATTAATTACCCAACAGTAAATTTTGAAATTTATATATATTGTTATACATTGAGTATTATAACTTCCATAAAATATTTAATAAATATTATTAAGTCTAGAGGGATTAAAACCTTGCGATACTAAAATGGTACAGAAACCAAAAACTGCAACTGTTGTCATACTTGTAAGTCGTTTTTCACCAAATTAAAATAACATTTGTAAATTGGTCTTAACTAATCGAATGAAGACATTTCAATTTAGTGTTCAGGGTTTTTGGAATCAATTAAAAAGCTTTTCAAACGATTTTTCTATGATTTTTCAAAGATAAGTCAAAAATCTGAAATTACAGAAAACAGAAATAGAAACAAAAACAAAAATGTCTACTCACTTGTATAAGCATAAAAATCCAAATCTTCTTCTAGCTTTCTTCCAATTCTTCTTCTTCTTCTTCTCCCAAATATGGTGTTATAAAAAATGAATGAAAACCCTAAGATTTTAATATAAATAATATGGAGAAGTTAATGGGTTTTATTTTAGGACCATAAATGAATCTGCTACCCAACCCACTTCCATCTTTTTTTTTTTTTTTTAATAATTAATATATCATCCTTCAACTTAATAGAAAATTAACTTTAAACCCTTAAAGACGTCTATGCAATATTTCACAATCCAATAAAATTTAACGAACAAAAATTTATAATATAAACGGGTTTTACATTTGTTCCAAGGGATGCAGAATCGTGATCAAGAAGCGTGTCAAGGAAGGAATCCTCCGAATCTCAACAGCCGGGGAAAATATTTCGAAGATCTTTCCCAAGCAGATTTTCTACTTGACAAAGAGGGGGCGATGTGTGTACCCTAGGTAAAAAACCCGACAGGTGTCACCGATGGCTGTATAAGAAGCTAAACCGGGAGCACCTGAGCATTAGCCAGTCAGGACTGGGCTATCGGGTAGGGCCCAACCCGGTCTCAAGGAGTCCACATACGCTCTGTGGACCTTGACCCACCGGATAGTCCACGACCAATGGGTGGAGCCCCGGTTACTGTATAAGAAGTTGAACAGTGGTCTCCCATACATCGACCAGGCCCACCTCAGTCAAGTAGGCCAGGTCCGGCCCAGTAAAGTCCAGCAGCAACAGAGACTCATCTAAAAGCTTAGCATAGAAGCCCAGAGGACCTGGCCAGGGTGTATGCAATGAAGATTGGGCCTCCGGTCAGAGGAGTCAAGCCCAAGTCTTTGCTTTCAGGCTTGGTCAATCCAAATCCCAACCAACTGGATAAGTCCAGCAAGATTTCTGGCTAACAAACCCATGGTTCTAGCCCGCTTGAGAAGATAAAGGAAGACCCAGGTTGAACCAGGACCTATCAGAGGATGCCACGTGGCAGTCATTCTGGTCAAAGGGAATTCAAATCAAGGAGATAACCGCTCGGCAGCATGCAAGCTATCTCCACGGAAAGCATCTTCACAGTTGAACTACCTGAGTTCATGGAGTTAAAACCGAAGGGGTGGTTAAGCCAGCCTCCTCCGGCTTACTACAAATACAGGAGTTCTAAACCTCCTGAACTACTAGTCTTCCACTGAGCAACTCCATTAGAGCTTAGCGGATGCAGAGACTTGATTCCAAGTTCATCATCTTGGATACGTAGGCAGCCTGATCCCGATCAGGTCCAGTCTCATTGTATACCCCCATCTTACCTCTGTCTATACAAGGCTTTTATTGTAACTGTTCGATTAATCTATACGTATCTCGAGTTTGTGGATCAAATTTTTGCACCCACAGACACGTTTTAAATTAAAATAGTTGTGTTGGTTTTAATTTTACAACTCAACATTTCTTTAAAAAATAAAAAATACATGTAGATAATTATTAGCCATGTAAGCAGTCCGTTAACCAGTTTTAGACAGATTGTATAACATGAATTTTTTTTCAAAGTACATTGATATTTTGGCGTGATTTTTAGTACATTGTATAAAGTGAAAATTTTGTGAAAGTACGTTGTATTGTTTGATATTTTACCAAGTCATTTGTATTTGTACTTACAAAAGCTTGCCTTTATAAGTTGAGATTCTTGTTTATTATCAACTATAAATTGCCATTATAGATGAAAATGGTCAAAATATAATTCAGGTTCATGTCTATGTTTGGCTAGAAAGGATGCGTTCAGAGTACCTATAATTGTTGACATGTGGTAACACTAGATCTAACTGTTTTGTATGTTGCCAGGAAAGGATGCAACTGATGATTTTGAGGATGTGGGTCACAGTACGTGGTAATGCCAAGGAAAGGATGAATGAATTTTATGTGGGGGAGATGGATACATCAACCATCCCAGTCAAGCAGAAATTCACTCCTCCCAATCAGCCTCACTACAACCAGGATAAAACATCAGAATTCATTATCAAGCTACTCCAGTTCTTGGTTCCCTTGGCTTTCTTGGGTTTAGATCTTGAGAAGTGAATGGTATTTGAATAGTTTCTGGATAATTTCCTGAATTTGCTATGGTTGGTTAATATTTCAATGTTACTTAACCTTGCCAAGAAGTTCTCTTTTATTACTTATGTTGTATTAAAACCCAGTAAATTATTTCACAGAATGTTTGATGGTGTTATGAACAAAATCTGTTAATCGTTTCTAACTAAATGAATCTTCTGTTGAACATCGTTGTGTTCATATGGTATGTGTAGGGGTACTATATACAACATACATGCGGCACCATCTCTACCGTTCATCATGGTGCCACGTGTCAACATCTAATGGGCTCTCTCTTGATGGCACAAGTTACAAAGTTAAGCCTTATTATTACAAAGATATTATCCCCATTATTACCCTATTAATTGCTAAGAATGGAGTTACATTGTAGCTTATAAATATAAAGGCAAACTACTCATCTTGACATGGTCTCATGGTGAATCATACACAAGACCTCAACACTCTCTCATGAGACCTCACCTCTCAGGTCTCATCTCTCTCTCGAGCTATCCCTATTATCGAGCTCCCATTTTGTATCACCACTACTATAATAAACTTTTTTCTCCCTCTCCGTGGATGTAGGCACAATCGCCGAACCACGTATACAATGGTGTTCATGTCTTTATTTTATTATTATTGTTCATCATCATTCATTAATGTATTGACCAACCTCACAAATATGGTTAATACATTTGGCGCCGACTACAGGGACTTGGGATTTTCTCAAGCGAATTCCACCCACCAACCCCACCGAACACCATTGTTCTAAGGTTCTCAGATGGTGATTTTCAAGAAATTCATTGAATTTGAAAAGATAGAATTGCAACTCACAGTTGGGGGCTTGGAGCAAATGGTTTACACAATTACTGGACTCGACAAAAGCAAGGTTCAGGTCTCTCATGCCAGGTCCTTCATGCCAGGTCCTTCATCGCGACCTCACCAGGTCTATCAACGACCTCCTCAAATTACAGGTCTTTCAACGACCTCAACAATATTTATGCCATACAGGGGGCTATTCTCACTTTATCTAATGAAATTAACTTATTATTAGCACATTTAGCTATTAATGATATTTTTTGTAGCTCTCTCTATGTGCAGGTCACATGAACACGACCTCACTCCCCATGAGCTATTTTTGCACAAATGTGCCACGTTGCTTTCACTGAACTCTTTACAAGTGAAATGCTTGATATACAATACAGCCACCCTCATTGACTAGTGAGTCACTCGTATGCGGGACGACCTCAAACACAATTCTCTAGCCACACGCCTGGTCGAACGCATTCACTCTCAACGCAATGCAGACCCACAAAGGCCACATGCCCGAGAATTGTCAAACATGTCTCCACGCTGCGACCATTCACTAGATCGGGCACCAAAAGGTTCCAAGTAACTCTCAAAACACTTGGTCAACCAATGTTTTTTCTCAAACGAGCTACATGTGCACTCCAAAGTGCCACATCTATCGGAATGTCCAATCACAAGGCGACAAAGATAGTACATACAAAACTCATAAGGAAGACATACAGTTCAATGTAAGTCTCTTACTAAATTTTATAATATTTCACATGCTAACATTATCAACAAGTATCAGGTCTATGCAACTCGACCACAAAAAGACAACCACACATGTATGCAAGAAGACCCACTTCAGTACGACCTGCTTGCAGCTGTCCATCTCGTCTACATGCCTTCTGAACGAGCTACCAGGTCTCCCTGGAACCAACTAGCTCGCTATACACAAATTCATGATCGAGTTGCCATTACCACAAGGGACCTTCGTCGCGTCCTACAAATCTCAATGATCAAGCTCATCAAAATTTGGAGCGGATCGACTTCGTTAAAGAACCCCATATTTCATTCATCTTGGGGGCTAGATTGGTTCGATTTCTTCTTTTCAGCCCGAACTCCGTTCAACCTAAAAAGAGGGGGCTTATGTAGGGGTACTATATACAACATACATGTGGCACCATCTCTACCGTTCATCATGGTGCCACGTGTCAACATCTAATGGGCTCTCTTTTGATGGCACAAGTTACAAAGTTAAGCCTTATTATTACAAAGATATTATCCCCATTATTACCTTATTAATTGCTAAGAATGGAGTTACATTGTAGCCTATAAATATAAAGGCAAACTACTCATCTTGACATGGTCTCATGGTGAATCATACACAAGACCTCAACACTCTCTCATGAGACCTCACCTCTCAGGTCTCATCTCTCTCTCGAGCTATCCCTATTATCGAGCTCCCATTTTGTATCACCACTACTATAATAAACTTCTTTCTCCCTCTCCGTGGATGTAGGCACAATCGCCGAACCACGTATACAATGGTGTTCATGTCTTTATTTTATTATTATTGTTCATCATCATTCATTAATGTATTGACCAACCTCACAAATATGGTTAATACAGTATGTCTTAATCCTAGTTAGGTTGTGGTGGTGGGCAGGTATTTTCTCTGGTATGTGTTGCAGTTTATTGTTTGCAACCATTGTGGTGTTCTGGTGTGTGCTTGTGATCAATCTCTGAATTATGTTGTCTTTGGTTGGCAGAAGTTTTGGCGAACATGTTCCAGTATTCCATGAGCGTGGAACTTGATCTCATATCTGAGGTTTAGTAAATAAATAAGCTTTGCATGTTATGTGAGCTAGCAAGATAGCGCAGCAGAGACGGAGAGAGAAAAATGAATCCAAATAAAAAAGAGCTCATTAATAAATAAGGATATAAAAGACATTTAACAGTCATTCAGTACTTAATGCTAGAATAATTCAGAACTTAATTAAATAATGTATTCAGTATGGTATTAAGTTCGCATTAAGTGTATTGACTGCTTAACTAGTATTCAGACCATTCAGAGCTTAACTGAAAGAAAAACAAACGGCACCTTAGTTTAGACATTTCCACACTATCCAAGCAATCATCCACACAGTACACACTACACAGAAATCTTCCAAACTACTAACAGTCCAAATTAAACACAAACAGTGAGGATAAGAGAACACTACACAGAAATCTTCCAAACTACTAACAGTCCAAATTAAACACAAACAGTGAGGATAAGAGAATAGTGGTTAAAAAAAGAAAAAAGAGCTACTTTGATGCCATTGCAAAAGTGTATTTTTCTATTACACTTATTTACCTTCAAATTTTTTAGTCTCTTCACCTTCAAATTTTTTAGTCTCTTCACCATTAGATCAAAATTTTCAACAAATCAAAAAGTACAAAGGGGGTGAAATTTCAACAAATCCCACTAGGATTTATTGCACCAATACGTGGTAGTGTTTTATCTATCCTACAAATCCTACAACACCAAAAAAATAGAACAAATAATATTTAGGTTAAATTTAAGGGCAAATAAGTCTAACAAAAATATCCCTTTGCAGTAAAAAATATTGCCTTGGCAATAGCCGGCTTGTTAAAAAAATAAATAAATAACCACTAATAGTCCAAAAAAGTGGACAACTGAGCTACCCTTCTCATACCATCAAGCTTGTGTAACAATATAAAGTTTACACTGACTAAACAACCATTCAGACTTCAGAGCAAGTCCCAAGGATACACTGCAAATCATTTCTGAGAACGACAATCATTTCTGCAAATCATTTCTCGACAGGCAGATACAAAGTTAAAAACACTCACAAGTCACAAATACAACGGTAGGTCAGCATTTGACCATCACCTTCTAACAAATTTTTATGATTTGGCAATGGCAGTTCATGAGATTCAAAGCTAGTAAAATAAGTAAATAACTACGTTTAGCATTCAATTTCACTGTTTTATTACCAATACTAATCACTGGCCAGACTAATAATAGCATGGCAATTGTCACATATGCTAACCACACGGTTTTGATTATCTGTCTACCAAATTCACTTGATCCCAAACCAAAAATAATCACTACCAACATAAAACTACAATCACCATCATTAGTTTTTCTCTCCTACAACAAACAGAACAGTAAAATTCTTTCCCAGTCTATCCCAATCTGTCTCTCAAGCATCAGCAAACCTGAAAAAATGGATGAAGCATCAGATAAGAAACTTATATTCTACAGTAAAACATGATCTTGTAAAAGGATATATGGTTAGAAGACCATAAGTAGTAATCTCCACTCACCCCAACTCAGAGAGCTTCAAATGGGCTTCTGCATAATCTTCAAAGAATGCATCTTCATCCTGAAAGAGAAAATCATCCATTTAATTATTTTTTTTCGAAAATTGAGACAACATGTTCATCAGCATATACAAGAAAAGCAAGTGAGTACATACCGCAGCATATTTCTCAACAAGGGGGCGGAAAGAAGGATCTGCCAGAAGAGCTTTGTCAGATGGAAGCTGAAGAAGACCTTCCTTCTCTCCACTCAAGAGCTCCCTGTTATAGAAGCAGCAGATTCACCATGTTATTACTTTCCACACAAAGCCAAGTCAAAAAAATTAAATGCAACCATGTAACACCAAGTCACCAAGGCAGTGATCACAGAAGACAAATTGAAAAGTGGTACACAACAAATCATGGAATGCATAATTCATACTTGAAATAAGAGTTGTCAAAGATAAGGGGGTTGGCAGTCCAGGGTCCTTCAAAACCAGAGCGTTCTTTATGACACCTTCCCTATTAGTAATCCAAAAACAAAAAACACATGTTAAATTTCTTCAACTCAACAAACTATACACTGTAAAAGAGAGGGAAACAAGGTAAATAATTCTTAACAGACCAGAGTGTGGGCACCAGAGAGAGCAACAATATCCTTATCACTTAGACCCATTTGTTTGACAAACACATCCCTCAGATGGTCCGACCCTATAATAGTTACCAAAAGTATCATCAGTATTACATAAAACTAGATGCAATATCACCATAAATCATGGGAAGGGGTTAACTGCCTTCAGATTACAATATAGACAATGGAACATGATATTACATTACAGTAACACAAACTGCATAGCAATTTTTGAAAAAGGAATTGGTGCACAGTATCATAGCCATAAGAACAATCCACAAAGTCCATCAGTCTAAAGAAATTCCAAGTTTAATACCATTAAAATCACTAAAATCAATCTTCTACAACATGATAGCATACTTCGAAATGATGAGATAAATACTAACCCTTAGTTGCATCTGGTAGGCGGCCTTCCGGTGGTGGCTCGGGCTTGTCCTAAGATAATAAAAAAGGGCGATCATTACATGACAAATTCAAAGTAAAAAACATAGATGATAGAAGAAATGCAAAGAACTTTAAGAGACACCAAAGAAGTTCTGGAACACAAATTTAATAAAAAGCCTATGATTGAAATGACACATATAGATCTAATATGCAAAAACAAACTACGAAATCACCAATGCAACAAGAGGCACAACTAATCATTTATCATTCAGTTCCATACTAACAAGAGGCACAACTAAGCATCAGCATTAAAAAGCTCGATATATTCGGCTTCATATAAATGTCAGAAGATATCAATTCATCTCGTCATTTGCTCAGAGTATCTTCTTCCATGTGTTGAGTACAGTAAGGATAGACGTATCCCCACTGAGACTTAGACTACAAGAGCTCCTTTCATATTTGAACTTTTGACTTAAGGCTATGAAGGTTGAGATAGCCAAAAGCAAATCATAGCATGCACCTTCTTTAATAAGTTTCAGAGCCCAGTCTTAACCAGTTAACCTTGTTCACCAAAAAAAGGATCCATCCCCTCTCAGACTTTTAATTATTATTTTTTTATTAATGGATTATTTTATTTCTGCTGGAAATAAATCAAACCAAGCAAAACAAAAATATAATTAACACAACTAATAAATTTGGACGTGAAAAACATGTATTAACTAATTCTAATAGAATATAATTGAAGTGATTTACATAAGAAGCCCAATCTACAAAAGCCACATCAACATCATTTCCTTTTGGTCTAAGGTGAATATTACCAAATTACATACACAAATCATCGTCTACTTTACCCTAAAGAACCACAACTTGTAAACTAGACAGGATAAATCACTTTTAATATAAAAAATGCATAAAAGTCTAGTTAAAGAAATAACAAACCTGTCTTCCAGGGTGAAAAGGAACTTCAGGTCCTCCAGTGACCTCAACAGCGACAACTCCAGCCAACTGCAATTCAAATTCAAATCAAACAAAAGGGATCAAACACTAACCTTAAGATGAAACAAAAGCAAGAATAAATGGTTGAATTAATTTACCTGATAGAAGTCAGCATAAGAAAGGATAGGGAATTGTTCCTTAATAGGTTCAAGAAGTCTAACAGCAATATCAAGACCATTGTTAGCTCCATGATCAAGCTCAGCTACATGTTTCATGGTACCAAAAGGACCTCCAGTCTTAGTCTTCACATCATATGTTCCTGCAGAGTGCCATCTAAAACCACAACAAATAACTCATTAATTTGATAAATAATTATTAAAAACACAAATCTATAGGATTCAACAGTCAACACTACTACTTACGCTAATCGAAGCATAAGAGGAGCACAGTTCTTCTCAGCAATAAATCCTCTAAGCTTCTTCTTAGCTTTATCTACTGCTTTCTTGTATTCTTCACTCACAGCTGGATAACACTTTCCCATCTTCTCCGATCTAATCAATCAAAACAAAAACAAAAACAACAACATCAGATCTATTGATCGATCGATCGATTTCGATTTAATTAACCAAAACCAAGATGAGATTATTATTAGATGAATTCATCATTACATACTTACCTTTGAGATGAACGAACGAACTGTTGTTGAAAACCCTAGAAGAAAAGAGCTGAGTGTGTGAAGAAATGAATGTCACGAGTCGACCACGAGTCTACTTGTCTAGTATTTATATACACAACAACAAGTCTTATAGAGACAGAGAAACTTCTAGAGAGTCAATCTTAACCGTAAATAACGCGTTGTGATAGAATTCTTTTTTTCCTATTTCAACGGATGAGATGTTGTTTTGACGGGTAGGTAGAGAGGGTACCAGTAAATATTTTGGCTTTTAGTCTCTTTGTGAAGTAATTCTGAAGTAAAGTAGGAATATTTAGGTCTTTTCATATTAAAAAGAATTGAAATATCTCTTGGAAATTTGGTTTCAGGTGTGAACGCGTAAGTTTTGGAAATGATTCCTTTCCATACAGGACAACGAGCCAACACACTATTGCCACGTGTTTCAATGGGATTGGAAATTTGAATAAAGGTTGTAGATTATTCCACGTCAACCAACTGGGCATCAATCCGGCTGGGCTGTTTACTTTAAAACTTGTTATTGTACAATTAATTAGTCTCAAGATTAGTGTTGATGTGAAAAAGAATTACGAGAGTGGTGTGTTTCTTTTGCTTAGGGCTTGCTGGACTTTATTATCTGAATTAGGGCATCTCCCATGGTTGGGCTAAATGTACAATAATATTAAGTTTAGTATTTTTGTTCTCAAATGATGATTTGTAAAATAACAAATTTTTAGCATTGCCCTCATTCTGCTAAGCCTGTTGACCTAACAAAATGAGGTCAAGGCAAAGTTAACCAACATACCACAACTCTCTTTCGGTTTCATGAATAAATGCTCCAGACCACAATTCTCTTGTAGTTTCATTTTATTATTTCACCAAACTGCAACTCTCTTGCGGTACGATGGAAATCCAAGGCCCAACGGTAATTGCCAATCCCAACGTTCACTGACCTAGTACAACGGTTGTATTTTTTAAATTTGGCTATTTCACCCTTCTTCTTCTATATATAAAAGTTTCATTATTGATGGATTTATATCATTTTTTCTTCTTGCATTTTTTTAATCCATTTTGTAAAACTGGGGGGGTTGTATTATCAAATTTTGGCTTGACGATTTGGGAACAATTTTCAGAATAGTAGAAGATGGAACTCGAGGATTCGAAGAGGAACTCGTCCACCATTTTTTGAACCATGAACACAAGCCATTAACACTCGAAGAACAAAAGACGTGTTGAAGAAGAATATAATGCACTTAGTGAGGAAGCGAGGAATATAGCCACCAATGCTTTAATGAGACATGAATACATGACATTTACAATTGAAGACGAAATGCGTGTTGAATAAGAGTTTAATGCATTTAGTAAGTAAGCAAGGAATATAGTCATCAATGTTGTTTTGATAAACACCAAAGTGAAACCATTAACAAATGAAGAACTTTTGTGTATGGAAGAAGAATATGATGCACTCCCCGAAAGTGAAGATGAAGATTAGGATGTATTTTTAAATTATTTTAAATATATTTCTAATTTATTTTGAATGAAAATGGATATTTATTTTATAACAACTTATACAAACCTTACATAGGCGGTTGTGGGTGTGTGTATAATATCCCATATAATCACCTTAGGAAAGCCTTAGTAATACAGTAAAACCTCTATATAGTCGTACTAACGGGATCAAATTAAATTATCCCTATGTAGAGGTTATTCCTAAGTAGAGGTTAGTAGTGCATCTTTTCAAGAAAACATAGTTTCAAAAATTAGCATGCATATGTATTTATTAGTGTTAGTGTATACATTCTAACAAACTTATGTAATCTTCTTAATTCAAGATTAAATCATTGTCCCAAATAATTTTAAATAAATATTTTACAGTATCTTAACTCTTAATCTACTATAATATTTTTATTTTCTTGCAGTATGTAGTTAATTATTACTATATAGAGGCAAATTTCTTTAGATGAGACTGTGTGTACCCTAGGTAAAATACCCGATAGGTGTCATCGACGGCTGTATAAGAAGCCAAACCGGGAACACCTGAGCCAGTGGCGGATCCAGGATTTTGAAAAGGGGTGCGCTTAGATGAACTAAGAAAAAAAAAACAATAACCTAAGATAAGAACTTTTTGAAATTCACTATGAATAAATAACAGTGTTATTATAACACCAAGTTAGAACAATTAAAAAAATTTAATATAAAAACATACAATCATCTTAATTTATAAATACAATTATACAAATACAATAAAAAAAGAAAAGAAAAAAGAGATTGATAAGAAATTACCTTAAAAAATTAAAATTTGTAGATAATCTTTGGTTATAATTGAAAGAGCAACCGACCAACAGTAAAGTAGTATAGGAGCTTTGCTTTTTTTTTTGTTTTTTTGTTTTTTTTCCCAAAGAAAAACTAGATAAAAAAAAAAAAAGGAAAGAGAACATTCTATCCCCGTATCTTTCTTTTTAGCAAATATCTAATGTATATCTAAGATATTTCCTAATATTAAGGATTTGTTGTTGGCTCAGTTAGTTAGGAATATTAGGAGAGAATTATTCTTGGAAATCACTAAATATACTCGCCCCTGCTATAAAAATCATACCTGGCTTAAGCCCTCTAAGCCCATTCTATCATCTGCCCCTGACCTGAGCAGTAGCCAGCCAGACCTGGACTATCAGGTAGGGCCCAACCCGATCTCAAGAAGCCCACATACGCTCTTTGGATCTTGATCCACTAGATGGTCCAAGACCAGTGGCTGGAGCCCCGGTTACTGTATAAGAAGTTGAACCGTGGGCTCCCATGCTTCGACCAAGCCCGCAACAATCAAGTGAGTTAGGTCTGGCCCATTGAAGTCCATCAGCGATGAAGGCTTATCCAAAGGCTTATCATAGAAATCCAGAAGACCTGGCCAGGGAGTATGCAATGTAGATTGGGCCTCCGGTCCGAGGAGTCCAGCCCAAGTCTTTGCTTTCAAACTTGGTCAAATCCAAGTCTCAACTAACTAGATAAGTCCAGCAAGATTCCAGGCCAACAGAACCCACTGTTCTAGCCCCCTGAAGAAGATGAAGGAAGACCCAGGTTGAACCAGAGCCTATCAGAGGATGCCACGTGGCAGTCGTCTTGGTCAAAGGGGATTCAAACTGAGGGATAACCGCCAAGCACCATGCACGCTATCTCTGCAGGAACATCTTCACAGTTTGAACTACCTGAGTTCATGGAGTCAAAATTGGATGGGTGGTTGAGCCAGCCTCCTCCAGTCCACTATAAATGCAAGAGTTCTTAACCAATTGAACTACGAGTATTTCACTGGGGAACTCCATTAGAGCTTAGTGGAAGCAGAGACTTGATTCCAAGTTCATCACCTTGGATACGTAGGCAGCCTGATCCTATCAGGTCCAGTCTCATTATATACCCCATCCCATCTCAGTTTGTACAAGGCTTTTATTGTAACCTTTTGATTAATCAATACACATCTCGAGTTTGTGGATCAAATTTTTGCACCCACACTCTTTGGTGCCCACCGTGGGGCTGAATCTCCCATCAGTTCCAGAGCCTTGAAAAAAATCTCAATCCAGTCATACTAGAGAGTTGCTACAGCAATGGCTGGGAGTAAGAGATGCCCGACTCGTTCCAACAATGGAATGAGCCAAGTTACTGAAAGTCAGACTCAGAACATTTCTCCTCTGTCTCCGGTTCTTGAAATAACGGAGCCCGTCAATCAAGAATCAGTTCTCGGGAGCGAAGGCCATGATCATGGCTCGCAACACTCTGAAAGTGGACAGCCGGAGTCAGAAAACTTAGTGGTACAAATCACTAACGATCCTGAACCATCCAGAGTAGCTGCTGCAAGAAGAGACCAGAGAACCATTCCCCAACCCGCGGGAGGAGGTTTTACTGAGCAGCAGAAAGGGAAAGGGCCAGTGGTTGAATCCCCAACTGCAATCATCAAGCGGCTGACAAAGGAAAAAGCAGAACTGAGGAGAAAGAAAAAAACCAGGGCCGGAGATAGCCAAATGTCTTCAGCCCCGTCTTCAAGCCAGGAAGAAGATAAGGTCACAGTCAGGAAGTGACCAGAATCTTACCCCTCGTAGCCGTGATCTCCGCCTGTTTGGGACAGGCTAGCACCGGGGAAGGATAGGATGTCTATCTCTCCAGTTCAGAAACATCGCCGCGGACGTGCAAGAACACCCGGACCACGTCATGGCCGCGGGGTAACCCGTAGCAGATCTGTAGAAGAAGTCACTCCACCAGAGAGACTGCGCTGGAGGAGGCACCAAAGCACTCCTCCCGCCCGCAACGATCAGAGGTGGAGGAGTCCTCAAACGATTCGTACCCATCAGAGACAACTGGAGCTGAACGTGGAACAGATGAATCAACTCAAGTTACAAGAGATGATTGAGTTAGTTGTCTCCAACAAAGCTAATCGGGGCGAACGAATCAGGAAGCTCACTATTTCAAGGTTGGATGTGTCACCTTTGGCGGAAGAGGTCAGGAACCACATAGTCCCCGCCAGCTTCAAGCAGCCACCCTTCGAACAGTATGACGAGACGAACGGCTGCCCGGTTCAGCATGTCATGAACTACAAGAGCACCATGGCCATTTGGGACCATGACGACAAGTTGCTCGCAAAGATGTTTGTTGTTTCACTCAAAGGTGAAGCGCAGACGTGGTATCATAACCTGCCGCCCGCATCCGTCCGCACATTCGTGCAACTGGCGGAATTTTGTTCGAGGAAAAGTATTGATTCAATGTGAAGGCAAGGAAGGGAGCTGAAGTCTTGTTCTCCCTACAGATGGACCAGAGTGAAACACTCAGGAACTTCGCCCGAAGGTTCCGAACCTTACTATCAGAAGTACAAGACGCATCTGATAGCGTCGTTATTCAAGCTTTCAAGTATGCCTTGAACAACAACCATGAAGAGTTGTACCGGTCACTAGCAAGAAAACCTCCATCCTCTGTTTCAGCTTTGCTCAAGAAAGCCGAAAGGTATGCTCAGGAAGAGGACAATCTGAAAGCTAGGAGGAAGAGACTTGCCAGAGGCAAAGGAAGAAAGCTCCGGCAGGGATCGCAAAGAAGAAAAAGCCCCTGACAGAAACAAAGATAGGAAGGGGAAGACGCCAGCTCGGCAGCCCGACCGTCGATCAGAGAAATCTACCGGGGGTGAACGCAAAGAGAGGGAATTCACACCCTGAGGTTCCCGATTGAGGAAGTATTCAAAAAGATCAAGAACAAAGGGCTGCTCAACAAACCTGCTGATAAGTCCTCAAAAGTGAATATTTATCCCCCGAATAACACCTTGTTTGCCTAGCACTTAGCTTATATTATTGTGTTATATCTATTGATTAGTGCTTTCTTGTCTATTGTGTAGGTTTCATGAGCCGAAATGCAATATTGTGTTAAAGTCCGCCAAAAAGTCAAGAAAAGCAACCAAAAAGGTGTTATTTGCACTAAGGGAGGAGAATTGATATTTGCACCCACAGATCTGTTGAGGGCACCCCACGGTCAGTCCTGTTGACTTGACTTTATGTCAAAGTGGGATGGTCCGAATCTCAGCCCAAACCGGGTCCTATTGAAGCCTATAAGTCAGAATTTCTATTTTAGGCCTTATTTAAAGTCCAAACTTAAAAAGGCTCTACAAGGAGATCCAGAAGTCTGATTTGGGTCCATGAGCTATCAAACTGAAGGTCTTGGTCCAGAGTACAAATTAATCCCAAAATAATTAGGTTTTGCTGAAGAATAATGCCTCTATAAGACCAACAGCAGCAGCCACGAATTTGACCTAATCTGGAAGTCTTTGAATGCAAGTATTATTCTTTGTATTTTCTATATAAGAGAAGTAGTAGCTAAGGTTTAGGTATCTTTGAAGAGAAAGGAAAGTGTATATTTGTGAGAGAAAAGTTCATCTTCTTCTTCTTTGTATCAAACTCAATTCATATCAATCAAATCAAATCACTTTTCTTTATGATGTTTTGTTATTTAATTATTTATTCCATCGTGTCATCATCAAGGATGAGTAGCTAAATCTCCTTGGGGGGATGGTTGAAGCACTCTAGATAATGCAAAAGCACCATGTTTGTTCTTAATGTTCATTGTGATTCAAAGTACTTAATGTTTATTTACTTCTATCTGCAGTATGAGGTAAGTATGATTATTTGCATGTTATTGTTATCCATGTTGTTAAAATACTATTGTTAGGGTTTAGAGAGACCTAGTTTTAATGGTTTTATTTATATTGATTGAAGATGTGTAGTGAAATAGCTGAGAGGTGATTATTACATATTTGCAGTTAATATCTTTTATTGGAACCTTTTTTGTAATTAAATCAAATAGCTGAGAGGTGATGATTTAGTTATGAATTAATATGTTGAGTTAATTAAATTGAATAGCTAAGAGGTGACGGTTTGATTAATAAGACATATTCAATAGCATGCATAAGAGAATCCCGTTTTAATTGAGTAGAATAGCTGAGATGTGACTACTTGATTATTATAGGTATTTATGATTAATTGGAATAGCTGAGAGGTGACTAATTAATTGTTATAGATTGAACATGGAGGTACTACATGTTATGTTTGCATGATTTAGTTTGTGGATACCAATTCTTCTCCTATGTCATCATAAGATCTTCTTTTCATCTCTACCATATTCTTAAGTTAGGTTATTTACAGTTTATTATTATTGCCTGTAGGAAGTAGAATTACATCTCTATTATTTGTGATTCATTAGTGGTGTTTCTCTATTATTGTTTTCTATTCATTAGTGGTCGTACCCCCTCTAAGGTGGGTACGACCCTTTCTTGTTACTTGTCTACTTTGATAACCAATTTATACAGGCACAAGAAGAAAAATCTAGAAAAATATAATTTTTGATTAGGTGGTGTTAATTCGCCATCTATCACCTACCTCTCTCCCGGCAGACCCGGAGGGTAGGAGGGATAAGTCCAAGAAATGTGACCATCACAATGATTATGGTCGCGAGCTGAAGAACTGCAGATCATTGAAGTATGAAATACAACGTTTGGTCGATGTCGGCCTCATCCCTGACATGGTGCAAACCGAAGCAGTCGAACAGGTAAGAACTGGAGATCGTATTGTGTATGTCTGCCATGTTCAGACGCCCGGTTCATCCAAAACGCAAAGGAAGAATTGTGCGCGAGAAAAGCTCCGATGGATAGGACATGTCCATGAAGTTGGACAACCAAACTTCAACGAAGGGACAAACACTGAGTCTATTGTCCCCGGGGGTCTAACATTCACCGAAGAAGACGAAAGGGGCGTGCATTACCCACACAATGACGCCTTGGTTATCACAGCATGGATTGGCGTCTACCGGGTCCGGTGAGTCATGGTCGACGACGGTAGCACTTCCAGTGTCATGTTCTTATGTGCTTACAAAGCTATGGACTTATCTAAGGGTCTCATCGAATCTGATGAGACTCCTATCTATGGGTTCAACGGGAAACCAGCTTAGTCCTCCGGGCGGGTCCACCTGCCAATCATAATGGGATTCAATACCGTCGGGATAGACTTCCTGCTGGTCGACTCCCCCTCCTGCTACAATGTCATCCTGGGGAGGGACTGGATTCATCAGATGAAAGCAATCGTGTCCACCTTCCACCAAAACCTCAAATTTCCTACTCCCAACGGAATCTGCAGGGTTAAATGAGATCAAGGGATGGCGTTCAAATGCCACCTCGATGCTGTCAAAGGAAAGTTTATTTCGGAGACCAAGGGAAATACTATCTTCCTGACGGACTCTCATCAATAGCAACCAGCTCCCGACAAGTCTATCAAGGGGAAGCCAGACTTGAAAACCGGGATATAACAAGCAGTCGACGAGCTAGAAGAAGTTATAGTGGGACTAGAGTCTCACAAAACAACTTACATCGCTTCCGGCCTACTGATGGCTGAGAAGGATCTCATGATCACACTACATCGACAGAATCACCATGTGTTTCGCATGGAGTGTAAGCGAGATGCCAGGAATTGACCCTTTGGTCGCCTATCATATACTAGACATCGATCCTCAGCACAAGCCGGTTAAGCAGAAACCAAGGCGAATGGCGCCAGATCGAAAGTTGGCGGTTAACGAAGAAGTCGACCGGCTACTGTCAGTCAGCTTCATCAAACCAGTCATCTACCCTACCTGGGTCTCCAACATCGTCGCTGTCCCAAAGAAGAACGGTAAGATTCGAGTTTGCATCGATTTTACTAATCTTAATAAAGCATGTCATGTGCACCCATATCCACTCCCCAGGATCACATACATGGTGGACGCCACCGCTGGTTACCAAAGGTTGTCCTTAATGGACGCCTACTCAGGATACAACCAGATTCTACTTCATGAAGAAGACATGAACATACCGCATTCTTCACCGACCGGGGGCTTTACTGCTATCGGGCGATGCCATTTGGTCTGAAGAACGCCGGAGCAAAGTACTAGAAGCTGGTCAACACCATCTTTAGCGAGCCTATAACCCGGACCATGGAAGTCTACATAGACGACATGGTGGTCAAAACCAAGGAGAAAGACAATCATTTGCAGGATCTGCAGTAGACATTTGATACCCTGGCACGGTACAACATGAAGCTGAATCCAGCCAAATGCTCATTTGGTCTTTCTTCTGGCAAATTTCTTGACTTCCTAATGACCAACCGAGGCATAAAAGCCAATCCGGATCAGATCCAGGCAGTCCTGGAGATGCCTGCCCCAAAGATAGTAAAAGAATTTCAGAGGTTAGTCGGGAGACTGGCCGCTCTCAACAGGTTTATCTCCCGGTACTCAGACCGATGCAAGCCGTTCTTCAATGCAATCAAAGCCAATGCAGAATTGAATCCTACTTTTCAGCAAGCCTTCGACGAGATCAAGGCATATCTTACTCAACCTCCGGTCCTTACAACACCTCAACCGATCGGTATCTACCTGGCCGCATACGATATTGCAGTCAGTGCGGTCATATTTGTGAAAGAGCCGCAGGAGAAGCCAGAATACTTTATCAACAAAGTGTTACAGGGAGCTGAGACAAGATATTCAAAAATCGAGAAGATCGCCTTAGCCCTGGTACATGCAGCCAGGAGGCTAAAGCCATATTTCCAAGGGAGGGCAGTCAAAGTCTACACCGAGTACCCGCTCAGAAAAGCTCTTGGGAAACAGGAAGAATCTAATCGGTTGATAGAGTGGTCCAGCTATCTGAGTGCATACCACATCAGGTATGAACCCAGAACCGCAGAGAAAGGGTATGCAGTAGCCTCCTTGATGGCAGATTTTTGAAACCGGCATGAAGTTGTTTGACATCAATTTTGTGACATAGTGTCCATGGTTATTTCGCCTTGAGTTCATTGTTAAGAAAACCTTGTTGTACGCGCGTCGTCCCGTGTCCTTGTCTTTGCGTCGTGTGTCACAAGTATGGTGTTTGGTTCAGGACGTACGTACCTCTTAAGGACGTACGTACGTATGGTATGTCAGCAAGATTGTTTGTGTTCTGGACGTACGTACCTGTTTAGGACGTTCGTACGTCCAAGTAGTCAGCAGGCTTATTTTCGTATGGAGACGTACGAACGTCATATCGACGTACGTACGTCCAATGTGGGTTTTTCACTTTTCGGCCCATTTTCCTTGGTTTCCAACCCTAAGTATAAATAGGGTTTCTCTTCCAAAGAATAAGTGAGTTCTTTGGCCGTCCAATTCATCTCTTGTCTTGGAGTTTGTTTAGGTTTTGGTTGTTTTTGGTGATTGAACTCATCTTCTTCTTCCCCATTCATCTTCTTCTTCCTTCTTCCCCATTCATCTACTTATTCCTTATTGAATAATGATTTAGATTCGAGTCTTCTTGTATGTTCATCAAGAAGTCGAGTATCCTTGTGTGTTCATCAAGGAACTCTGGTGTAAGCTTGTTTCATAGTTCGGCTTCGAGTCTTCTTTTGTGTTCATCAAGAAGTCGAGTGTCTTGTGCGTACATCAAGGTGCTCTGGTGAAGTCAAGGTGTTAGAGATAACCAGGAGTGTCAACTCGCAGTGATTGCAGGTAGTTGATAGGTTTGTAAATCTCTTTTCATCTAGTGGATTTATTTGTTGTCGTGAGGACAACCGTGGACGTTTCCCATATTGGGTTTTACCACGTTAAAAATTCCTGCGTGTTCTTTACTTTCTGCGTATCGTTCTTTACTTGTTTACTGTTTTATTCTTGTTTGGTTTACTATTGTTATATTGCACATATATTGGGTTTTCAATTGGTATCAGAGCGGGACGCTTGTTATGGAGCGTAATGGCTCACGCCTAGATCCTATGAGTGCAATAATGGTTCATGAGTCTGGTCATAATAATTTTATTGCTAAATCGTCTAAATCCACAAAACCAAAATCTGATTTTGAAAAGGATGATAATTTGTATGTTGTTAGCAATAGTGATTGGGCTCTTCTTTACAGACTTTCTGCAAAGGAATGTGAAAGATTACAAAAAGCTAATATTGATTTGCAAGAAAAATTTAATAAAGCTAATTGTAATGTGTCCACTATTTCTGATAATTTTTGTTTTGAAGATAATGGTGTTTTGCAGACTAAGGTTGATTCTCTAGAACAACGACTCAGACATTGTGCAGAAGACTATATGCTTCAAGGGGAAGTTTATGAATCCAAAATTGAAAATTTGGAAAAGGCTAATCTTTCTTTGCAGGATAAAGTTGAGACTCTTGAAAAACTAATTTCTTATGCTGCAGATGATGCAATTACTATTTCTCAATTATTTGAAAAAGAAAAACTTGACTTGCTATGTAGAATTGCAGCTTTAGAAAAGGCCAATCAGGAGGTCGATGAGAAATACAAATCTCTATTGGTGGAGTATGAGGTAACAAATAATGATCTAACGTCTACTCAACTCCGATTGCAGGTTTTGGACAAAACTAGATTTGACTCTCCTATTGCTAGTTCTACTAGTTCATCTAGTGTGAGTACTTCTGTAAAATCTAGTTTGCCTGCCCTATTGCCGACCCCACCTATTGAGACTAGACTTAATGCTACTAATTTTCAGCATGTTTCTCGTAAGAATTTTAAGTCTAAGGTTAATGGTAAGGCTGTTTTTGCTGGTAAGACATCTTGTTCTCATAGTGGAGGTACAGGTTTTGTTAAGGCACCATGTCACAAATACAATGGTGACATACATGTTTCATCTTCTACTACCATATCTTCTTATAAGAATTCTTTGAGTAAGTCTAATGTTTTTCATTGTTCTTATTGTGGTAGAGTTGGTCATTTGGATATTTTTTGTTGGGATTTTAATCAACATGTTGCATCCTATTCTCATGTTCCTCATCATTATAATCATGTTGATTCTTATGTTCCTTCTTGTGCATTTTCTAGACCTCGGACTTTTAATGTTTCTTTTCATAGGTTTAAGAAAAACAGGAACTCCAACAAAAGGAAGTCAAAGACTAAGGTGGAATTAGTTAAGGACAAGTTCATTCCAAAGCTGGTTAAGGGGAGATCTCATATCTTTTCAACTCCCAAAGTGTGCACGCCTAGTGTTAAACAAGTATGGGTAAGAAAGGATAAGTTGAAGGTCTTTCTGGACTTGCAAAGGTCTGGTGGTATCCCATAGTTGGGATGATGTGGTTTGTTTCTAGCCTTGTGTTATTTGAATTGCATATTTCTCTAACCACATAGGCGATTTGTTTGGTGTTTTTTGTTCTTCTGTTTATGCATGCGTAAATTGTTCTTTCATTATTCCATGTATGTGTTGTTGGATGCATCTTTTCTAAGATATTGGTTTAGTTCAATTGTCTTAAATAAGTTGCAATATGGTTGGGTGTTTTCTCTTTCTGAACTCTTAAGTATGTTTTGGTATGTATCATGCATTTTTCCTTGCTTGTTTGCACAGTGCACGGCATGCTTGCATAATGGGAGTTTTTGGAAACCACTTACATATTCTTTGAGCTCATAGAACTTCTCTATCTCTCGAGTATTTATGTGATCTTGAGCTATCTCTCCTTTGTTTTGGTTAATGTTCATCTTGTTGTTCGTGTTATTGAGCATTCTCATCTTCCTATTACAACTCTTGTTAGTGGTCAATGATTCACTTTATCCCCAGCCATTTGATTGTCTTTGAAGCAATATCAGTTGGCTAAGAACCCGTTGGGGTTGTGAGGGTCATGCTCTGACGGATGCACTCAAGAGATGTTAGTTCTTGTGTTGCACGTTATCATGGTATTGCACTTCTTGAGTTTGTTTGTGTTTGTCAAAAAGATGTAGGCTACACCCTACCCTCGTGTATTTGAAAAGATGGAGGCAAAAATCCCTCCCACGCGGGAATGACATTAGAGTGATGTAGACTAAACTCCACCACATGCGGCAAAATAAAAATCCAAGCGCATATTCATTGTTTTTTATGTAAGGCATATAAAGTTTATATTCCTTTGCCTTTTGGATGTCTTGGTTTTCATTTGAAAGATCATATTTATATTCGTTTGCCTTCTACTCATAATGTTTGTTTCAAAGGGGATTGAAGTTTGTTTCTTCTAAGCTCACTTGCTAATTGTATGTCTCTTGTTGATGGTTCTATATTCTAGGTCTTCAAAGGGTGTGTTCTAGTGGTGAACTTTCTCTCTCTTTGTGCATTGCATTGCATCTACACACACCGAGGTTTAGTTTATGATGCACTTCAATTCTCTTAATTGTTCAATCTTTTGTTTATCCCCACATATTGCCTCTTATTTTTGTACGGATTGGGATTGGCTACTGTTTTTGGAAGTTCATGATGTATTCCTCTTCACTTCTATGGTACATCGGTTCTTTGCCTTTTATCTTCTTATTATGGATATGGGTTGTTAGTTTTGTCGTTAAAATTGATTCATTAGATATGGTGCAGCCTCTATTTGCTATTGTTTGTGTTTGGTTCTTCATTATCCTAGTCTAACAAGTTTAGTGCGATTCTCATTGCTTGGTTGTTGTCGTATGCACACTTCATGATTATGCAAACCATGTGTTTTATAAAATCTCTACATGGGTATTCTCACATTTCTTGTGCTAGTTTCGTCATTTCTCTTACATTTGTTAGTTTGGTTACTGTTGTGTTTATGCCAGACATGCCTCCTAAGCGCGCTCGGACTACTCCCACCAAAGAATCACCCGGTTCCAAGGGTGCTTCGTCATCAGGCACACGTCCTCCTCATCCTCAAAGGAGTAGAGGCGCCGTTCCTTCGGATTCTTGTATGATTGTTGTTCTAGCATTGGTTGTTGCTACCACCACTTAGACTGCTCTTTTCTACTGTATGCAGGTTCATGGACAATGTGCGTGTCGTCAATTTTATTTTTCTCTCAGTAACTTTACAGGCAGATGTTCTTGCTGAAAGTGTTTATGGCTTCCTCTATTTTGGTTCCATTCCTTGGTAATTCTTTTCAGTCGGTGTTTCATTGACATACTAAGGTTTGATTAGATGTGTTCTTGGCCAGGCAAGCGAATTGCATCCCATCCTGAGCGCATGGCCTTTCGCCAAGTGGGCACTAGACATTGTGGTACCGCTCTTGAAAGCTCCACACCAGTCAGGTTCTTACTTGTCGCTACAGATTATTTCACCAAATGGGTTGAAGCTTTAGCATTGGTACATGTATGCGCCTCCGATGTCAGAAGATTTCTATAGAAAGATATAATCTGCAAGTTTGGAATTTCCCAAGAGCTGGTGTCAGATAATGGAAAACAGTTCGACTGCGATAATATCTGGCTATTCTGTATGTAACGCCCCGGGATTTCGTCCTCGCTCATCCCGGTGCGTCGAGCACCATACCGCTCGCTAATGTCAATATTGTCCCCCTTTAGTCACTGCGGATATCCAGCAGTAGAGGGTTTTGGATCAGGGCCCACCCATGTGGTTCACCCCAAAAGGCCTTGACATTAGTTAGAGTATGGTTAAGCTCTATATACTACCAACACAACCACTTCCTTAGCAATGTGGGACTAACACCAACTCATGGGTGTTACAATCTCACCACCTTAGAAATAGAGCCGTCCTCGGCTCTGCAGTACACTCAGTACAGTCCCAAAATCTCCGACGTTCCCTGCCAAGTGAGACAAGTACCTGGCGCTCCTCAGGCCTTTCCAGCGTACTTCCCACCTGCAACAGGCGACCCGTCGTCGGCTCTGATACCAACTGTAACGCCCCGGGATTTCGTCCTCGCTCATCCCGGTGCGTCGAGCACCATACCGCTCGCTAATGTCAATATTGTGCCCCTTTAGTCACTGCGGATATCCAGCAGTAGAGGGTTTTGGATCAGGGCCCACCCATGTGGTTCACCCCAAAAGGCCTTGACATTAGTTAGAGTATGGTTAAGCTCTATATACTACCAACACAACCACTTCCTTAGCAATGTGGGACTAACACCAACTCATGGGTGTTACACTGTAAGTCTTTGGGGATCAAACACAATTTCACGGCCCCGTACTACACTCAGGGAAACGGAAAAACAGAAGCATCCAACCGAGTCATCTTGGATACACTCAAGAAGCGATTGGATAAAGCAAAAGGCAAATGGGTGATGCAACTCCCGGGGGTCTTATGGGCATACCGGACAACTCCAAGAAGGTCTACCGGTACGACACCCTTTCAGCTTACCTTTGGAGCAGAAGCGGTTATGCCAACAGAACTGCTAGCTCCGACAACTCGTACTGATGCAGTCCTTACCGGGGAGAATGAAGGGATCCTAGGAAGAGAAAAGGTGGTTCTTGACGACAAGAGAGAACAAGCCCTGCAACACCTCCTCCGGTACCAGGAAACCATAAAAAGAGGATACGACAAGCGAGTCATAGAGAGAAAGTTCAATCTAGGCGACTTGGTCATGAGGAAAGTCAAAGTCATGACCGAAGATACAACAGTCGGCAAGCTCGGAGAAAACTGGGAAGGACCCTACGTCATAGACAGACATGCTGCAAAAAGCTCATACTTCCTCAGAACTCTGATCGGTGATCTCTTGTCCAGACCATGGAACGCCTTCCACCTCAAGAAATTTTACAAGTAATGTACTCCATTTGATGATTTCAATAAAGGTTCTTTCCCACAAGAATTTGAGTACTTTGTATTGTTCACTGCTGAAAATCCCCGTGCAAGATCATGTCTCCACTAAGGTCCAGGATGCCCGGACCTAGTTTTCGATCATGTCTAAGTCCTAAATGCAGAGTTATGCTCCTTTTAGGCCAAAGACGCTCGGACCTAGCTTCCGGTCTTGGAAACCAAGGATGACAGGGATCGAAAACCCCATCCAACCCGGGATGCCCGGACCTAGTTTCTAATCCTGACAAGCCCTAAATGCAGATTCATGCTCCCTTTAGGCCTAAGATGCCTGGACCTAATTTTCGGTCTTAGTACAATGGGTGACAGAGTAGGAATCTCCACTCAACAAGTCCTCTACCAACCTCTACAGGGCGGCTAGGCCTAGAATGCTTAGACAATTTCCAGTTCTAGTACTAGTTCGATTGGATCGCTGAGCCCGATTCTGGAAAATTTTAAGAGCGAGGCTATCCACTCTTAAAAACCGGCGATGTTAGACAACCTAGTCTGCCCCCAGATCAAATCTTGCAAGGCAGGGTCAAATCCGCTTTGAGCATCAAACAAACCATGGATCGCCATGAAGTCAGTGAGAAAAATAATTGTTATCGTCCCAAGAAAAATTCCTTAAAACGATAAGGGGGCGAGGGAGATAGACAGTTGTAATAAATACTGGAATTAATGTAAAGATATCTAACAAGATGTTTTTGCACAACAAAATTTTGTATTCATTTTTCAGGTAAAAAGATACAAAAGTAAGAGTCCCACGGCAACCGGGACAGGAGCCTATTACAAAAATCTAACTAAGCTAAGGTTGAGAAGAAGGACCGGAGCCGTCATCGCCCTTCTTCGCATTCTCCTTCTCCAGCTGGTCAAGGACCTGCTGATAGACATCCTTCGCCAGCCGAAACTCTTCGGTGGCACGATCATACGCCACTTCGTTGACGGAGAGGCGCCGGTCCAACTCAGCTTCTCCCGGGTCAACTTCCCACAAGTGGTCTCCAGCTCTGCCAGGAAAGCCTTGGCATCCTCCTCTCTATGAAGAGCAGCGGTCAGGGTAAAGTCCAGGTTATGGTAATTAGCTGCCAGGAACCGTTTGTCCTCCTCCAGAGCCCACCGATCGCTGTTCGCTGCCGTCAGGTCCTTTTCGAGCTGACGGTTCTCAGCTCGAAGGCGCTCCAGATCCTTCAAGGCAGAAAGCCGGGGTTTGACACTCAGCTCAAAGACCCGGGCCATGGCAGCTTGCATCTGACAGACAAGAAGAGCAGGAGTCAGAAACAGATATACAAACATCTACAAAAGCTAAAGTCATAACTCAAGGCAGAAAACCATACCGCAATGAGGTTCTGAGGAGCTACCCTCATCGCCCAGTCACGAGAGAGACGACTGTAGTACACCTGGTCTTCCGGAAGCAAATTCTGGAATATGTAGTCGAAAGCGGTGTGGATGTTCATGATGCCGAAGTCCCTAATCGACATTGGTTCCCCATTCAAAAATGCAGGGTGAAATGGAGAACGCCGGTAGTGAAAACTTCGGGGTAGCCTCGGGCTGGTACTCACCTGGTTCGGGGGCCAGTTGCACAGTTGGGACAGTGGGCAGATCGGTGTATGGAACCTGATCACCCCACCCTTAAATTGGAGTTTCATCATCAGTAGTGTCCGACACAGTAAACTCCACCTCAGTCCGGATATCCTCGACAGCCAGGGCATCTTCGACAGGGACGCGGGAGCCACTACTAATCTAGGTAGTCCTCGTCACTGGTCCCCTCAGCACCCGAGGAATGGGATCTTCCCTTCTCAAACGAACAACCACCCCTTAGTCAGCAGGGGAGGCAGAAGCAGCTCTCTTCGAGCCCCTGGCGAACTCATCCACAACAACCTTGCCCCTTGGATCAACCGGGGCAGGGGAGTGGACAGCTGAAACAACTTCAATAGTAGGAGGCGGGGAAGGTCTTACCTCCACCGTGTCCTCAACACCAGCGTCTTCAGCACTGGGAGAGTCCACTTCATCCGGTGGACCTCCTGAGACCACAGCTCTCACCATCTCCGGTTGGGCTAGGTTGTCCACTTCAGCATGTACCTGCACCGGGGTAGGAAAGAATCCTTCAGTAGCTGATTCACAGAACCAACGTGGAAGCAGAAGTCCAATGTCCCTCGACATCAGGCTTGGGTCACCGGAGGAGTCAGAGAACCCATAGAAAACATGTGGTCTTCTTCGGCGACCCAAGGGAGGGTTTGAATTATAAACATAGCAAGCGTTAGATACCGGAACATCCTCGACAACTAGGATGACTTCCGGTGGAGCATCCGGCATGAGCTCGTCAGGAGGAGATCTTTCCCCGACTGGAACAACCTCGTCGGGCCAGTCTTCCATCTCCCCCCTAAGATCGACAACTTCACTTTCGACCGGAGGCTCCTCCCCAGCACTAGGAACCACACTCTCTGCGGGGGTAGCACCCTCACCGGAGCTAGAGTCGACCTCCACGACTAGCGGAGGAACCGACAAGGCCGCAAGTCGGGCTGGGAAGTGGAGGTGCACTACGATCTTATCCGGGAGCGTCAAATCCCGCAAGTCTGCAGGTAGGCCAAAGAAACGCTCAATATTGCCTTCGGCCGCAGAAGAGTCTACGCCCGCCGACAGCGATACCTGGAGCTGGCGTTTTCCTGCAAACAAAAACACGTAACTGTTCTTGAGCCATAGCTCAGCAAGCACGCAAGGCATAAGGACAAAAAGAATAAATGTGAGGTTAGATACGTGCTTACCTATGAAGTCCCACAGCACCTGGATGCTGTGGTTAGACGACCACCCTGACACCTGGTAGCAGGGCTCGAACCAATTCCCGTAGTGATTGGGAAGCCCAGACAGCCTCCGGGCAGTGCGCCAGGAAATGGCAAAAAAACAGCGCTCCTTGGCCTCTCGAGTAACCGACTTCATTAGCAGGAACATCTCGATCGAGCCAAAGGGGACCCTGAAGTAATGGGCGATCAACCCTATCCGGTGCACGATTATCCAGAAGGACACGTGCATCTGACCCGGTGGGATTCCCTACCACGACAACAACCGCAAGATGGTAGAGGGCAGCTGGAGCTGCATGCCATATTAAAGCTGATAAAGGCTCACCGCAATTAGATTACCGGAACAACCATCAGAAATTGAAGGATGGGAGCCAAACCTGACTCCCCTCCGACCAAGCTGCTCCTGGACTTCTGCCGCGCTTAGCCGCTCGAGCTCAGAATTTCTAGGAAGGTTGGAGGTGGCCTGCCACCTCCTCCCAGGTCTCTCTGTCGTAGAGTCAACAGCATTCAGAGGGGCCACCTCTTCCACATCGGCAGGAGAATTCGGTTCAGAAGCCGAAATTTCGCTCGGTCCGGCATCAACGACGGGACGAAGAATCGAAGTCTGAGGTTCCTCATCACTGCAGAGCTTAGTACGGTGTTTTTTCTCATTTTTTAAGAAAGATCAATCAAGTTTGCACCGGAATCGAAAGAAATCAGAACCTAGGGTTCCGGCAACACTGAAAGAAAAAATGAAGAGAGAGAGAGAGAGCCCTTCTCTTCTCTAAAGTTCTTTCTTTTATAAGCGGAGTCCAGGGTCCACCGACTGATGGTCTTCCAAGTCTCTTTAATGGATTCTTCATTAATTCAAGATCATTAAATCATCAAGTTTAATGACTCGATCAAGCGAGGAGTCACAAACTTTCACTGGAAGTTGTAAGCGGTACATCTTCCCGCCAACAAAAGAAGATTCAAAGAAGACAAAATGGGACCCACTTAACACAGTCAGTTAGAACCCACATCGTACAGCCAGCTGGGATCCACATCATACAATCAGCTGAGATCCATTCAGCACGTACAGACGGTGCCCACATGGTCTAGGTCAACGACATGTGGACCCCCCGGTCCACGTCACCATGGTCAAAGGTTGTTTGACCAACACATGTTCCTTCATTCATGACGACAGGAAAATGACCGCACTTGCATGCCGGAGGTCAAGACAGCAATGAAAGGAAATTCTGTTTTATTACCAAAGCACGATACGGGGTGCACCAAATCCCCTACATAGTGCGACCAGAACAAGATTATATCAGCGGGGAAGACGGAGGATCCAGACTAGATCCCCCCGGCAAGTCAGGATGACTATACTTGATCTTGGCAGCCGCATACCCGGCCCTCCAAGATGAAGCAATAACAAAATCTGCTCGCTCCTTGGCCTCTACCAGCTTAACCACTTTCTCCTCCAGTTTGTCCTGGTAGTATTTCACAGTCTCATTTATGCCAGCCATTCGGGTATTTTGCATATCTTCATGAAGAAGTTCCCCTCCTGAAGCTCGCTAATCCTTCTCCTGAGGTTAGCTACCTGGCGAGACAATTTCCGAATGATCTCGGACCGATTGTCACTCACTGCATTGGAAGGTGATCTGGAATCCGCCATTATTAAAGTCGCAGGAAGAAGGGAAACTGGATTCTTGGGAAGACTCATTCGCATAGAAAAAAGGAAGTCACAAGCCACTCTAGACAGGCGACGCTTTACAAGGGACTGGTGTCACTCACAAGGACACCTTAGTCCCCAAAGGACTGACTGTAACGCCCCAAAATCATAAAGTGAATCCCTATGACTCAATGTCAGATCTCGAGGCATTCGAACAACCCAACCCGTGGTAATAATATAATAATACAAGATTTCTAATGATATTAATATATATAATTAGCATTAAAAAATACATAACTTAATACAATACAGATAATACAAACTGTGATCACCTCTATACAAAAGAAACTAAGTACATCTATCGCACGGATACTTATACCAATACCCTCTGTAACCTATGCACAACCATATCTGCTGAATCGATCTATCCTCGAGCAACTGTTTAACTGAAAAAGGATTAATGATAGGGTGAGCATTTCCACTTACTCAGTAGTGACTCACATTTTTAATATACTAATTAATCATGCATGGCGATTAATCATACTAAACATTTGGAAGAATGCGCGTTTTAATAATTGAAAGTAACTTTCTACGGTAAATAATAAATAATATACAAGCATTCATACAATAAGTCGGGTACCTATATTCTATCAGAATGCTGAGGGTACAACTGGTACTCGGCCCCAGTCCCAGGCAATATCTTAGTTCAGTACTTACCGGTGTGAACCTGCACCGTTAGTTCCTGATTATCTGGTCGGGTGATTACCGTTTTTGTGCTCGAGCACACTAACCCCCTTTTAGGGCTCAGGTGGGCCCTCTGACCACGACGCCCCGAGGGGGGAATCACCTATCACGGTGGTCAACCGATTGACGACTGCAGACTGCTCAGGATCCTGACACACGTCCAGGAGTGGACTACCTCTCACTCCCCGCGTCTAACCTCCTCGAGGTAACATGTATCCCCACAACACACTAACCATCCACAGCAAATACCACTAAAAGCATGGCAATCCAGGAAGGTAGAAGAGAAATTCCCGGAAACATCCTACAATGTTCGCATCTAGAAAGTGCCCATTCACCGTCTAAAGGTGAACACTGCATATGTAATCCTAGAAAGGACTGTCATCTCTAGAATATGACAACAATTCCTTCTTTGTAGGAATTCACAGATCCCTTACCAAACCGCCTCGTGATACAATATATATAATATATATGGTGTCTTTTAATAATAGTTAATTTAATCTGGCATGTGTGACGAGTCTCTGAATTTATCAACCATCAAACCAGTTCCCTATTCACGGCTACCAGACACGGGCACTAGCCGAAGGAACTATCCCCTATTCACGGCTACCAGACACAGGCACTAGACGAAGGGATTATAATCCGATTTGTAATAATATGTTCGTGTAAGCACCCAGATCATTCCCAATTCAGGAACCTCACACCATACCAACATACAACTGGGATCCCACATCCCACATACAAAATCCATCTCTCTTTTCCCATCATGGAAAAGAGATGCAATAAAAACTTCAATAGTTTTTCCGTTTATAAAACCGTTTCAATATACATATACTGTTTTAATAACTCCAGTATAAACACATGATATCTGTAACTAATCCATTTCATAAAAACTACAATCGATAAACCACGAGTAATCTATATATACCAAACAAAACCATGCATGCATTTTTATCATCAATAATATATCAATTAATTTGCAACATTTAAAATATGACACATGAAAAGACAGTATAAAAGAAATGTAAGTCCCTACCTCAACGCGCTCCTACTGCATCTCACTATCAAAGCCCGAAATATTGATATATGCTCAACTCCTAAAAACAAATGATAGCACACTTTATAATCCTCAATCCTGTAGTAATAAATACTACTATTTAATTCGGCTTTATCAATTTTTACTCAACCACCCGAATATACTCAAATTTAATTCCTACAAAGTAGCTAAACTAATTATTCAAGACAACCCACAACTAGTCTAGGATGGAGTCCCTAATTACTCATCATCAAATACCATACGGCTTAAAACCAGCCACTCAAATTTAGATTACAGTCCAGTGTTGTGGAAGACATGAAAATTGGCCCAGGTTATGAGCCTACAATCAAGTAAAATGGATGAGATCATAGAACCAGTTCCATAAAACCTAAAATCAAAAATCATATATAAGACGATTTCTTACCATACACAAGTCCAATGATCAGAAAAGATCATAAGCCACCCTTCACTATTTGATTCCCCACTTCAATTAATATCGATATCACCATCAAATACCAAGCTCGTGATCATGCCATAGTACATCTGTACATGTATCACTACCTTTGATATGGACCCGGTCATGGCAGCCCGAAATTGGTTAAAAGAATTCAAAAATAAATAACCTAACTTACCTATATATTTGATGATATGAACACTTCCATGAGACCATGAGTAAATCCTCAGCTGTGGTTTCTAACTTCTTCCTTTTATCATTAATCTCCAATATATCAAACCGGGTTACCTTGCTGCAACTTCATCTCAAGTAGAAAGAAATAAGATGTATATGTATTTCTTTAGCTTTCTTTAAAGGTTACTATTGGGCTGGCTTGTCAAGGTTGAAATCTAACCTATCACATGAAGTCCTACAGTGAAACCCGTAGTCTCTTCTCTTCCTTCACTTAGCCTACGCTGGCATGGCCTCTCTCTCATGTAGGGTCGCATAAGATGCAGAGAAAGAACTCAAGGACAGGCCCTGCTCTCTCTTTCTTTCTTAATTATCTATATTTGTTGATGGCAAGAGCAAGACACAAGGCAACCAGATCCTATCTAAATCCAAGCATGAGCTGTCAAGCCTAACTGATCCTAATCCATGCAAAACTACCCCACACGATCATGTGGTCTTGGAAGCAACTTAACTTAAGTGACCCCTATTTAGAAATTTTCACTTAGAAAATTGTTTGGGTCTGTTAAACCCATTCTATGCACTCACACATCGTGCTCGTGCGCTCGATCCTATAACCAATCATTTATTGTTAATTAGTGATAGCTAGGTGGTTCTTATCAAATATTAAAATAAATGATTATATTTACGTCGAGTTTACAAAATTTCGATAACATGTATTAAGTTTTTACCGTATATTGGTTCTTATTTTTATATATTTTTCTAATAAAATACACTCTATTATCTAAATCAATCGCTTAAAATTATATTAAATTTAATCGTGGTCGTAGACTATAAGTAAGATTACTAAAATACCCCTAAGATGAGTACGGATCGTTACACTGACGAATTGGTGATTCGGCATTCAGCAAAAGACAAAAATGGAATAAAAGAAAATTTTCATTAATTCGACTTACTCGAGGGCACTACTCCTCTACATAGTGCAGGAAGCCGGGGGAAAACAGTTCAAAGATTCTTTTCTTCCTTGACCGGATGATACCCCAGCTTCTCTAACAGAACATATGCGGTGGCCAGTTCACTCTAAAGAACCCGGATCCACTGAGTGGCAGCTTCAAGCCTCCGACTCTTATCAACAAGTTGTCCGTTCAGGGCGAACAGGCTTAAGCGCACTTGGCGGATGTCTACCAGACAGACGTTCGTCATCAACTCCATGCGTCGCACCCGGTCCTCAACCTCCAGAGTCACCTTCTCCCTCATATCCACGGTGTACTTCTTGATGGTGCTCCGGTCGTTAGCCATTCTTCAGCAGAAGCAGCAGCAACACAATAGTAACGAAGACTGGAGGAAAGAAAGTGGATATCCTTCTACGCCTCTGGTTCGTTATTTATGAGAGGAAGAAGCTAACCCTATTCCTTGATCCAAGGGATTTGGAATCATTATCAAGGAGTCGTATCAAGGAAGGAATCCTCTGAATCTCAACAGTCGGGGAAGATATTTCGAAGATCATTCCCAAGCAGATTTTCTGCTACTTGACAAAGAGGGGGCGATGTGTGTACCCTAGGTAAAATACCCGATAGGTGTCATCGACGACTATATAAGAAGCCAAACCGGGAGCACCTGAGCAGTAGCCAACCAGACCTGGACTATCCGGTAGGGCCCAACCCGATCTCAAGAAGCCCACATACGCTTTGTGGATCTTGATCCACCGGATGGTCCACGACCAGTGGGTGGAGCCCTGGTTACTGTATAAGAAGTTGAACCGTGGGCTCCCATTCATCGACCAGGCCCGCCTCAATCAAGTGAGTAAGGTCCGGCCCATTGAAGTCCATCAGCGATGAAGGCTCATCCAAAGGCTTATCATAGAAGTTCAGAAGACCTGGCCAGGGAGTATGCAATGCAAATTGGGCCTCTGGTCCGAGGAGTCCAGCCCAAGTCTTTGCTTTCAAACTTGGTCAAATCCATGTCCCAACTAACTGGATAAGTCCAGCAAGATTCCAGGCCAACAGAACCCACTGTTCTAGCCCGTTGGAGAAGATGAAGGAAGACCCAGGTTGAACCAGAGCCTATCAGAGGATGCCACATGGCAGTCGTCCTTGGTCAAAAGGGATTCAAACCGAGGGATAATCGCCAAGCAGCATGCACGCTATCTCTGCGGGAGCATCTTCACAGTTTGAACTACCTGAGTTCATGGAGTCAAAATCGGAGGGGTGGTTGAGCTAGCCTCTTCCGGTCCACTATAAATGCAGGAGTTCTTGACCTCCTGAACTACGAGTCTTTCACTGAGCAACTCCATTAGAGCTTAGTGGTAGCAGAGACTTTATTCCAAGTTCATCACCTTGGATACGTAGGCAGCCTGATCCTATCAGGTCCAGTCTCATTGTATACCCCCATCCCATCTCAGTCTGTACAAGACTTTCATTGTAACCTTTTGATTAATCAATACACATCTCGAGTTTGTGGATCAAATTTTTGCTCCCACAGGGACCAAAGAAATTTATAACTTATTACAATGTAGAGGTTATTCCTATTTATAACTGGCCCAAATTGTGACCGTAATTTTTTATGACTATGTAGAGGCTATTCCTATATAGAGTATTACTTTAGAGAGGTTTTATTGTAGTTCCATCATCTTACCAGAAGGTATCAAAGTCTTTACAAATTTCATGGGGTTTCACTTTTTCAGATATGAGATAATCCCCATCAATACTTTATTGCCTAAAATTTATCCAAAGTCGTATACACGTCATGCTAGCCCAAAGTAGGATGTGTTAGCATGTACTTGTTCTTATCCGCTATTGGGCATATAGCTAGCTGATGGACAACCCAATTCAACTATGTATATATTTGATCATATCTTATTAGGTTATTAACTACAAATAGTCTAAGCATACAAGTTGTATAGAGTATTAACAATGGTACTTTTAGTGATGGTTTTAATTTAATTTTAGTAAAATTCACTAGCCAATGGTACTTTTAAAATGCTTTGGGATTTGTGTCACTTTTAAGTCCGGCACGTAAAAGTGCCACGTTGGATTCGATCCTCCAACAAGAGTGTGGTATGTCTATCCGCCTAAAAGAGTGTGGTATATATAGGAACGAATAACTATGCCTAAACAATATAATTGATCCGCCAAAACTTGTTTGGTATCGCCATCCGTCTAAAAGAGTGTGGTATAAAAACAAATTGTAGCGACCCGACCTATATCACCACCGATATTGTCCCACTTAGCCACTGCAGTCATCCAACAGTGTGGGGTTTTATAGGCAACAACCTACTTCCCAGGAGGTCACCCATCCTGAGACTACTCTCACCCGAGCACGCTTAACTCTGGAGTTCTTTCGATCTCTGGAGCCAACTGAGGCAAAAAGTCCTCAGTGATAATATATACCTATATTCCAATGTCAGAAAATCCCCTTCTTAGGTCTCGTAGGACCCACCCCTTGGCAAACCACCTGCTGACCCGAGGTGTTACAACCCACAACCTTAGAGAAGGGCCGTCATCGACTCTGGAATATACAGCCCCAAATCTTCGACATTCCTTGCCCTTCGCGAGACGAGTATCTAGCGCAACTATCACCCCTTTATCGGGCTAGGCGCCTTTCCAGCATACTTTCCCACCCTCGACATGTGAACCATCGTCGGCTCTGATACCATTTGTAGCGACCTATATCACCACTGATATTGTCCTCGCTTAGCCACTACGATCGTCTGACAATGTGGGGTTTTATAGGCAGTGATAGAGGACTTTTTACACCATCTATCAAAAGATTTGATTTTTAAGTTGAAGTTCCTTCTTGTGCCTGTATAAATTGAAGATCAAAGTAGACAAGTAACAAGCAAGGGTCGTACCCACCTCAGAGGGGGAGATCTTAGCTCAAACACAATAGACAACAATGGTTAAGAAACACCAAGGGAATAAATAATAAGATTGGAGATTGATTCTACTTCCTACAGGCAATAATAAATAATAAATCCTAACTTAAGAATATGGGAGATATGAAAAGAAGATATATGATGACATAGGGGGAATAATTGGTATCCACAAACTAGATCATGCAATCATAACATGTTGTTCCTCATGTTCAATCTATAATAACTAATTAGTCACTTCTCAGCTATTCCAACTAGTTATTAATACCTATAATAATCAAGTAGTCACCTCTCAGCTATTCCACCTAATTAAAACGGGATTCTCTTATGCATGCTATTGAATATGTTTCATTAATTAAATCCCCACCTCTCAGCTATTGAATCTAATTAACTCAACATATTATTCATAAGTAAATCATCACCTCTCAGCTATTTGATTTAATCACAAAAGGGTTCCAATAAAAGATATATATTTTAAACATGTAATAATCACCTCTCAGCTATTTCACTACACATCTACAATAAATATAAATACTACCATTAAAAGCTAGGTCTCCCTAAACCCTAACAATAATATTTTAACATCATGGATAACAATAGCATACAAATAATCATACTTACCTCATACTGCAGATAGAAGCAAATAAGCATTAAGAATTTTGAATCACAATGAACAAGAGAAACAAACATGATACTTTTACATCACCTAGAAAGCTTCCACCATCCCCCCATGAAGAATTAGCTACTCATCCTCAAGGAACGAATAAATAAATCATAAAACATCATAATGGAAAATAATAGATTGATATTGAATTGAATACAATGAAGAAGAAGATCAACTCTTCTTCAATGGATCTTAAAGTGGAGGCTAAAAGATTAGCTTGGCTAAAAGATAATAAACCCTAGTTACAACTTCTCTATATAGACATTACATAATGGAATACTTGCATGCAAAGACTTCCAAACTTGATGAAATTCGTGGTTGCTGCTGTTGGTCTCCTAGAAGAATTAGGCAATCAGCAAAACCTAATTCTCTTGGGCTGGAATTGTAGCTTGGGCCAAGACCTTCAGTTTGATAGCTCATGGGCCCCAATCGGATTTCTGGTTCTTCTTGTAGAGCCTTTATAAGATCAACAACCAAAATAGGAAGTCCGGTCCACATAAGTCAACAGAATTGACCCAAAGTTATCAGAAGTCAACAGTTGACCCAAAGTCAACATAGGTCAGCAACAGTTGACCGAAAAGTCAACAAATGACCAATAGTTGACCAAAATCAACCTAAGTCAAAATTGACCAAAAAGTCAACTCAACATAGTTGACCAGAGTTTATTGCGGGGTGCCCTTAGCAGATTTCATGGGTGCAAATATCCATTCTTCTTCCCTTGTGCCAATAACACCTTTTTGCTTGCTTTTCTCGATTTTTTGCGGGCTTTTACACAATATTCGCATTTAGGCTCATGAAACCTACATAAAAGACAAGAAAGCACTAATCAATAGATATAATACAATAATATAAGCTAAGTGCTAGACAAACAAGGTGTTATTCGGGGGATAAATATACACTTTTGAGGTCCGATCAGGCAGCAGCCTCCTTCCTAGGAAGTTACCCATCCTAGGACTACTCCCACCCGAGCACGCTTAACTCCGGAGTTCGAAAGAACTCTTGAGCCAAGTGAGGCCAAAAGGCCTCGGTTATAATATTTGACAGATCTATACATATATTACATTGTCAGAACATCCCCCTCTTAGTTCTCGTCGACCCACCCCCTCGACAAACCACCTGTCGACCCGGGGTGTTACAATCCCACCACCTTCTAGGAGAGCCGTCCTCGGCTCTAGAATATACAGCCCCAAATCTCCGACGTTTTTTGACCCTCGTGAGACGAGTATCTGGCGCAACCATCACCCCTTTACCGGGCTAGGCTCCTTTCCAACATACTCTCCTACCCTCAACAGGTGAACCGTCGTCGGCTCTGATACCATTTATAGCGACCCGACCTATATCACCACCGATATTGTCCCCACTTAGCCACTATGGATGTCCGACAATGTGGGGTTTTATAGGCAACAACCTGCTCCCCAAGAGGTACCCCATCCTTACACTACTCCCACCCGAGCACGCTTAACTCCGTAGTTCTTTCGAAAGAACTGGGTTCGTAGAATCAAGGATAATAATGGGAACTGACATACCAGTAGGGATAGGATTGGAGATGTTTTCAATTCTTACTTTGAAAAGTTGTTTACATCTAGTTGTCCTCAAACTAATACTAAAATTCCTGAGTTGTTCCAGCCTATTGTATCCAATGATGATAACGAGTTTTTGATTAATATACCCTCAGAGTTAGAAGTTTGGGAGGTGGTCAAGAGTATGGGGAGCCTTAAAGCCCCAGGCCCAGATGGGTTTCAGGGTCTGTTCTACAAGAAGAGTTGGAAGTGGATTGGCAAATCAGTGGTGAATGTAGTTCAAGAATTCTTTAAGTCTGGTTGGTTACCTACTGAGCTCAACAATACCTTTATCACCCTTATTCCTAAAACCCAAGCCCCTGAGTTACCCGGTCAGTTCAGACCTATCCATTTATGGATTAATTAGCTATTTTGGTCCACAAACTTTCACCAAATTTTCATTTGAGTCCACAAAGTTGTATCTGGTCAATTTGGTCTCCAAAGTTTCAGTTTGTTTGCAATTTGGTCTCAGTTTATGTTTTTGTTTCGAATCACATAACATAGAAGGTGATTTGGCAGTTAAAATCGCATATGCTCAGTTAAATCTAAATTTAAAATCCAAAGAGCTTCTCATATGTTGACCTATCACAGAAAGCAATAAAAGAAAATTTAAAATTTAAATTTAACATGGAATTTTTAACTGCCAAATCACCCTACGTTAAGTGATCCAAAACGGAAACTTAACTTGAGTCCAAATTGCAAACGGAATGAAACTTTGCGGACCAAATTGACCAAATACAACTTTGTGGACTCAAGTGAAAATTTGGTGAAAGTTTGTGGACCAAAATAGCTAATTTATCCTTAGTTTATGTAACTTTTCCTACAAGATTGTGTCTAAGATTATGGCTAATAGACTAAAGTGTTTTCTTGATAGGATCATCTTTTTTTTTCAAAGTGCCTTTGTGAAGGGAAGAGTTATAGGGGACAATACCTCGATGGTTCATGAGATGTTCTATAGAATGAAGAAGATGAAAAAAGTTAAACAAGGGTGGATGGCCATTAAACTTAATATGGCAAAAGCCTATGACAGGGTTGAATGGAGCTTTATAACACATTTGTTCAGGAGTCTGGGTTTTTGTTATAAATGGAACGCCCTCATCTCTCAATGTTTTAGCACAGTGAAATTTAATGTCCTTCTAAATGGGGGTCCTCTTTATCAGTTTATTCCTAAGAGGGGGATAAGGCAAGGTGATTCCATGTCACCTTATCTTTTCATTATTGTGTCTGAAGTATTGTCCAGGTTAATCAACAAAGCCGAAAGTCAAGGGTCAATCCATGGTTTTATTCCTAAGAGGGGGGGGGGGGGGGCTCTGTCAGTATCCCACTTGCTATATGTAGATGATTTTATTCTTTTCTATAGAGCCGATAGAGGGGAAGCCACAAAACTATTAGAAGTCATTCAGGTTTACTGTGATTGTAGTGGGCAGTCAGTGAATTTCGACAAGTCTTCTGCATTCTTTAGCTCTAATGTGAACATTAGCAAACAAGGGG